>VZTG01004515.1:17142-117468 GCA_013397845.1 Melanocharis versteri | reverse complement strand
AAAAAAAAAAAAAAAAGACCAAGGAGGGGAAATTAAAAGGCACAAAACACATACGGAAAATTTTTGTATGTACTAGTGTGTCTAGGCCTGAAGAAACTTTAGAGAGTGTGTCAGTCTCAAAGAAACATTCGGACAGTGTGTTAATATCATGAAAATCTAGCTAAGGATGAAGAAACTGCAACCAGAAGCAAGGAGGAGTGTGCGGTGGCTTCGTAAGTGAAAGCTGCACTGTCCTCTGGTCTCTGTCCCTCCCAGCAATTCCACGCAAACAGCATTTTTGATAAAATATGCTAAAACGCCTGGCTGCCACTAATTACTGAGTAGAAGCACGTTTTATATTTCATTTCCTTGGTCTTCTCTTTCCAGTCTCCTTATGCTCACCCTTACCAGTGTTCTGCCTTGATAAAGACACCTGCTTTTTGTCTTACTAGAAAACCCTGCACCTACAGAGGAACTGGGTGAAACACAGGGACACCAGTAGATGGGAAATCTCAGCATCCATGCCAAAGGAGCTGACTGAAACTGCTACCCAGGAAGGCTTGGGTCTCCTCCCAGGCAGCCAGAAGCCCCATGGCTTCCCAAGGAGCTGTATGCCTTGCAGAGTTTATTTATATAAAAATGTATGTTTCCAAGGAAAGCAAAGTAGTGCTTTGTTTCATTTGGCATAGCTTTTAAGTTGAGTAAATTCTCCTGGTTGTTCACGCCTCCTTCCAGCCCACTCTGACCCCTGTGCGCACACACACACACACACACACACGGGGTGGAGGGAGGTTGGTTGGGAAACCACAACACTTAGAGCCAGATGCAAAAGCTAATTAAGATCCCAAAGCATTTATTTTCATCGACTCATCTCCAACCAGCAGGTTCGCAGCATGCTGGCAGCAGAGGGCTTTTCTGGGCTGAGATGCCCTCCTCTGTCAGGCAGGGACAGAAGCCTGCTGTCTGGAGAAGCTTCATCAGTTTGTCTGCACCAAACTTCTTTTTGTTTTTTTATCCTCCAAGTCCTGCGGGAACCTGAAGACGCCAAAATGCCCAACACAACAGCAGTGTGTCCGCAGTAAAACTCCTGGCCTACCTACTGATGGAGGCAAACAGGTAGTGCTGTGGTCAGGAACAGGGATATAAAATTAATGTTGCATTCTGTTGTAAATATTGTAGGTGTGGCAGATTAATACCAGATCCATTTGCCTGAAACCTCCAGGTTTCCATTCTCTTGGCTGAGCCTCCAAAGCCCCATTTTAGATCACACTGTTGAAAACAGGCCATGTAATCCCTAAGACCCCAGACCCTAATACTGTTATTGATCTGAACTGCTGTGAGAGGGGTGGGGAACTCAGGTTGTAAGGGTATAATTGCTCATGAATTTCTTTGTTCAAGGTCCTTTCCCAGAGGCACCCAGCTTGAGCTGTTTCTACTGCAGTACCACTCAAACTACCTTAGTCAACTTAAAGCCTGAGACTCTGCTACAGGATACCTAAGGTGGAGAAGCCTCTTTAACAAACACAGCATATTTATCCAGCCTAGGCAAACTGGGAGCATTACAGATACTTCAAAATAGACAGGTGAGGGCAGAGTTAATTCAAACTGGACTTGGGCATGAACTTCAAGAGCAAAAAGTGTTCCATAATAACTCCCTGTGCAGACATTTTCTTTCAGAACAAGAGAGCCTAAGCCATGGATTAACAAATGTACAGCAAGATACTTAAGACTGCTCATGCATGGAGTTATTTGGGAACAACTACTCCTGAATAACACCATGTGTAGACAAATGCTAAGCTGGGCAGACAGCAGTAAGATCCTTTCTTTTCATTGCAATTTTCCCCGCATTAACCAGGAGGCATATTCCAGCCAGGCAGAGCCTGTGCCAGTAACAGCCCCACATGATCATCACATGCATGCCTGACCCTCCCCAGGAGCTGGAGGGGAGTGAGCAGGGCTCATCAGGAAAAGGATGGAGTGGAGATAACAGGATGAAAAAGGAGCAGAGGCACTGGACTCAAACTGAAATGCAGGAGGTACCATCTTAGCATCAGAACACTTTTTTTTGCTGTGAGTGTGACCAAGCACTGCATGGGTTGCTTAGAGAGGTTGTGGATTCTCCATTCTTAGAGATACTAAAAAGCTGTCTAGACACAGTCCTAGGCAGCTGGCTCTGGCCAACCCTGCTTGAGCAGGGGGTTTGGAGAAGGTGACCTCCAGAGTTGCATTCCAACCTCAGCCAGCCTGTGATGCTGAGATGCCGGCAGGAGGACAAGGCAGGAGCAGCCTGGAGCAGGGAAGGGAAACCACTGTTGGGGGTTCTCAGCCTAGCTGCTCCCATGAATCCAGGGGACCAGTACACCTTCCATGTGCCTCAGGCTTCAGACACAGCACGAGGGCCCTCAATCACATCTTAAATAAGTGCATCAGGAAGGCAGTCAGGAATCGAACTGCTTGAACCACAGGTAAAAGACCTTTGTCTTCTACCTTCAAACCATAAGGATTCACAAGTCTGATAGGTGTTATGGCAGAACAAGTTAAAATGGAGAGCCTGTTAATGAAAGAAAACTCTGTCTGATTCTGAGCACTTCCCTTAGGCTCTGCCCACAGCTGGCCCAGCACCTCCATTGCACCTAGCAAGCTTGCCCAGAGCTACCCAAGAAATGTGGGACTTGTACACTAGGAGGTTAAATGCTCCCTCCAAGGTAGCACAGACAGGTAGTCTGTACCAAGGTAGCAAGATGGTTGCAGCACCCCATTCACTCACAACTGCTGACAGAAAATAAGCAAAGTTTTTAGTTTCTAATGGAGGCAACCCCTGCTTTGGGATAGAAAGGGGGCTGCCATGCCACAGGACCTTGCCCATGGCTCTTATATCTAGCAACATTCTCAGTGCACCACACACCCCTGCACTGGCACATCATTTACAGCTTTTACTACGCTTCTATAATTCTACAGGGTGCCCTCCTCAGCTGACACCCAAATCCCTTCTTTACCCACCTTTCTGACAATTCCCCTCACTAGAAATAGGTCCAGAAGACAAAGAAACCCAGTCTTTACTAGGCTAAATTTCTATCATAATTTTCTAATTAATACATAAAATGCTTTACCCAGGAACACAGCCACAAACTCACCTGCTTTTCAGTACAGATACACTTGTGCTGCCATTCGTCTACATTATCATTTTAGAAATAATGGAGAGAAAAGAAGTTAAAAGGGTGCCAGAGAGTAGAAAGTATGCTGAATCTGCAGCAGCAGCAGGGGATGTAGTGAAGAAGTAATTCCTTGGATTCTTGTTGATAAGAGCCGAGACAGAAGTTTACCACACACCAGAATCATTGCAGCAGCCCGAGCCCCTGGCTTCCCCTTTCTCCTCCTTTCACAGGGCTCGCACACCTGTTTGTGCAAGAATTACCCTTCAGAGAGCAGACTCACCACAAAGCTGGGGTTATCTGGCCTGTTGATATCTTTATCTGAAGAGGGGGTCATGCCTTCCACTTGCCTTCACCGACTGCCTTGAAAAAGAACCAGTCAGAAGAGGAAAGCCTTCCAGATTCCCACTCCTTCCAGTCAAAACAGCCCTAAAGAAACAGGGTGAGAAGATGCAGAAGCTGGATTTCAGGATCCAAACAGCGCTCAGTCCTAGCTATTCATGTGAGCTGTATTGCAGAAGCATTTCCTTTTCTTTGGCTTATATAAGTGACTCCTTTTCTCCAGCTGATTAGAGGACCGACATTCAAATCAAACTGGAAAGCAGCCCTTCCCTGGAATGAGAGAACCAGTAACTGATGACAGAAAAACTTCATCCATAGGTAAGAACGCTGGAGGATATCAGAGAGGCATCTCACACAGCCTCCGTATTTGTTGCTTCATTACTATTTCACCAGCAGCTTGCATTTTTTGTGTGAGTTGGGTCTGTCTGAAGAGCTTTGTCGTCATCTTTGGGAAATGCAATTACTAGATAGCTTCACTTCTTTCATACGTAAACTGCTGTGTATTTTGGCTTAGGTACAAACATTGTCATCTAGTAGGATACTCCTATTACAGCCTGAATAGAATGAAGCTTTTACTGTGAATTTATCTATAGTAGCAACCAATGACCAAGTGTCGAGATATATGTGTCGGAGACCGAGAGGTTAAAACCTCTGAAGATAATAATGGATTTAATTTACAGCCTTGGAAGGAGCTAGGGTTAATGTGATGACAAGATATATGGATCTTTAGCAAGAGAATCGTAAGCCTGTGTTTCTATAGTTATAAGTAAAAATACGTGTTGGGTGATTTGGTGAAGGGTTTTAAGTATAGTAATGTGATTCTATAGTTTAAGTTAAGAATTTAGATGTTATAATAGAAGTACATAGGTGTACGTGACCTGGCACTTGATTGGTAGAAGAATAGACGCATTGCAGCAAAAAGTACTAGAGGTGATAGGTTATCAAGTTAAAACAAAGTTTCGTGTTAGTTGCTTATTGGACCAGAAAGTTATAAATTACCATGTAACCCTGAAACCCATGACTATCCTCTGTTATGGCGACTTGTTACTTAACCTCACGACCTTTGAGACTGAAGCCTTGTTTGTTATTTTAAGTAATAAATCGTGTATAACTGCGATGGTCCCATCTCTTCAATCAAACTCCAACGAAAATCATCGGGCTAGTGGTGCAACACAGGGAAAACGCGACATATATTAGTTGTTTAGCTTAAATAAATTTTAAATAGAACGAGTCATAGTTGTATTATTGTGTGATTTAGAATGCTGTTTGCTTAGCTTTACTTGCTTAGCATGAGCAGCTGGACTTACTGAAGCCGGGGGCCACAAGCTGTGGACTTTCACACATACGCTTTTGGCTGAAATACAGTTAATTTTCCTAGTAACTGGTACAGTGCTGTGTTCTATCTTTAGTATGAGAAGAATATTGATAATACACTAACGCTTTAGTTGTAATATTTATCCTGAGTCTAACACTTTCACTTTTTTAGTTCCCTATGTTCTGCCAGTGAACAGGTGCAAAGAAGTGCAAAACAGAAGATAAAGGATGCTACAAGCATGAACTCAATAAAATAAGGCAATGGCCTGCCTGCATGGAGACAGAGAAAGAATCCAGTAAGATATTAGAAGAACCAGACCAAAAATCACCATTGGACTAAAAAAGTGCATTAAGAACACATGAAGGGCAGGTGTGTAATCTTAAGCATATAATTGCCTGGGGATTTCTTTGTTCATGGTCCCTCTCCGAAGGCATTCAGCTCAAGCTGACCTGCTGCTGTACCACTCTATTAAATTCTTTATTTTTATAAATTCTGATGCCTGAGACTCTGTTGTAGGAAACCTATGGTTGAGCCCAAATGAGGAGGAAGTGCACCTGAGAGTGTGTGTGTGAGTGAGGAAAGGGACACCCATTGGCTCACGGAGCTGCTCACTGAGAAGGGACTTTGGTCTCAGCCGTTGTAGTCTTGGGGGTGGGTGGGTGTCTCTGTCTGTGTGTGTGTGTGACTCCTGGAATGCTCAGGCAGCAGCTTCTCGTTTCACACAAGTCATCAGAACATGACACCCCGAAAGGTATAGAAAACATAAGACTGAAAAAAGACGACTTCAGGTCATCCTATTATCCCCATGCAGCTAAGCACCCTAGCTCATGATCATCAGATAGCCCAAAGCATAGCTGCCCTTTTCTTAACAAGTAGCAAATGGTGTCAATGCTCCATCATCTTATTCCAGCCACCCCACCCCACCCCTACTTAAATTAAATTCTATTTAATTTAATGGCTTCCTAAGGCAGTGAGCTTCCCAGACCAGCTGCAAAGAACTTCTTCAGAGAGGGGCATGTTATCACTTACACTTAGTGACCAGCCACTGGCAACATCTGGTTTCCACGAAGGAGGCAGTGGAACTGAAATAAACTCCCGTCCCTATTCCTTCTGTAGAGCTTTGGTATTCTCAGGTCTTCTCTTGAGACCAGGACTGCATTACAGGAGAGGACAACATGACCCTAAACACTATTAGTGAAGTTACAACCTGCTGGATAGATAAATTCTAAGACATCAAAATCATTGAACCATAGGATGGTTTGCATTAGAAGAGACCTGGAAGATCATAGACTCATAGAATGGGTTGGGTTGGAAGGGACCTTAAAGATCATCTAGTTCTAGACATGGCACAATATTCCTCTGGGGCTAGTCTATCTTCCCAGTAAATTTTTACACGATCTCCCATTAAAAAAAGTCCCCTACCTCCTAATTTCAGCCCAGCATCTGTTCAATGACTCCTCAGTCCTGCCTTGTTTACAGATGAGACCCAGGCATTCAGTAACTAGGGCTCCTTAAACAAGTCATATAAACTTGTGTAACATCCGAAAGGCATGGGTGCATAACAACACAAGGGCACAAGAGAAGGTAGGGAGAAATGCCACTGCAGCCCAGGAAAGCTTCACCCCTCAGTGCATCCCCATAAGCCAGCAGGGAGAGCTGAGTGCGAACACAAGAGACACTTGAACCAGCTTTGAAAACCATCAGCTGAGCACTGCCTTGCAGGCTGCTGTGATGGAGAAGCAGCCCTTGAAGGAGATCACCCACGGGGAATATACGGCAAAGGTGGACAATCCCAGCCAAGACAGTGGAGCTAGGAGAGCTGCAACCTCGTGGCCATGACAGCTCCCCCACTCCTCCTTCTTAGCCTTCCTCACAAGGAAAGGGCTTGCTGACCTGGGGCATGGACACGCTCCTCTCCTGAGCCCAGGGTCACTCCCTGCAGGAACAGCCTGGTGCCCTACTCTGGTGCCCAGCTCTCTCGCTTGAGGCAGATGTCTGCCTCTGGAAAGCAGGAACTGGGAACAGCACTGAAATCCCACTCCAGCAGGATATTGATTTTGTAATAATAAGTCCCTTTATCTCCCTCAGCCCCAGGACTAGCTCTTAAGAGCATTAGCAAAGGGTTAATCCATGTCATCTACTCAGCATTTTGAGAACAAGCGTGGTTATTGTGTCATGGGGGTTTTGCTGAGCCTGTTCATTCCCTGGCATGCATGACAAGACTTACTGCTGCTGAACCCGTGCTGAATGCCATGTTTTTGGCATGTGCTCAGTCCTCAGCTATTTTAGCATCGGGACACATCCAGCAGCAGGGAGGGGCACTGCCTTAGGCTCTTCCCACTGTCCTCCAGCCATTGGCAGCAGAGGGACCAGCTCAAAAGCCCCAGCAGGAGAAAGTACAGAGATTCCAGACCCAGGCTCAATAGAAGGGCCACTTCAGGGTCAGTCCTGTCCAGTTGGACAGGTGTATTCCCAGAGCCCAGGGAGCTGCCTGCGCTCCAGCTGCTGGCCGCCAGGAGATAACAGGGTTTGCACCCAGGACATGCCCCAAGGCAGGCTCGTCTGCCATCAGTGTTACACTGTCACACAGCCCAGCCTGCCTCAAAACTTCCACCTTCATTGCACGAGCAAACGGCAAAGTCCCTGCAGTCAGATGGAGAAAAGAAAAAAAACAAAAACCCCCAAGAAACCAGCAATACTCACCGAGACAGCGAGGAACATACCTCCTTGGTCTGCTCTCCAGAGGGAGCCAAGGAAAGGTCACTGTTTAAGAAGGATTAACCAGAAAAGTGAAGAACTGAAAGTAGTTTCTGAGCAAGATCATTATGAGTCATGGGAAGTTGAAACAGACTTTTCTGAGAAATCAAGTAAATCCCTTGGAGAGAAGCCCAGAAGTACCAGCCCAGCCAAAACAAACAGAGCAGCACTAAAGTGTTCCCACATCCAAAGTCCCATGGAGGTGACAAGAAACCTCTCTGCAAGTGCAAGGAGGGCCAGAGTACTGCTGACTAAACTACCCCAAGTGGGAACAAGAGCAGGTCCCAGCTCTGGGGAGGAAGGCAAGCAAGGTTCAGCTGCTGCCTGACCCCACAACTCCCTTCCACTCTGCAGATGCCCTCATCTGCATCCCTGTGTTGGGATGGGATGTGACAAGAGCTTGATTCTGTCTGACATTTTTATTTCTCCTTTATGCACTACAGTGATGGTTAGACCACTGTTGGGTTTTAGAAATAGAAGCTGCTCACACATCCAAGGCAGCATTTCCCCCTCTCAGAACCCACCAGGGCAGCCATAGGCAGCCAAGAACACTGGCTACAGCTAAAGGCCACAGATACAAAAAGAGAAATGAACAAAAACTAACCCATCTCCCTGCAAAGCTGTATTTGTGCCAATGCTATCAGTGAGTAACAGCCTCTAACTCTTATACCTGCAGTAAGTCCTAGGTTGGCCCAGGACAGGCAAGGATGCAGTACAGGAGGGACAAAGGAGACCCACAGGGGAGCTCCAGGGGATGCAAGGAGGGGAGAAGAGAGCCACAGCAGAGGATGCTCCAAAAGTCACCCCAAATTCCTGCTGGTCACACAGCTGGCGCACTGGCTTCTGGGGAAAGCCTCGGCACAAAGGCACTGCCCGCTCCAAAACATGTTGCTCTCAAGAGCTCAGGCAATGTGGAGCATCTTTTCTCTTCATGGGTGTACACAAGTGGCCAGGCAGGTAGGGGTAGGTAAGAGCAACCTACATTCCAGGAGGCAAGAGCTGGTTGCTACGACAGCCCCTCCAGCTATAAAACATCATAAAATAGCAGAGTCTGAAATGACAGGCAGAGAGATGCCAAGTAGAGAAAAGGAAAAGGAAAAGCAGATTTCTCTGCAGTTCCCATAGTGGCAAAGCCAACAAAATTGCTGCTATGAAACCCTTTTGATTCCAATGGCTCATATCCCACTCCACCGCTGTTGACAGAAAATCAGCCCTAGGTTCTGGCAGGAAGGAAGAGATGAGCACAGGAGGGTTTGCAGCTTAAGAGTCTCGGCAGTGAGCTCGAGCATGGATTTTGACAGGTAGAGGAGAAGGAGGAGGGTTCCTGATGTGCAGCTCCAGCACCTGGAGAGATGTTAACAGCCAGTCTCTGCAGAAGGGGGCTGTAAAGGATGGATCCTAAGGGTTTGCCCTTTCTCACAGCTGTTTTCTTTCTCTGCGGGGCTCTGGAGCCGAGTGGCCAGAGCAGGGCTGGCAGTGCTAGGAGCAGGGACACAGGGCTTGCGGAGGAGACGCAAGCCCTGGGGGAAGAGCGGCTGCTAGCTTTGCTGCTCAGGGCTTAATGCACTAAGAGCCCAGCTGACTCCTGCTCAGACGCAAAGGGAAACCGCGGGCACTCGGGGCGGCCAGGCACCCAGTGGTGCTGTGCTTCCCCAAACCATGACGGGACAAAGGCTCGGGAAGTGCATCGTCCTTTGCCTGCTGCCCTGGAGCTGCCTGAGCTTTGCCTGGAGTGATGCTTCTGGGCCCGGGACCGCCTCACTCGCTGCAGGACACGTCAGAAAGGGGCTGCCCGCAGACGTTGCCAACGGGACCGATGTGCAGAGCAACATCTCAGGTACTTAAACGAGCGATCTTCCGCCTCTCCCTCTGCGGGCTGCCTGGGGCCCCACGGTGCAGGCACACAGGGGAAGGGCACAGGGACGTGGTGATGAAGGCGTGATGGTGCTTCTCTCGTCGGGCACAGCGGCACTCGCCGGGCACACGTAGGGGCCACAAGGCTTTGTGTGGTGGCCACAGCAGCTTCTGTGAGATGGGAGAGATGTGTCGCATCAGAAGCAGTCAGGAGGCACTCAGCAGCAGTCAGGGAAGAAACTCAACAGTTGATGTTTTCCTTTGAGAGTAAAGTCCTCCTCCATGTTAACATCTATGCATATCATGATGGACCAGCTGTCTGCTCAGGGTATGGGTGCACTGAACACATTCTTATCCCTAGAGGCTGAGCTGGGACCCTTGGGAAGAAATGGAGATTTTTTTTAAAAAAAAAAGCACGAATAATCTCCAAATGCTGAGGGTGATTATTTTTCTTTAATCCACTTTCCAGGGGAAAGCACGCGCCATTCCCCAATGAGTGAGACACGGCCTCAGGGCTGCTGTGGGGTGACCACCCACGCGGGGCTGGCAGCAGCTCAGAGAGCCCATGCCGTACTCCAAATCATGGTGACTGCTGGGGAAGGTCCTAGCAACCAGTGCTGGACAATGAAACATACAAGAGATCCAGTCCAGGCATTCAGCAGCCTCCCTGGCACCGCTGAATTAACTCATACTGACACCTGCACTACCTGTTAACAGCACTGCTGAAATTAGAGAAAGTCTGATATTACTCAACCTGATTTGTTTCTTATCAGCCCCACTGGACTAGAAGCCTACACAATCTCAGTAAAAGTAGAGGGAAAACAGACCTCTCCCTCACATTAGCTTTACTATTCCACTTGTAATTCCGTAAAAAAGTTTTCCCTAAGCAAGATAAAGCACATTTCTGCCTGCAGGTTTTAAGCTTGGTTAAATTAGAGTTGATCAGAGCATTTTCCCTTAATTTAGGGTATTGATACCCATGATATCCGTTACCACATTTTCTTGGCCTTGCAGTAGAATATCAGTGGCGGGGGGGTTGGCAAGCACACAGTCAGACTGACACTGTTTTTGGAGCCTACCTCACTTTTAGCTCTCCCTAGGTATTAGTGCAGTGCAGAAGAGATGGTCTAAGCAGGATAACTAAGTAGCTCTGAATAGCTGTGGGTTACAAACTAGTTAAAAAATTAAAGGCTGGGATGAAAAAAAGCCTCTCTCTACCAGAGAGTAATATTTCCTTGTTTTGAGTTCCAGACAACAATATTCTCCCAGAATACTGTGTTATTAAAAAACATTCTCTTCCTTTCCCTCCTAAAAATTGCTCTCTGCATACTCTCCCCAGCCTGTACCTTTCCAGTCTCACTTCAGCTGTTCAGTAGCTGCTCACACTGGAGAGACTGCAACTGAAAAACTTGTTTTCCAGATAAAGCTGCTTTCTAATGTATCTCCTTTGGATTATGTGAAAAAAACACATACATAAAAAACCCCAACAAAAAAATCCCAGAGACTTGTAGGTCCCGCAGAAGTGACCCAGGGGCCTGGCAGCCCTTTCGAAAGCATCACTAGGGGGGCCTTCGTCACCACCTACGTTTAACACGTCCCCTTCTCCCCAGTGCCATGCACAGCTCTCCCCCCGCCACGCTACGGATACTACTACGTGGACAGAGGCTCAGGCGTCTCCTTGGGCTCGGTGCTCGTGTACTGGTGCCAGGAGGGATACCAGCTGGTGGGCAGCGAGAGGCTCGCCTGCCTCCGCCAGGAGAGCACTTCGTCCTGGAGCCACCCCCCACCCCAGTGCCAGGGTAAGGAGCCCTCGGGCGGCACCCAGCCCCTGCGCCCCTCCCAGGGCTCGGGGGGCGCTGGCTCGGGTGGGGACGTGCAGCCGCCGGCCCCCACACGGGGGCTTCCTCACTCTGACCAAGCCAGCGAGGGCAGCAGCAGGTGGGGCGACCCGGCCACCCTGAACGGCAACAAGGAAGGTCCAGCTTGACCCAGTCAGTTGTGGTCAGCACCGCTGAAATGCCTGCTCCAGCAGCAGCATTGCAACAGCATTTCAGGAGCTGCAGAAGGCAGGGGGGTGCCAGAGGGTGAATTCACCCGAGATGGGCTCAGCACATAACCAGACCTTCCCTCATTCCCAGTAACTGCTGCTCAAGTCATCAAGCTGGGGCAAAACCTGGTACCTGCTGACACCCGACTCCTGGTGCCAGGCACAGGGAGTCCAGGGCACTGCCAAAAGCTTTCACAGCACGAGGAAAACAGAGCTGCACAATAACCCGGTACATGCCGAGAATGTGCCAGTTGCAAGTGGCCCTCCTTATTACTTTTGAACTTTTCTTTTTAATTTTAACATTTTACGTTTTTTCCCTTTATAGCTGTTTTCCTTCTCCCTTTTAATTTTCTTCCTTTTTAAGCTTTTATGCTTTTAATTTTTTTTCCGTTTTAACTTTTCTCCCTTTTAAACTTTTTTCCCTTTTTAACTTTATTACATTTTAATTTTTTTCTATTCTTCCTGTTCAACCTTTTTCCTTTTTAGGGCTTAATTTCTACTACCCTTATGCTTTATGCAAGCCACATCAAATGCTTTGTATTTTTCAGCCCCGTGTGATTATTTCATATGAATTATCTGAAGAAAACACGACGTGTTAATATGGGGGTTTTTTCCATTAACTTTCTGGTGTATTGAGCCGGCGTGGCATCACTCCCGTTCACCATTAACTTTAATAACGGTGATTAATAAATACTCTCTGTATCATCACTTTGGGGTTACCTGCAAGGGGGTCGGCGGCCGGGGGCAAGGGGGTCCCTTTCCCTTCCCCTTCCCCGGCGGCGCTCACCGCCCCGCCCCTTGCCCGCAGCCGCCCCGCAGCCCTCGGGCACCGGGTCCCGCGTGGCGGTGGCCGCCTCGCTGCTCAGCGGAGCCGTCATCCTGGCACTGTCCGTCTCCTTCGCCGTGTGCTGCTGGCGGGACAGGGCGAGGAAGAGCCGCGGCGGGTGAGTATGGAGGTGGGGTGGGAGCGGCGGGGGAGGCTTGGCAGGAGTGCGGAGGAGCAGCTGCGGGAGCTGAAGGAGGGTCGCTGCTGCCATCTGCTGAGACACGCGGGCTGCGCCCACTCGGGACACCTGTGACCCACCTGTACCCTTTCACAGCCCTCCTGCTCTCACAGCTGAAACTATCAAGCATAAAAAAAGTTAAACCACCGCTTCAAAGCTAAGGTATGTTTGACTTTGGAAGGGATTTCTGGCAGTGGGGATGCTGCTGCTGATTGCAGAGGAGGCTCCTGTTACACGCCTGAGGAACGGGATGCCGTACAGAGGGACCTGGACAGGCTCAAGAAGTGAGACCATGGAAACCTCATGAGGCTTAACAAGACCAAGTGCAAGGTGCCTGTGCCTGGGTCGGGGCAGCCCGAGTGTCAACACAGGCTGGGGGATGGACAGATGGAGAGCAGCTCTGCTGAGAAGGACTTGGGAGTGCAGGTAGATGAGCGGCTGGACATGACCCAGCCATGAGCACTCACAGCCCAGAAAGCCAATTGTATCCTGGGCTGCATCCAAAGCAGCGTGGGCAGCAGGGGGAGGGAGGGGATTCTGTCCCTCTGCTCTGCTCTGGTGAGATCCTCCCTGCAGTGCTGCATCCAGCTCTGGGGTCCCCAAAGTAAGAAAGACATAGATCTGTTTGAGCAAGGCCCAGAGGAGGCCACAAAGATGGTCAGAGGGCTGGAGCACTTCTCCTATGAGAAAGGCTGTGAGAATTGGCATGCAGGCTGCAGAGAAGGCTCCAGGAAGATCTTACAGCAGCCTTCCAGTACCTGACTGGACCCTACAAGAAAGATGGGTACAAGCTTTTTAACAGGGCCTGTTATGATAGGACAAGGGGTGATTATTTTAAAGTGAAGGAGGGTTGACTAAGGTTGAATATAAGGAAGATGGGTTTTATAATGAAGGTGGTAAAGCACTGGAACAGTTGCCCGGAGAGGCTATAGATGCTCCATCCCTGAAAATATTTAAGGTTAGATTGGATGGAGCTCTGAGCAACCTGATCTAGTTGAAGGTGTCCTGCTCATTGCAATGGGGATACACAACTTTTAAAGGTCACTTCCAACCCAAATTATTCTATGATTCTGTTAGCTTGGTGATTTACAAAAAGCTCCCCGTTATCAGAGGAAGAAGGGAACAGACAATACATGGAGGATGACTGATAGGAATACTCCTTTTCTGAGGATAAGCTCAGTGCAACTGCCTGCACACAGCCCAGGGGAGGGGAGGGAAAGGAGGAGCATTCTTCTCTGGAAAGAACTGGGAGAAAAGTCATGGTGGGAAGCAGGACTGGACAAGCAGAGGTGCCGGGACCACAGTCACAGAGCATCATCTCTGCAGCAGCACTGCCCAGTTTTCCTGGCCTACACTACAGTCCAGCAGGACCTCTTTTGTATGCTGGCCAAGGAATTACAGTAACAGGGACCATGCAGCCTAGGAATGCACCTATAACCAAGAGCCTAACTCATGATCAGATGTGCCCAAGGACAAGGAGAAAAAAAATAAAAAAACCATCTCAGTCTTTCAGCAAGCACCAACCATACCTCTCCCCACGGGCCTGCTCTTCCCTAGGTCGTGCAACCCTCTTCTGCAGGGCTGAAACAACATCAGTCCTTTCCTCTGGGAGCAGAGGAAGGGGGTAAAAATCTTTGGGTGACAGCGTTGCCGTAGGACACAAACATGCCAGATCTTTCCAGGGGTGTGAGTAAATAAAAGCCAGACCACAAAGCACAAAGAAAGCATCTGCACGGGCATCTTTTTCTCTCTCACCACCCTGCAGGCAGCAGCATAGAAGAAAAGTCAGAGGATGGAAACGTGACCCCTCCATCCCCGAGAGGGGCAGGCATGCTTTTGGAAGACTCAAACACTACCACCGGCGCGATTACCACCTCTCGGCCGTCTCCAGCTCTGTCTTCCCAGGGGCATTCGCAGGCTGCAATAACCTGGCTTTCCAAAGGTACGGCTCAGCACCTCCCCCTGCCCTCCCAAGCTCCTCACACAAGGGCAAGAGCTGCCCTTGTGCTCTCAGACTACCCGGAGGCAGGAGCAGCCAGCTGTAAAAAAGCTCGCATCGCTCGGGCAGTCAATCCCCCTCTTACATGCTCCCCACCTAGCACCTAACAGCAGTGAAACCCTCGCACCTGCTCTTTTTCAAGGGGGAGGGAAGCCAGAGCCGCAGGGCTCCCCTTCGCCCTGCCTCAGCATCGCCTGGGTGTGCTGCAGCCCCCTTACCATGCCCTGTCCCGCTTGCCTTTCCCAGCAGCCCTGGCCAGCAGCCGAAGCTCCCTTGGGGAAGATGGCGCCCCGCGGCTCCGGCCCTGCCCCGGCCGGGGCTGCCCCCCGCCCGCGGCCTGCCCGGCCCCCTGCCCCGCGGCCTGCCCGGCCTCCTGCCCGGCCCCCTGCTGCCGGCCCGGCCCCGCGGCCCCCTGCCGCCCCTCTGCTACCGAGGCCTGGAGGAACGCCCGGTCTGCGACAAGTTCGGGAAGCCGGTTTGAGAATTTCAGCTGCCATTCAACTTTCCGTCCTTTTTTCCTTCTAACGCTATCAACTCCTCGAGCTCAGGAAAGAATTTCGGAAGAGCCAGTTACTGCACCTGGGTTTTCAAATGGAGAAAATCTGACACTTCGTGGTGGAGGACTTTTTTTTTTATATAATCCTTTTATTTCCCTCCCCTGTCCAGCAGTGCACATTTCAAACAGGAGTTTCTGGGTTATAAACTTCTTAATTGATCATTTTTGCATAAAGCCAAGTCTGAGCAGCTCCAGCTTAACCTAAAGTCTTTTGTGCAGACTTTCAGGTTTTGAACATGAATCTGATTTTTTGTTTAGGGCTCTTCAAAAGGCTGAAAGCGAAAACAGACAGTTACCAGGAACAAAGAATGGGGTTAGATATCTGGAAGCATTTACAATTAATTGCACTTGAATGTAGATGGAGACTTAAAGGGGTTTTTTTTGTCGGCATTCAGAACTCACCATATCCTCGCACTTCTATACAGAGAATCTTAGACGTGGAAGATGCATTGATGAGACTGCAAAGCTAGCCAGCCAAGGGGAAAACATGAGTAATGTGGCATCACATCTGCACAGAGATGCTGTTGGTGTCTCGGGAGGCACTGTGGTGTTAGTCAGAGGAGGTGCTGGCAGCCCCAAGAACTGTTGCGTGCATGGGGCTGGGAATAAGGACGAGCACCCCCAGCATGCCCTGTTTGCTCAGGGACCCAAACTGCAATACTCAAACAATCTTGCAACAAAAGCTGGGAGTTTTAGTCTGCTGACTTCATTTCTGTCAACATTTGCATCGCATTTCAAGGAAAGAAGCCTTTAAAAGATGCAAGGTAGCACTTCCCTGTGATAAGACAAGGTTTGATAGTAGATGTTGATACTACTGCCACTTTTCCCTGGAGTGAGGGCTAGGGACACTGTTTTTTCTATTTCTAATAATAATAAAGGAATCTATCCCAATTCCACCTCCTATGTCATTTTTTCACATGACCAAGCTATGGAAAATCTGCTTTGGGGGGCTGGCTTTAAAGGGGGAGGAAGCAGATGGTAAAACTTTTACAGATCCCTGGAAAATGATGATGTTGACAGAGGCCACTTACCAACAACAAAGAAGAAAAATCTTTCATTCTCTTAAGGCAACTGATGCCTTAGAAAGGACAGGGAAAACAAGATCTGCTCTGAGCTTCCCTTCAGCTCACGTCCTAACCTTACCTTCTCCTCCCTCTTTTTCCAGCCAAGTCTAACGCACACGGAGGGGAATAATCCTGCTTCAAGGTAAGCTGGTCTTCAGTTCCCTCCCAGGTGCTCAGAAGACTGCCCAGACTTCTCATGGAAAATATGTGAATTTGGATGACTACAGGTGCTCTATAGGTGCTACAGGTGTTCTGGGCTCTCATCAGTACATTGGTGCCATACCCATGGAGTATGCTTCCACGTCTGCTGCACTGAAATAGGGTTCATGGCCAGGAATTCAGCCCAGGATCTGCCCCAGGAACAGTGCCTCCCACTTTCTCATTCAGGAGGAGTTGTCTTGTTAAGAGACAAAATCAGGAAAAAAATGGAAGAAAATCTGGATAGGATGGGAGTGAGACTTTCCCTTTCTATTCCTTTCTCTGTTCCTCTCCTTTTTATATTTTAATGAATCAAAAAAACCTGGCTACAAATTTCTCTCTCTCCATAGAGATTTTTGTTCAAAAACACATTTGGGACTCAGTTTGTTGTTCCTTGGATCTGAGTAAGGCTTTAAAACCAAAGAGTGATTTTTTTTGCTGTATAATATTAGAGATTGACACCTGCTTTCACTACAAACTGAAACGATGCACATTTCAGATATAAAAGTCTTTTGCCAAACACATCCAGAAAGGTGCTGATTTTGACGTGTCATGACAAAAAGTTAGCATTTTCAATAAAAAACTGACACAGTCATTTTTTGTACAGAGAAAACTGTCAACTTGAAACAAGCATTTTATACAACTGATATTTAAAAAAATTATTTGCTTGACAAAATTGAAAAGTTTCCTTGGAGTAACATTTTCCTGACATTTTTTTTCTGCATGTATGCAAAGCTCAGCTTCCTAACAAAACTATTTAATCCCAAAACATGCTCTTAGACAAATTTCTCCAGCAGGGAAGAGCACACAGCCAGGTCTTCCTCAAAAGTCATCTCAAGTAGCAGGAGAGCCAAGAGAAGAAAGATGGGTTAAGGGCAGGAAGGTCAGCCCTATTACAAGTTTCCCTATCACCCCTTAGTCTTTGCCTCAGTTCCTTGGACGAGCACAGCAAGGAGCTAAGTTAAATTGTGAAGAACCACACGCAGCTTAAACTCAGGAAGACACCATCAGTGAGGAAACAAGAAGCACAGTTTGCATTTATTTACCAAATGAGGAAGGAGGAGGAAGGCAACTATAGAGAAGCTTTAAGTAATTTGTAAACTGGAAGAAGCAAACCTCTTACACTATAATCCTATGCATTCTTGCCATGTTACTCAGAGGTTCCTTGTTGGAGCCACCATTCACTCAACCACATATACCATTTTTCGGGTTTTTTTAAAATTTAAATTATATACATGCAATATCCTACAGAGAGGTGGACCTTGGAACTGGAGGAAACCATCTGAAGAGGGATGGAGATAACTGCAAGGCCAGCTCATTGCCCATTCTGTCCCAGGCAAACCTCACAAACAGTAGCTTTCTGCTGAGTATCTGAACAAAGCACTCTCGGTTCTTTTTTTAAACAGCATTTTAAGCTTCAGACTCCACACTGTAAACCTCAGCCTGCATGCTTATTTTCAAAGAGCTAAATAAGTTTTGGTCACAACTTTAAATTCTCCAATGAAGGTTGGTGTACCATTCTCCTGTGACTGTTAGCCCTGGCTGAAGAGGTCTCAGACCCTCTGGAGATCTGGCCAAGATTAATGCTGGGACCTGTAACATCCAAATGTTAAAGCCATGAAATTCTAAAAGGATACTAATTGTGAGCTTGAAAAGAATGGCCACCTTCTGGCAGTACAAGCTTTCTAGAGTAACATTTTAAGTGCTGGTTGGTAGGAAGAGGAGAGAGCTGAGCAAGTCCCATTCTCTCTCCATGCACCTCAAACAGACACGTTACTTGTCAATTTTTTAAGTCTGAGGACTGGGAAAAAAATAAAAATCCAGCAAGATTTCAGAGGAGACAACAACAGTAACTATGTGATGCCTGTATCCCACTGAAAGACTCATCTGTGTTGCAGGAAATGGAACCTCCTGACCGTCAGACATCAGGCAGATCACTCTCCAATAGATTTTAGATTAAAAAGGACTTTCCTGTACTGTTTTCCTCTGCAGTGACACCACCTCTGTTCAAATGACTTTCACACCTAAGTCACTGCATCAGGCTACCCTAGACCAGTGCTTTTCATCAGCAAACCCAGTAACAAATCTGCAGCTGCCAGGTCACCCAACTCACCTCAAACCTCCACAATGCAGCAATTCGGAGTCCTGCGTCCCCACAAGTCACTCTAGCTCCCTGAACTTGTATGGCAACAACTTCATATGGCCACTTCCATCTCAAGAGCCTACATTTTGCCACAGAAACATAACAGCAGTATGTCTAGGGCAAAGGCAAAGCCCAGAAAGTAGGGAGGATGAAGATCTCGCTCATCTACAGTACTCTTGCATGTAGATCACAGCATGCTGAGGCTACGCCTTTTCTTACACTGCAACCCAAAGCTATGATGATACTTCACCTTTTTACTCTTTAGAAGCTCTGTTTATGGTCACAGCTATAAAGAGAAGAGAACTCAAGAGTTCCTTCCTATTGTTGCCTGGAATCAAAAGACAAAAACTTTCCAAACAACATTAAGAGTGGTAAGATAAAAAGCAATTCTTTAATGAAAGCTTTCAGGTGCAGAGATGTGGCTATATATGCAGCCGTGATAAAGGATTTCTACAATTTTTTAAGGTTAATTAATTAGTGTATCTAGCAGGTACATCCAATAGGAGATCAGTTGCCTCAGTAACCCACCTGAGGTCAGCCCCTGAATTGGTGCAGGGCCTTCTTTGCCCTATTTCTTGTTATGTCTCTTAAGTTCTGGTGGAAAACAAGATGTCCTTGTCAGAAATTCTCTTTTTAAGAATAAGACAAAACAATTTCAAGAATGTGTTGGAAAGGTTTAGCTTATTATTCTAAAATGTGAGAAAGGGCAGAAAAAGTACTAGAAACCATTCAATTACATATTAAAAATCTACAAAGCTACAAATATATGAAAAAGCTAAGAATCTTTAAGCATGATTATCAGTGGAACATCCCAAAGAAGGAAAAAGATGCTGAGATTTGGGCAGAGGAAGGAGCACAAGCTGTCACAGTTCCTGCATCTGCATTCAGCTCGAACAGATGCCCATACACCAGGGAAGTGGAAAGCACTTCCACAGCTGGCCATGCAGCCACACGCTGCTGGACATGTAACGCAACAACCAAAGCACAGATTCACACCAAACATCACTTTACAGTACGTGCTCTGGCCACACTGAAAACTCATGTCACCAACAGCTGGACTGGAGGAGAGTTCATGCCCCTCAAGAAGTTACAAGTACCTACAAGCCCTTCAAGTAGGGCCAGTGACAACCCCAGTCCCCCAACCCTTCGAGCACTGTACCACCTCTCTGTTTCTTGACACGCCTCAGTTCCAAGCAGTGAGTTTTTATTCCAGCGCAACAGCTTTCCCCAGAGGGCATCAGTCCCAGGCAATGCAACACCTGCCACGCACTGGATTTATGTGTGCTAGAGACCAACACCAAAGCCAAGCTCCTTTGCAACTAAGGCGACTTCCACACGTTCTGAGGAGAGGGATGAACAATAAGCGCCCAAGCTTCACAAGCTTTTCAAGTGTATTTTTCTAAACTCCCTTGCAAACATAAGGATGGAAACTGATGCATGACCCTTTCCCCTCCCACTAGAAGAAAAAAAGCCAGAAATCTCCACAGCAGCATGACCAGCTCTACCAAACTATAAAAAACTCCAAACTAAAACAGAACAAACAAAAACACAAAGCCAAAACCATCCCCCATTTTCCCTAAAATCCAACATCTTCAATGTTTATGATTAAATGAGTATCTCAGGGAAAAAAAAACCTCTTGGACAAGAGAGTCTGTGATGGAAGAGAACAAAAACAAAATTTGAGTTCAGGAAGTCCCCAAACAGGGACAAGGAAGGTCCAGCTTGACCCAGTCAGTTGTGGTCAGCACCACTGAAATGCCTGCTCCAGCAGCAGCATTGCAACAGCGTTTCAGGAGCTGCAGAAGGCAGGCGGGTGCCAGAGGGTGAATTTACCCGAGATGGGCTCAGCAGATAAGCAGACCTTCCCTCATTCCCAGTAACTGCTGCTCAAGTCATCAAGCTGGGGCAAAACCTGGTGCCGGCTGACACCCGACTCCTGGTGCCAGGCACAGGGAGTCCAGGGCACTGCCAAAAGCTTTCACAGCACGAGAAAAACAGAGCTGCACAATAACCCGGTACATGCCGAGAATGTGCCAGTTGCAAGTGGCCCTCCTTATTACTTTTGAACTTTTCTTTTTAATTTTAACATTTTACGTTTTTTCCCTTTATAGCTGTTTTCTTTCTCCCTTTTAATATTTTTTCTATTTCAAGTGTGATTAAAATAGCTGTCAAGACACTGCACTTACAATGGCACATACCTGCTGACACTTGATATCCAAGTAGGAAATGAAAGTTATTAAAGAAAAAGAATTAATGCAATGGCTCTTCAACCTCAGCCAGAAAGTGACACTTTATTCTTCGCTGTAATCTAGAAAAATATCATTCTCTTGTTAGATATTGAAAACATGGGAAAAAAAAGCCATAGGACAGGAACCCTTACTATCAATCGAACATTACCCTCCAATTACTACACCTGAAGTGTAAATTTGTTGAAAACGCTACATAGCTTCTTGTACCAACACATTCATGACTAACAATCCCCTTTCTTCCCTCAACACACACCCATACACATTTTGGATGAGGAGTCTGGCCCATCCTTTATCTTTACCAGATATCATCTACCAAATGTGTTGCTAGTCCTGGGTCACCAGCCTTTCAGTCAAGCACTGTTTTTTGCTAAGAAGGCTTCAGCTTAAAGCATGAAACAGCTGCAAGTGTCCATACAGTATAAGAAACAACAGACCATGCACCAAGACGATCACATGGATGTTCTCTTTTCAACAAATGTTCCTGTACAGAATTTCTTATCAGGAAAANGAGCCCCACACAGCTGAACAGAGTAAAACACCAGGCTGGTTCCCAACCGAGGGGATGCAGGAATCCACATCAGACAGTACACAAAACTAGGCTAAATGTGACAGAAGCTGCACCCAACAAACATCAGTTGATCACTGATATACTTTACTGTTGTAACGCCAATGTTACCCATCAAGAAGTCTTTCTTGGGAAAGCAGCACCGTAAGGAGAAAAAGTCATTGTAGTTGCAAACCTTTCTCTGAAGGCTAAAGGTTTGTTGGTAGGCCAACCACACAAGCTGCTGCATGGCAGCAGGGAGTAAGCATCTCCCAAGCAGCTAAAGCCTGGCTTTTAGTGGCAGCATGCCATGGGCATGCGGTGCACAGCACCTCCTAAACTGCAACAAATGGACAAGTTAAAAACTGAAGGCGGCAGCAGCTTCAGGAGTTGCTGTGGTACATAGAAAGCAGGTAGAGCTGCTTTGGGAGGCTTGCTAATTTTCAGGGTCAGGAAGGGCACTCTTCTAAAACAGAATGTTAAAGGTGGAAAAACATCTAGCAACTGGGGAGGAGACACTAAAAAACCCCAAACCAAAGATCATTTCCATCTTCACCAGCACCTTCCAGCAGACAGCTCCTGCTGGGCTGCACCCCCAGTTCAGGGGCACCATAGGCCCTACCACAGATGAGGCCATTCCTGCCTGCAGCACTTCTCTTTCCACCACCAGCAGTTACAGGGGATGGCTGGGTGACAAAAACATAGTTTGCTTTTTGGGGAGCACTGGCATCAAAGGGTGTGCACATTCCCCCACGTAACCAGGGCACACGACTCATCTGCAGCGATGCTGCCAGTTCAGAAACAGTACATACAGGCCTGTAATACAGAGAGTAATAAATACAGCACTAAAATGGCAACATGGGTGAGAGAAGAGCAAAAGCACATAGCCACCAAGTGATGTTTCGCATAACAGGATATTTAGAAACACTTTGTGCAGATTCAGGACTTGTTCCCACTTCCTGAAAGGCCAGTTCCTTGCCCCACCCCATCCCCATTTAGGTATTCACAGTTCATCAGTGGAAATTCCCTTCCTCGCCTCTGCCAGCAGCAAACATTTTCAGAAGGCTGCCAGCCTGAACTATACATACAGCTGACACCAGGTGAGAAATCCTTCTGCACAGGCATCTTTAGAATTTCAGGCTCTCTGCCACCCTCATAAGCTACATCAATCAGCAGCCCAACCACAAAGTTGCAGGTCTTAAATACGTCTACTTGGAAGTATAAAAGCTTACTGGAGGCCTTCTGCACATTAAGAGCTTTTCAGCCCCTGTTGTGCAGTGACAATATTTTACACCTTTATGCAAGGTTGCTGACTAACACAGGGAGTCGTAACAAATTCCCTGCCGTATCTTCAGGCATATTATTGCACGCTATCTACCCCGAGTGCCACGGCATTTAATGCAGAAAATATAAACAAGATTTTCATGCTTCAGATTTAAAAGGACACAACCAGTAACAGTTAGAGACTGAGAGCCTCTAGCTATTACCATGAGTAAAGACAACAGAATCCCTTTAAAAGATTTAAAGTGTTGTGCTTTTTCCACCCTTCAATACAGAAGTTACCATACAAAGCAGTATTTCCAATGATAAAGTAGTTCTGGTTTAGATGAATAAGAAGAAAACCCCAAACATGCAATGGCATACCGTTTTTACCAGATGCAGTAATTAAAAATCCAAGGTTAAAAAAACCAAAAAGCAAACATGAAGTCATCATCAAGTTTTCTGTTTTATTTAAGATTTTAGTTTTAATTCTGAAGAAAGAGGTACATTTCCTTGGTTTTAGTTTTAGCGTCAGGTTATAACCATGTTTATTTATCTGTTTCTTTTTTCCTGTCTTTTCAATACTGCACAAACGTCCAGAAACTACAGGGTTAAGTAAAAGCTGCAGGCAGAGGAGGTCAGAGGTTGCTCCTGATGGTGATCATGTGGCCCCAATGCAGTGCTATCCCAGAGTGCCCTAATCAGGTGAGTCTTTAAAAAAAAAAAAAAAGAAAGAGAGACTGACAGAGGAGACAGAAAGACTGAAGTAAATATCACTCGTGTTTCAGCTGCTTATAATTATATTATGTATACGCTAGGTATTAAATCTGTGAATACTTTTAAAACATTAAAGTTTACTTGAAATCTAAAGCCAAAATTAAAGAAAAATCTTATTCTCCCCTCTTTAAACCACTCTTTAGCAACATGCCAGTTACTCATAGCTACAAGTGTTTTGTCTTTCAACACACTTCATGTCAAACTCTGACTGATGCAATAAAATCCCCTGCTCAAAAAAAAAGAAAGAAAACCAACCAACCCCAACATAGCAATTTCCCTGTGTAGTGCCACACTGAATGCAAAATAAATGCTGGGCCACTGCTTGCCCCACATGTTCAGTAACTTCATTTAAATTAAATACCTTTATCATGTTCTTGCATTTGATTCTGCATTGCACTTTTTCCCCTACTGCAGATTGACACTTTTCCACTACTCATGTGCAAAAGACGTAAGACAGTAATATTCTCCTTAAGCGTTGAGACTGCATTTTGATTTCTCTCTCTCTTTTTTTTTTTTTTTCTTAGAATGGTTAGAAAGTATTTCAAACAGTGTATTTCAAACACTGGTTCTGCGGAAACTTCAACAAAAAGAATGGTAATGACCCTGTGATGGCATTGCATTTGGGGGGGGAAGTTTGATCAGGAACTGGATTCTTCAGAAAGAAAGATATGACAGGGAACAGTAGGTGGGCATGGGGAGGAGTCAGGGTGGGACACTTCCTGCATTTCTAACGTTTTGGGTCTTATTTTTCTTTTTTTCTTTTTCCTCCTTTCCTAATGACGATCCAGCGCTGAGCTCTGTAGTAGATCTGTGGGTGTTTTACTGGGGGGTCTGAAGGCTGTCTGAAAGCCTGGAGGTGGGGAATGGAAGCTGGTGGGGTTTGAAGGAGGAGAGTAGGGATTCCAACTGGCTCTGTGCAGAGGGATCTGTGTGCCGAAGGGGTTACTGTGGTGCGTCTGTGATGGCGCTGCACTGGGGCCGTCCACCTCTGTGAGGGCCTGAAGAGATTTTAGCCAATGTGGAGGATTGTCATCTTGAAGGGTGTCTAAACTGTTTCCTGTGGACGCTGGGATACCTAAGAAAAGAAGGAAAAAACAGGGATACAAGCAAGTCAGAGGAGAAGCAACAAACTGACCATGAAGGAGGTCAATTTAACCTAACAAAAAGCAACAATGAAAAAACATGATTAGTTTGTACAGAAAATGCATTTTACATTATTATGTATAATTACCCTGCCCGCAAAAACATTTAACATTAAATCCAGATATGAGAAAGTTCATCCTCAGAGCACTTCTTCATAAAACATACATTTTTCTATCAAACATTCTGCTCAAGAACTGCATCCCTGTCAACACGACCTCACCACACCAAGCTGCCAGTACACTACATGCTTCACCTTTTACTCTGCCTGCTTGAATCATGCTTCAGCCTCTCTAACAGGGAAACACAACCAGACAGCCTTATAAAAGAGAGCTTTATAAACAAGTGGAGTACGTCCCTTTTTAATTAACAAAGTCCAGTGATTGCCTTCAGTGCCTCAGGACCAGCGACGCACATACCGGACATGCCATCCAGCAGAAGGGACACCTATAGATTGACCCTATAGGAAAGTGCTGATCCACCTGACTGCCTGCAAAGGTCCCGGGCATGCATTGCAAAGGCCTAAGTGACGCTCTGTTATACCTAGAGGTTCCACAAAAATTCCTGGACCCTTGAGGTTTTGTGGATGGAAGCTGGAAGAGACCACCGCATACTGACTTTTTCTTTTTTCTTTTTTTCCAGACGTAAATCAGTTTGTGCCAAATACCCATTTGATGGTTTGCCAGTGGAGCTGAAGGAGTGAGAAACGGTTACCTGTGATGATTGCGGGGTCCATCCAGCTGCCAGGGCTGTCCCAATTCAGGCTGTCGGTGGTGGCAGTGTTGGACGTTGGTACACTGTGGTTGGCGTTGGAGGGGGAAGAAGCATTGGGCAGTCCACCAAAGTTGATGTTAATGTTCGGTAGAAGTGCCCTTAGCCCGTCCTGCCATTCCTTCATATTTAAACTCTCTACAGAACTGCTGTTGTCTGGGAGATTTACCAACAAAAAAAATGAAAGATAAAAAAATAAAAAGCTGAAGTTAGAAACAGATGTCCTTCTTTGGTGGGGTATGGGATTTTGCTTTTACTTTTTAAGCTAAGCATTTAATACTTTCCCTGTCCAAAAACTAGGGTCAATGTTTCCATGACTGATGAATTACTCAGAGGGGCTGGCAGGTTTTAAACAAAGTGTAAGGGAATGGGAGAAAGATTTAACTCCTCCCCCAATATATATTTCCCTATTTTGGTTCAGAGACTCGAATAATCAAGGACACAGTGGCTCTCCCTCTATCATGAACAGGGGAAAATCTACCAAGTACTTGATGAGAATACGTCTGTTGCAATTCGGCTGCTTTATTAATGGGCAGCAGTCTCAAAAGAGTTATTTTATTTGGCATATGTCAAAATGAAGAAAGGCTAGGGAGGGCTTTGCAATAGAAACTGAACGGGAGAAACTAGGGAGGCTGAGGAAAATCACAGAAGTCTTTTGTTTTGTTATAGCTTGCTCATTCACAGCCCTACAGATGTTCTTCCGAAGGAAATGGTAATGAAGTTGGAGGGAGTAAAATTTCCTCTTGCAGTTGAAGAACAGTAGTGAAAATTCTTTAGAGACCTTTCAGAATAATTCTCGATACAGCAATATCCTCAGAATTTTGGTAAGAAGCAAACCAGCTGGACACCAAAGCAGTCAAGTCTCAACTGCTTGCCTGAATGTTTCAAGACATATTGATAAAGGACAATGTGCCTATTAGCTCTACAGCAAATGATCCCTCAACAAAGAAGTTACACCATGCTATCTAGAACAGACTGTTTGGTTCTATGATCCATCTCTCGCTTTAGGCATCTCAAAGCAGGACAAACCGGACATCAGCATTCCAGTATTTATCATCCAATACAGGAAGTCATACTTTATTAAGTTGTGGTCAGTTATATTTGGAAAGGAAGTGTTAGGCAGTATGTTGGCACATGGTTGTCTTTTTGACAAATACCTAGAATACAACCTTTTTTTAAAAAAGTCTCTGCCTATCCTGATTGAAGAAAGGACCTTGATCTCAATCAGAATTGTTATAAAGAGATACTTTCACAATACTGTTACTTCGTCAACAACAGAAGAGATTTAAGTCTTCCTGGAAAATTAGAGGATATCACTAACTTGCAACCTTACATTGGAGAGTAAAGAAAGCAGTCTCAATTGCTATCAAAACCTGCCCTGGCAGTTTTCGTAAAGCTGAATGTTCAGAGAAAAGTGATATCTTGAGCAATCACCTTTTTGTAACTAAAGGGGGGAAAAAAACCCCAAAACCAAACAAAAAACCTATTTCTTGAAAGCCTGTCCCTTCAGAGCTCCTGCTTTTTCCTTTGCAATACTAATGCACAAAATAAATGCCTTTAAAGAATTTGGTACCATTCGTTTTTCATCAAAACCTACAATTCCGAGATTAAAAATAATAAATCAAAATTTTGGAACGTATTAGTAGAAAATGTCTTCAAGAGATATTTGTTCACAAACCTCTTTAACATCCATAAGCCCATTCGAGACAAGTTCTAAATTAACTTTTTGGAACAAAGGTAGCCAGTTCATGATCACAGAAATAACTGCAACAAATTCTGCATTGTACACCATTAGTTTCCACTTTTTTTCCTGACTGTTGTTTCAAAAAGCTTGTGCAAAGAAACACAGCTCTGTTTAATGATCCACTTCTATTACAATGCAAAGAGCACACAGAAAATGCTTACTGGGTCCATGCATGGGCGAACATACTCATCCCAATCCCTGCGAGCTAGGGATCTGCAAGAGTCTCAGTCACGGACTTTACTAACCCCCAACATGCCCTCAAAACTCTTGTGTAAGAAAATTAACGTGTAGTAAACCACACACCTGCAACATGTCATTGAGGAAGTCTAAGGAAGACAAAGCCTCTGCAGGATGTTACAAGGAACAGGATAGGAAAATAAATGTCATAGGGCATTAGACCTCCTTGGGATAAGAAGATATGTATGTTTTTGTCATGTTCTTCTCAATTTAAAAAACATGTAATACAGCACACGTAAGGGTCAAGAAAGGTAGCGAGCGTTTAGATAGAAGACTCTCACGGAATGGAAAAGGCTGGCACTTTCTGGTGAGGAGACACTGATGTCTGAGGCAGGCACAGTGCACCACTGCTGTGTACTCTCTCTTACACTGAACAACAGGAAATAAGAAACGGAGGGAGACTGCTCTTTACCTCAACTGTCTGTACAAAATCTACTTGGATTCACAGAAGTCAAGAGATTAAAGGCCTGAAAGGATTCAGTATCTACCAAAACTGTGTTGTTTCCTAGCTGTAAGAAAGTTAGTTTAATAAAATCTTGTGCTCCTGGGTACAAAAGTGACAAAATACTGAATTAAAAACAATTTATTGTCTTTCCCAAACAGGTGCGTTTGTGGGGCTGCAAGGCAAGCTAGGACAAAAACACTGTCCCTTCACACAAAAAAACCCAAGCACCATATTACTCGGATCTCCGTAACAAAGTTTTCCAGCTTAGCTAATAATTGCACAGAGCTTAAAGGAAACCCCAACAAAACAAAACCAAAACAAAAAAAACCCCAACCAACCAAACCAAACCCCCCCATACCAAATATCATCAAAGCTTTCTCAGCCTTTAAGGAAAAATGACACAATTATTTTTTGTAATATGGGATCTGGTAAAGGATTAAAATGCATTAAGGTGCTAAAGTAGATGGGATCAATAGAGAATGTAATGTTCTTCAACACTCCCTGCATTACTCTCCAAGGCCTCAGTTACTGGCCACGATAGATAAAGCAGCCAGACAGAATGTGAGCAGTCTCCAGGCATCACATACCAACACCCAAACCGAACAACTAAATCAGCACGTCTTTGCCGGAGTCTGGCAAGTTTTAAACAGCCTAAGTGAAAATGCAAATCCACTCCAGAGACAAAAGTTACTTCTACCAACTGAAGAAAAGTAATTTCTTCAGAAATCATTACTCGTCCCTCAGCTAGTTCGTTCTTCCAGTTAAGTAAGCCTATGCTTCATGACGAAGCTGGGACCACAGTTAAAAATGAGAGAAGGCTAGCTCTCAGTTAATACAAATCTATTAAAAAGGGCATTTGCCTATTACCTTTCCCTACTTCTAAACTTAACTGGTCAGAGGGAGTAATTTTCTGACTGTTAGCAGACTTCTCAGTTGCACATTACAACCTAGGGGTGTGAGAACCAATACAACACTGTTTCCCTCTCTCAAGGAGTGGAAATACTGTCTCCTTCCATAGCCTAATCTTAAAAGGCTTAAAGCAGCATGCCCATCAATAGTGGGAAAACACAGAAGAAAATAAGGTAAAACCCAGATGACTGCAAAGAAAATATTTTATACACCAAGATAAATATGAATCCTCCCCTCATGCCCTAGCTTTATCTCCCAAAAGAGAGAATAACCTGGTGAAGCACCGCTGAAAGCACCACTATTCACATGAAAAACGTTCTCATTCTCAAACACATGCCCTGAACTCTGGTCTTCCCTCAATGTACATTTCATAATCCTGTCTGGTCTAGTGGAAACTTGTGTTTACAGGGGTGAACAGATCCCACAGTTCTAGCACTGAAATTTTCCTGTGTCTGAGGTGGTATGTCAATATGAAATGAAAGCACTTACATGTAAAATTTGCAAAGTCAACCACTGTCTTAGAATGAGAAAAGGAAAGAAAAAAAGCTTCATCAAAAATGCAACTTGTCCATCCAATCTAAATAAAAAAATATTTTAAGTTAACTTAATAAAAAGAATACAACTGAGAAGCCTGAACATTAATTCGTATAAAACTAGTCATTTAATGAATTTCTAAATAAAATCATTGCCCCATTATCATATCCTACCAGACGGTCTGGTAGTTTTACCTCGTTCTCTACCTGCAACGCCTTAATGCTATTTCTTCAAATCAGGCAAAGCAGCGTGTATTTGGGGGAGAAGCAGTGAAGAGGATTAATGGCCAAGCCAGAATACTGTTTTGTTGTACATAATCAGTACTTCTGAAGATGCTTGCACAAGTGTCTACTGCACTGATACGGGATGTTGTGTGACTTTCAAAATTCTGACAATGACACTGCAATGAAGACCCAAAGGTGTTTCAAATTTGGCTGTGTCACTTTGGTGACACTGACATACTCAATCTTTCATATTAATGGGATAGCAGAACTTCCATTTTTCTTGGTGTGAGACAAGCCCACTAAAATATTCTACAGTGACTAGACCATTTCAAATTATTGCCCCAATTCTGATACAAGCCTACGGTAAAATCCAAAGCAAAATTCACCCTGTACATGCTTAAGTAAATACAACCATTAGGAAAGATCACAAGACTGTTACATTAAGTGTAAAGCCAGTGTATTTCTTTGCTCTACCAAATTTATATTCCAAGCCATTACAAAAGCCTATTTTCATGCTAATTGAGTAAAAACATTAAATACCTTTACGCCAAGTCTTTAATACTGTAGTCCCACTGAAAAGCAAACAGTCCTGCAAATCTAGGTTGCAATTATTTATTTTTAAAGAACCCATCAGTATGTCATAAGTGTGACCAAGACACACAGCAGTGTGTCAACTACAGAAAAGCTTCAAGAGGAAAATCATCATACGAAAGAAAAATAAACTTCTAGCCAATGCCACATACCTGACTGCAAAGAGTGGCAACAAAAGAAGCAAAGAAACTATCAAGGTATATTCAGTAATAGAATAGCTACTTCAACAACCTGCCTGTAAAAAGGCCCTTGTGAAATCTTCAAGGACACTGTACAATAAATTTTGAAGCCAAGGAAAAATGAGAGAAAAAAAAAGAACAGGAAAGACTACCCGGAGTTCACCAAGAGTCTTTAAACTCAATTAGAAATAAATGAGGCCACCAGAGAAGCATACCCTTTCAAGTGACATCTCTGGTCCCAGTCTCTGCCTTGTGCTACCATGTTCACGGATAGCACAGATTGCACGTGCTTTCCCTGAAACAGCCTGTTGCCCTATTCTGAGAAGTGACTCGGGCTGCTCTATTTTGATCTCAAAATGACTTTCCACTATTGGTATTTCTGTTTCGAAAACAGCTGTCCAGTACTTCCCTTTGAGGGGGAAGGAGAAGGAAAGGACAATCTGTCATATCCAAAAAAGAAATTATGACCACCACATTACATGAACTCAAAAGCCTTTCATCCAAAGGTTGTACACTTAAACATCAACAAAACAGTTATGATAAGAACTACACCTATTTCACTTTAGTATGAATAATAAATATGTTTGCATATGGAATATGTTAACCATGAATAAAATCCCATTTAAACTTCTATGACCTGAAGGATTTTTCTCTCAGACTTCATTGACTCTCTATACCTATGATTCCTAGTAATCCTACAATGCTTAAACCAAACAATGAAATTTCATCCATTCACAGAGGCCTAAGAATGTTACTGGCAGATTAGAGAAGATGGAACTGTCCACATTTAAACAGCAGTGCTGCCCATCAGGAATACAAGTAGCCACTTCTTCATATTAGGGAGACATCAAGTGACAGTAGCACTAGAAGGTAAAGCTGTTTGCAGGGAACCTTTAAAAGCCTCAAAAACATTGTTTATACATTGGAATCAAATTGACAATTCACAAAACCTAGCTTTCTAAGCGTCATTTCACAGTGCGAACTTCAAATGAAAGTCTTACAGTCATGAACTCTACAAGCTGGGGAAACAAAAGATGCACACATACATACAATTTATGTACATACACACACACCAACAAAATTGGCTTTGGTAGACAAGAGACTCCAGCCTACCCTCAGCTTTAAAATAATGCAAATAAAGCTCATTTCACCTCTACTCCATATTGACTCCCACTCAACTTAAAAGGCAGCCATGTAAACAGAAGCACACTATTCTTCAATGTCCAATAAAACCAACTGCAACTTAACTTGCCAGTTAGCCAAACTGTCAGGTAGAATATATTAATTCTAAAGTATACACTTAAAGGGGGAAAAAAAGATTTTCTAAATAAACTTCCTTTTTGATGATGATCTGACAGTACAACTCTTAAGCTTTCTGTGACGAAGTAAGTGTTATGAGTCAGAAAATGTCACTTATTTTCAGGGAAAATCCCTTCTACAACATTAGTATAGGGACAATAAAAAGACTCGTATTTGCTTGCATGTACAGTGTCAGAATTTTATTAGGCTTAAGAAAAGCAGTTTTACATCAAGTATTCTGGAGAGTTCTTGTGATTGACTTACACTAACCACAGCTCAAGAGACCAAACTATAATTATAGCAGCCAGCGACCCAATTTTAATCTACAAGCAAATTTCAAATTGAGATTCCAAGTTGCTTTGAAAAACATGCTTGACTTCCTACAAAATCTTTCCAGAGAATCCCACTATATTTTATTCCTGACTCCATAAGAAAATAGGTTTTGGTGCTGTTAATATTTAATATTACCATAAATCTAAACTAAGTGCACAAAGACTTAAGATACTGAAACAAATGAAATAGATACTTGAATCTTACACACAGAACAGTTTGATTAAAAAGCTCAGAAAGCATGCAATTCCATCCATCTGAGAAAAAAAAGTTCATTTTAACCTAAACTGCTTCCTCTCACATCATGTATCAGGGTTCAGTCTCACCACGTTACCCTGTCTGTCAATAGAACAAACAAACTTTGACTTCAAATGAAAAGCCTGCGTGTACAAATGAACTCGTGGGTACATTGGTAGATACATGCATAAATAAAAACAAAATATTTGAAATTTTCCCTATGGGCAATGCAATAACTAGAAATAGCAAAGAAAAAAAAAATCAGATCTTCAAAGCTATAGTAGCAATTAGCAAGAGCCTATCTTGTTACAGAGATTCTGGATTCCAGGAATATCCAACCAATCAACCGACCCTCTGACTTCAGACTGTGAGACCAGCATCAGCACAATGAAAGCATACTCTGGCAAATGATAAACCGATTTTTAATTTTCCCACATCTGCAAACAATTAAGGTTGATATATATTTGTAGATTATTTCAGTAATTCTGTGGAAAAAATTAGATAAATGGCAAGAAAGGCAAGTTTCCACCTTCCATGACATGAAATTCATTCTGATTACTAGATGCTGTCTTCTAACAGAAGTGACCTATTTTTTAAATAGATGGATTTTTTAAAATAATTCCTCTGAGGACAAGATGAAGTTCAAACGAGGCTGTGTAGAAGGAGCCAAGAGATGGCAAGGGATGGAAGAAGAAAAATTATTATTTTGCCCTCAAATGTGATTCGGCAGTACTGGGAGGAGAAACACTATTTGGAAAGCTGCTCTTTCAATTGCTCCTATTCCTTCAGGATTCACTTATGCTCCTCCCCCGGCACAATTTTAAGAAAAGATTGTTTGCTCTCTCAGTTGTTTTTCAAGCCGGTGCACTTAAAAAAAGTTTATGCAGAAAGCCTATGAATTGTCTGTACCTTTTGCTGAAATGCACCAGTCATTATTGGAATTTTGTTAAATGGACTTAGAAAGAGCCAAAGTTTCAGGTCCGTGCCAAGGCACAGCCTCTTTTTAAGACACTGAGGTGGCAGTGCCAAATGCACGCACTTCCAGTCCTTAAAAGGAAAATGCCATGTTCTTAACATCACTAGGACAGTTGCACCTTTTAACTCATGCCAGTGACTTACTGCATATTTTGAAGTGACTTCAGAAAAGCATCTAAGAGAACACAGCATCCCAAGGCTAAGCACCTGCCTGCTGGAAGAAGGAGACACACTACACAAGACAACAGAACTACCTCTTACGCTACTGCAGGGCCATCCCAAGATCTTACCAGTTACCTGTGAAAGGAAACAACCTTTCTAAATTTTGGTGAACCAGTCCTAAAGAGGTTCTATTAACAATAAATGCAGTCTTCCATCCCTAAAACCCAAGCAAAAGTCAACATTTAGTGTAGTTGAAGCTCCTTTGGTGATACTACTACAGACATAAACAGTCATGAAATTTGATGTGAAATACCTCCTGTCTGCTTGTTTCTCCCTGTTTCTGGAAAGTTACCAAAAAAGCTGTCAGGACTGATAGTCCAGAATGCACACTGGGTCAGCTACTCAGGCCACCTATTTCAGCAAACCCCATGTTTATTTCAAATGTAGTAGAGTTCATGTGATTAGTCACTTCTCTGATACACTGCAGCCAAGTTGGAGGATTTTTTCCCACTTTGTCACATACATATTCTTCTTCCAAAATAAAATTACACATTTAAAAATATGCATCTTGCTACCCAAAAAAGCAGGATGCCTGTCTTTCACTGTCATGCCAAAAATCTTACAATCAAAGATTTTAAAAAATTTGTACAAGCTTAAAACCAAGCTAGAGAGATGAAGACAGATATTTATGTATCAAGCCTTATTTGAAACAGTATCACCTATATAATCATAGGAAAAAAATTCCACAGGATTTAGAAAGCAGTTGCAGTATTAGCACTGAAAAGGCCCTGGAAGGAAGGGTGGGTGTGCAAGATGAGATTTTGAAACAGATGGAGAAGTAGCAGGACTTAAAGGACAGGTGCTGTGGATGAAGTTCTCTCAGAGATCATTACAAGATTACACCAAGGAAGCCAGGCCTTCGTAGTAAATGTAGAAAGTGTACAGGAGTTAAGGGACAAGACACCAGAGATAAGGAATATCCACAACAGATTTCAATCTTGACACTGATTTAATATTTTGGAAATTAATCTGAAATCTCACTTCCATTTAACTTAGTTTAAACCTGAGTGCATAAAGAAACCCACCAAACTCCTCCAGAGAAACAGAAATGAGCAAGCCAAAAGTTTATTTTCAAAATGGATTAATTTCATATTGTGCTGAACACTTCCTCTTCACCAGTGAAACAGAAAATTAGTTATGATGGGAAATAAAAGGAGAATGAATTTCAAGGTGGGGATACGCACAGACACAAAGCATCTCCTGAAGAGGAAGGATGGAGGACTAAGAACCTCCACGGAAAAAACGGGGTGCTGTGAGCTTAAGAACTGATGAGAAGAACAAAATGTTCAATGGAAAGGCCGTACTAACAGTCATCTTTGTTGAGGAAAACAGGATATACAAGAATCAGTAAAAGCAATAATGGAAACAGCTGAGGGTTGTTTACAGAAGGTAATTTTCATTTTACAATTTCAAAGCAGTTTCAAATGAGGAGTGATCCAGCTATCAGGGCAACAGATCCACTTCTGAGAGCAGCTGCTCTGCACTCAGCAAAAGATACAAGCCTTTGGAAAGGCCATATGTGGCACCTACAACTATAAGTTGATTCAGCCAAGATGTTCACTGGGTTTCCTATTTTCAATATTTATACCTAATCAGAACATACCTTCAGCTACAGGCAGCCATACATCTAACCAGGGCGCACAGCTGCCATGCTTTCTGCCCAGCTACTGCTGGAAAGCCAAATATCAAGGAAGATCACCAAGTGAGCAAGCAGTCTTCTTTAAAAGATTAGGACAGAAAATTAATGGACTAATGCCTCTCTTACTGTTAAGAGTAAGGAAACCAATACCTAAAACAGGCATTAGAACTTGCATATATTGTCAGGTCAAGAGGAAAAGTATAGGAAAATGTCCTACCATGGTATCCAAATAAAGGGATGTGAGGCACCACTGTTTAAGTCACATTGCCTGTTGCTAGGGTATAGGATTAAATACATTTTTTATACAGCACTTGGAGAATTTTAATTTTTACAGCATGCTGAATTCAACAGCCACACCACATGGCCCAAACCCTCTTTTAAAAAGGCACAGCAGCAGAACATGCCCAAAACCCCATATCAAATTATTATCCTGAGACCACAGAAAAATGTCAGCTGCTATGCCACAAATTCTCTTTGTTTCCTTCCAAGATTGTATAAAATAAGGCATGGGGTATGTGTTTGTTCGTTTGTTTTCAGGAGATAGAAACAACCCAGGGGGAGGTGGCAATGTCAAAAAGACAAAGACCAAATAAAAAATGTGTGTCTCAAATGGAAATGCAGTTATGTTATGGGAAAATAATGAGTCAGACAAGGAATCTTAGTATTAAAGGGAAAGCGTGTTAACCCTTATTCTGATATCTCACCCTTTTTTGTGCTGTAAATAAAGTATTTAAATAATATGACCACAGCCAACATATAGGGACCTCCCCTTGTTTTACTAAAATCTTGCCCAAAAGGTAGCACTAGGCAAGAAAGGATTTGATGTTCGAGACAAGTTCAATGGCTGGGGGCATTGAGGCCACAAAATTTAAAGCTGGAGAAGACGCAACACCATAAATTGCTCAGAAATGGAAGAGCTCAGGACTTAAAATAAGTGGCAAGATGTTGGACCTTCTTAATAAAACTGTCATTGCTTTGTCCTCTCTGCTACCAGCTACTGCTTCGCAAAAACCTAAATGCAGTCATGACATGAAAACACGCATGCTAATCTGTCTGGGTAAGGAATGCAACACCACTACCATAGACACTGCTGGGGGACACCCAGAATTAACAGAGCTGTCTACCCATTTATTGTCTCATTTTTAAATATGCATAATACCATCAATAAGGATGTACGTATTCAACAGATATAAGCCACAACATCAAAACTAAAAGGTCTTGAGAGAATAAAATTTAGATTCCTCATTATATTCTACTACACAGACTTATTACATTCAACCGCCGTGTTTTGAAATTTCAGGAACAGCTCACAGAAACCTACAGCAATTTCTGAATCAGTCAGATGCATCGTTAAAATATCTTGATGAACTTTACAATGGTTATCTTCAAAGATAATGAATAAAACATTTTTCCCCTATCATAAATAGGGTTAAATTCTTTATGCTTCCTATCTGTGTCCACTTGACTATTTCCTCTGTTTAGATTTTTAATATATGTATGATATACATTGTCTCTGTTCATGAAGCATTTGGACAATGCTTTGAGACATATGATTTAATTTTTAGGCTGCCCTGTGCAGAGTCAGAAATTGGAGCTGATGATCCTTGTGGGTCCCTTCCAACTCAGGGGTTTCAATGACTTTTTTGGGAAGAATCCATACATATTATTGTGTAGGAGTAGTCTTGGAAGAGTTCAAACTACTTAATTATTATTGAATACAGAGAGCTTACAATTAAGTTTTATCTTCAGGGTAATTATGAAATTAATAAATATAGTAATAGCCAGTGTTTCAAAATGTCAAGTACTTCATCTTGCATAGAACTGATGGGGAAAGTGGACTAACCATTTTAAACTTTTTCCTAATACTTTCAACTCTGTACTTCTATGTAATAAAATCAATGACTACCAACCACTCAGTAAATTCAAGAAATAAAACTATATATTTCTATTTTCAAATTAATATGCATACATCTCATTTTATAAGCATCTGTCTCAAAACACACTGTTAATCTGAATCCTACTTTACTCTATAACCCTACACTATACCTATTATTTTTGAACACCAGGCAGTAGGGTAGCAAAGATGATAGTGTACTAGCCATCAAATTACAAAGAGTTTCCTGTTATCCTATAGTAACATAAAAATAAAGGCACACACCCACCCACACTGCTGTCAGCTAATCAGTCTTTCCCTAGGCATTATCTGCAGAACAAAGCATAGCTGCTGGCCAGTATTCTTAGGACAGCTTGCATACAACCTAGGGTAAGACTGCTTGTAGCAACAATCACACCGCCCACGAAGTCGTCACTGAACTTTTCTCCTGAAGCACAGTTACACGCTTATAATTTCATAGTAAACCATCTAACCAATCCCACTCCACAGAGCAGCAATAAGCTTAAATTGTCCCTGAAAATGACAACATGTAACATCAGCTACAGTTTGCAAAACCATACAGTGGGGGAAGGAAAGGAAAAGTTACTTTGGGAATCAATCAATCAAAAAGTTCATTTAAATATGGGTTGGGAACAAATGTATGCCTGACGAATATGACACATTTCAAGTACATGCATAATAAATCTATGAAGTCAATCGTGTCATTGTGTCATTTCACTGGAAACCGCAGAATTAGTTAATAAATACTACTTCCTCTGAGAAATAGGCAACCAAATTCCACACAGAAATTATTTTTAAGTGAGAACTTAATTAAAAAAAAAAAGAAATGTAGGTAGTGCATGTGTTCCTCCATTTAAATTGGGTACACATCACAGAACAGCCCTGCCTGAAGCTGTGAGGTTATGAATACAGTACAGCTGATTCTCAAATAAAAGGCAGCTTCAGCAAATCACATTTAACATGTCACACATGAGCATTTCAAATTCGTGTGAATAATAATGCCTAAAGCAGAAACAGCAGCAGTTTAAAAGATACCATTTTCTTAATACAAGCTTCCATACCACAAATACACTTAGTGAAATCAACTCGAATTTAGAAAGCCTAGAAAATACTATACTAACATCATATGAATTTATAGAAGTTACTAGATCTGCTTGTTTTGACATAAATAAAAAGGTTCAAAATGGTTGATTAAATAGAGCAGGCAGAGACAGACTACTGTGCCCGTTCTCACCCCGCTTTTTTTTACCAGTAACTGGTCCAGTATTAGCTAGTTTAGGAATTTATAATCCTGTAAAAAACTGTGATCAAAGACCTTAAGAAACATGCGACTTTTACAGCAGTAGAAGGTCTCTGCTACAAGACAGAACGTGAAGTTTCACCTGCATTTGGTTTCTCTTCCCGTAACATCTGAACCAGCCAAGTTGGTAAGATTTATTAAAACACCCTAATATGGACTAAAAAAAGAGCCAAGAAAAAGGAACTTCAGGTGTACTACAACTAACTGCTCCATACTGCTAAACATCTATTATGACATGCACTGCTTTTCTAGCAGGTCAGTTAGGGTATGTTATCAAACACTGTAAATAAAGTCTTATACACGAGTTCTCTGTACTTGGACACCACTTTCCTTCCCCAACCCCACCAGATAGCTGTATCTGTAAATTACATGAGGAAACTAGGAAAATTCTCTAATTATATACTTGCTACTGACAGATTAAAAGCGAACAAAGAACACGAATTTTTTTTTCAAACAGATTATAAAAAGGATTCATTGAGAGACCTGTACTCTAGATGCAGATTAAAAAAAAAAAAATCAATAAATTGGAAACTATTAAATAGCACACAAGAAAAGAGCTATGAGGTCATCTCCTGACTTTCAAATTATTTGTACTTCTGAAGCTGTTAGAGCACTAAAATAAATACAAGTAATACAAACCCATAATCCAGCAAACTAAACCAGAACTGAGACTTCAGCTGATTTCTGAAGCAGCAGGAAAAGAAAAAGGAGTAATCCATCCTTGTGCAAATCATTCTTTTTTCAAGATATATCAAAGCTGACATGTACATCAGCTGAGAAGTGTTTGCACTGCAGCAACTGCTATGTAACTGTTAGCCAGTCAACTAACAATGTTTTCTACAACAAGAGATTAAAACCAACTCAAAGGAACTTTCCATGGCCACTACAGCAGATGTTTATTTTGGTTTTAGCACAGTATTTGCCATAAATATTTTTAGATTAATTGGTTCTAGCAGTTGCATACAAAAAAAGGACATACTTAAGTATCAATTCTGTTACCTTAAAACGTATGGGGGAAGTACATGGCCTGGGCTGTGCATCAACCAGCACCACACAACCTGCTCTTCAGAAGCTGAACAAAAGATCTACAAGTCTTCTACAAACACAAGAAGTTCTACTTTCAAACTACTAACTACAATTAAAATAATGCAAAGCTTTTGCAAACCTAGAATCAACCTGTACTATGAACAGATCTTTTTCAACACTACAGGATTCTTCCGGTCCCCCAGTCCATAAGATAGTCTTGTTACTACCCCCTCAAAGTAGAAGTTTTTACAATTGAGTGGTAGAGTTCAAAAGTGATGTCTTCTTGTTTTTCTGAAAGTTCTATGTAGTTTAGGGGAAAGTGAGCAACAATGCAGCTGTGGATGCTGTACTTCGTTACTCCATGCCAGAAACAAGTGTGTTTTTTTTTTTTTGTGTAATCAGTGTCAGTCATTTTAGGTTTAAAACTTTGCCATTGCCAGTATAAACAGTATTGAACTGCTTGAATTTGTAGTCTGGACTACGTTTATAGTTGAATCAGCCTAAAGACCCTACAGCAGTACTGTAGCTGCAACAAGCCTTCAAAGAGGACAAAGTACAGGAAAGTAACAGCCAAAACTAGTTCTTGTACTAGAGCATCAAAAAACCACTAACTTTTTCTAGGTCACTTTCTTATAGTAAAGCTAGTACTTCTAAAACCCATGAAAAGAAAATAATGCTGGCAACATCTCAAGAAGCAGTTTTCCCCACCTCAAGGCTACAAAGGGCAAACAGAGACTACCTGCAGTTCATTACACATGTAATACAATTTTTTCCCCTGTTACAAGAAGAGAATCTGTTTGGGACAAGCTAAATTGGAAGTATGGAAGGACTTCAAACCCTAGAAGTGAATTTTTAATCAAGACAATTACTGTTACAATTAGCTCCTTAGTTGTAATGTCTGATGCAAGAGCCTATTAATCCACTCAGGGCAGCCTAAACTGGCCTGACTGCACATTCACTTTTCTCCAACATCACAACCCTCAGAATCAGGATGAATCCTCTTACACACATTGCAAACATCCATTCAGTGAAGATTAGCATAATATTAAGGCCATCTGAAGTACAGAAATGAACAGCACAGAATGTTTTATTGTGCAGCCATTCGGTTATGCGCAAGAGGGAACAACCCAGCCAAGACATCTGGCACAAATTACCATCATTACAATTTTTTGCACGACTTTATGAACTCTGGTCAACACCTGCATGCCAACATGAAAGTCACAATGCACTTCCAGGGCCTATTCTTAAGTAAAGCCAGTCTGGCGAGACTGAAGAACCAAAATACCAATCTGCTTTGGCACAAAATTAAGCGGGCACATAATACTCCACCTTCCTTATAAAGCTCAGTATTTACAAGGCTAAATACTCAGTTACTTTTTTTTCAATAGAAAGGACCTATTTAAAAGAATACTCCTCCCACTGTTCATAAACCTAGTATGACAGTCAAGAGATAACAGTCTACTGCTTGTTGCTGGCTATTCCCTTTTCCTGTTCTGACCCAGAGAAGCTGAGAGCATGATTTAAGTCATATTCACGGCTGTCCCTATTCACCTACCTGATATAGGGATCCCTCCCAGACCTGTGCTGTGTTGTGGTGGGAGATTCAAGTCCAAGAAATTACTATTTGAGGTGGGATTTGCTGTGTGGTTCAAGTGCATGATGCTATTGCGTGGGAAGGCCATCCAAGGATAGCGAGCTGCTTGGCCTGGAAAACTGAAGGAGTTGTAAACTGCTCGATGCTGTTGAAACTGTGGAAACCTCTGTGGCATGACTGGAAAGGTGCTACTGAGAGAGTTGGCATTTGTGGGTGCAGCAGGATGCAGGAATCCAGAACCTGGCCCTTTGGCAGTTGTAGTGTGTGGGGTAGGGTTCTGAAGAGATGTGGGCGAAAGGGAAGGTTGGTCTTGGACTGACAGTTCCTTCTCAATCAGGTCTGCTAAGGCTTTGCGGGTGATGTCAAAGGGATCAAACCCTAAGTCGTCCTCTTGCTGTTTGGAGGAACCAAACCCAAAAGCTGCTTGCCAGTCTGTGGAGGAGGATACTGGTATAGTTTCTGTTGGAGAAGAAAGGAACAGGATTTAGAATAAGAATTAGAAATTATTTATCCACATAAAAACTTCAGCCCATGTATCTGTGGTCTGTTATCTTCCATGTAACACTACTTTATACATTCCCCAAAGACACCTTATTCATCAGCTTAGAATGCCATTTTCAGACCAAAATGTCAGACTTCTACTAAAGGTGAAGTGCTAGAACTAGCAAATAACATTTTTACTGCAGAGTTGCTCTGTTCTTGAACTATGGAAAAACCTTATCCAGAAAGTATTTTCAGGAATAATCCCAAGTAGAAAGAGACCAATGACCACTTGCTTAGAACCTACTTTACCCCATATTACTTCATGGAAGTGTAAACAAGCAGAGTTTAAATAAGGTTGTTACTCAGTTCGATATTTTGCTTTCACTATTAATGCTGTGCAAGAAAGAAAAGCAGGACGTTCCCTCTAAAAGAAAGAACATCAGAGCAGTGGTTCAAAAACCAAAACCCACCAAAAAATCTGCTAATGTCTACCATTATGAAGAGAAACAAGCCAAATTCTTGAGGAGACATAATGATAAAATAAAAAAAAGAGAACTGCATTACAAGATACTGTTAAATATTTTGACGCAGTGTTGCAAAAAAAGTTATCAGAATTTGTCTTCAGTTTCAGTTATTACTTCTTTTCATGATAGTGTTAAGTTTGTTATACAGGTTCAGTGAATGCTGGGTCTATTTTCACAGTATTTTTCCTCAAAATTGTGGCCAAGCAAACTGCTAAGTACAGGGTAGCATCACTCGCAACATTAACTCCCTCTGCTGGTAGGGACCTGGTCTGCCGTTTTGAGAAGGTTCAGTATCCTCTCAAGAGGAGAAATCTACACTTCTATTTTCACTCTAAAATCTATAATGATAGATTAAGAGTTTCTAGAAGAACGTGTCCTTTGTATTCTTATTTAAATAGCAACCACACACTTTATATTAACTATGATCTCTACTACCTGGAAATTTTCTCTCACTGCTACTTAATCCTCACAAAATTGGTGCATCAAGTGCCTTAGCAGAAAGGGATTTCCTTGGTAATAAATATTGTTTACAAACAGAATTATGATATCCAGGAGCAAGATAAACATCAAAAGATGACTAATCAGTAAGTAAACAACTATATCATAACATACTATTTACATTCCATTTTTTACTGATACCGTTTCATTTAATTTTCTAGCAATTCCCTCAGACTTATAATTTGTGAGCTCTTAAATACTGTTAACCATTCCCAAGACTATATAATTACAACTAAAATGATGTTTCATGCATATGATGTGGTATTTCATATGAAAGTATCTGGAAAATACAGGTATCTTTCAGCCAATGAAATTAAACACATCTTGTCTGAATTTATAGAATCTCACCTCAGAAAGATTAGGCACCTTCAGATAACCATGCAGGATACTAAAGAAAATTCTGAATTCTACAGAACAGCTTCTGATATTAGAATTACAGATTATCACACCAATATATACTGATACGCTGTATTTTCCCTACTCTCAAAAAAACCCTGTAACACTAAATATTAAAGCATATATGTCACATCCTATGCATGCTGCTAAGAAAAAGTAAAATAAGCACTGATAATTTAGCCACGCAGCTTGAAAGCTGTCGAGTTTCTTTAAGAAGAAATCCTTAGGTCAGTGCAATTCATCTGCAGTTAAGTGACAAACTTTAACCATTTGTAAGGGGGGAAAACACATTACAGAACAAGTCCTAGAGTTTTAGATTCTACAGAGTTCTAAGCTCTGTACAACTCTGTACAAGTTTTAAGCAACTGCAAAAGCAAGCAATACCCAGCCACGTAACCTGTGGATGTACCTGATGTGAAGAGGCTCTGTGGTTCTGGTGCTGTGGGCCAGTCACTCGAAGTCTGTGGAGAGCTGGGGAATGGAGGAAGCCCACTAGGGATGGGGTTAGGGTGCCGGAAGTTGTCAGAGAAGAGTGACTGTGATTCTGTTACAGCCCCTTCAAAAGGAGACCGTGCACTGTGATTGGATGAACTGATGGGTATAACTGGATTGGGTTTTGTTAAACCAGGTGGTGGTGAAGGTGTGTCACTGTTTGTTATCTACAGGCAAGAGAGAAAGAAAAATTAGGACATGAGTTTATATATAAAATATTCTTCACTAATTCAAATGAAAAATTTCCTCAAAACTTCAGGTAACGATTAGGTTTGTTAATATATAGCTCAGCACAAGGTCAAACAAAAAATCAACTTCGTGATAGCATTTTAAAATTTTGTTTAAAATTATCACAGAATCAACTAGGGTGGAAAAAGACCTTTGAAATCATTGAGTCCAACCTATAACTGAACACCCCCTTGTCAACTAGCCCATGGCACCAAGTGCCACATCCAGTCTTTTCTTAAACACCTCCAGAGACGGAGAATCCAACACCTCCTGGGACAGCCCATTCCAATGCCCAATTATGATACACTTCAGAAAATACTTTTTTCTCCAACTGTAAGTTGCACTAAGTCTTCAAACCCACTTGTTATTTTCAGAGCACTTATCTTTGTGTCTTACCTGCTGAGAGCTGTCACCATTTCCTATACTGAGGGAATCTGAAGGTTTATCGATAGGGCTGCAAAAGTGTGAGGGAAAAAGACAGTAAGACACTCAAGTATTTAACGTGAAAAATCAACATTTGCTTTTGTAGTGGAAGACAAGCCTTAAAATAAAGACAAAAATTAAAAAGTAGAAATTAAGAAGGAAAAAAGTCCACTTATTTTTTATGAGACTGCTTTTTTTAATCATAAGCATTCCAATGATTTGTCATATACTGTAATACTTCTTTTCACCACTCTCTGCTTGCTGACCGCCTTAAGGAACAAAAGAAAAGTTCTGAACACATTCATAGCAACTCTACACCATAGAAAACCCCAGAATTCTCTACCATGGCAGTATTTAGTAACAGTCAGTCCCATCTACGATATGACCGTAAAGAAACTTGAAAAGATCTATTTTCCAAATACACACAAGTTTTCAGTTTCCATACAAATCCTATGGGATATAGGGAGAGATAAAACAGTAAATTAACGATTTAGTCTTGGTGGCAAGTTAAGCCTCCCACTAGCCCTTAAGACTTTAACAAGCAGACATTAGTCCCAAGTTAAAAAAAACGGAGGTTTGAGATGACAGAAGGGGAAAAAAAACATAGCCTAAAAAACTGCCAAAAATAAGGATAATATAAGATACAGCAGAAAACCACCTCAGAAAGACATACATTCCAAATTATTGTGACCTGGCTGAAATGGCACATCTCAGGATTCAAGATCCTTATGGGCATCTGTGAGTTGACTTAATTACGCTAAATACCACACCAATGAAATGGTATTATTGAAGTTCACACTAAAATCTTCGCTTTGCAACTTCAAGGTATTCTCATTTTCATCTACCCATAAGAAAAGATGCACAAGCATCAGGCTGCACAGGCCAATACACAGATTCTACGAACAAGCACCAGAAGTAAGAACACGAATTTCAGTTCCATTAAGAGGCCACAATGTGATACAAGTCAAATTACAGTCATAATGTGAGCACAGGAAAAATATATCTAACAATTTCTTTTAACTGGGTGCAGACTTCAGATTCTAGATGCCCCTGTTTTCAAACAGCCCTTGCTTTTGCAAAGTGTAATTACTGCATACAGCCATATAGTAAGGTCAACAATTGATAAGATTTCTTCCACTTATAATTTTCCCCTCACCCCAAAATGACTAAGCAAAACCCACAAGAATTACTTTTCCATTCTAAAAGAAACTGTGTAAGAGTAATAATCAATACATTTCTTTGTGAAAAAAAGAGCACTGATTGAGGCAGTATCTCAAAAAGATAAATTTAGCTGAAATATTTATGACTATAAAAGAAAAATCACTGCATTATTCCAGTGAAGATTTACAAATATGCTCTACTTAGTGATTCAACAGCACGAATAAAGTTCTTCCATTTGAAACAAACTGCTTTTGGTTAGTAATTTCTAAATGCCTATAGCACAGAAGTTTGCTGTAGACTCTTCATTACACAATCAATTCTGACTGTAGAGCCGATATTCCAGTCAAATTCTTTTTCTACAGCTAACAGTCACAATACTGCAGTTTAAAAACCTATGAGTAAGACACCTTTTACTTACAATCTAAATGATGAAAATGTTTATTATACTTGAACCTGCCTAAGGAGCCTTTATTTGCAAGCCCTCAGGAATGAACAAGGCTCATTATCTATTGATTACAATATTTTTATTTACATTTAATAGATTCTTTTCAGGAAAAAAAGGAATTGCACATCACTACTGAGATGCAATTCACAGGCTCTCTGATTGCTCCTCAGTGGGACTGCTATTTAGCCTAACAAGAAGGTACCACTCCCAACAACACTCTCCATTTTAATGCACTGGTTCAACATTGATTTAAAATGAAGACTGGCTACCTAAGCAGCAGCACCACTGCTTGAAATATTAGGGTTTACCTTGCTTTTTTCCCATCCAACCTCTGAATGAGCCTAACGTGTATTACCTAAAAGGGTCCATAAACAACAAAGCAGCATGACTACAGACTAAGACTGGGACTGCAAGTGATGCATAAGGTAGAAGAGGACACCAATTCTATTCAAGAAGGGCATCAAAAAAGAAAAAATGTTGGCTGGCAATAAGAGGTTATTGTACGCAGATGAATTACTTCCTCTACACAAAGAAGCCTCAGTTGAATCTGTTGCCCTGTTGTCCGTCCGAGTGGTAATTGGGGAACCCTTTCCTCTGTGTTGTGTTTCTGGAACACATCACTGGAAGGAAATGAGATATTTTAGCCCTAACATTTAACTTCCCGCTATTGAAGCTTTTCCAAGTGACAAGCCTCCTGACGTACAGCAAATAGTACGCTACTTTTGTGGAAGCTTCTGTATAGAAAAAAAGGAAGGGGGCAGCTCTGACTGGGACTGTGCAGCTGTACAAGCTGTTGATCCCCTGGTTATTCTGTTCCCCTCAGCCATCACCTGTACTGTCACTTGCTAACTTCATATTAGGGTTCTCTTGCACAGTCTGCCAATCAGTTTTTTTAACATGGGCTATGCTAAGCCCAGATTTTGTGATCTGATCAGGATTTGAATCCAGCTCTCCAACCAGAGAGACTGAAGAATCATTCCCTCCACACCAGTGAGTGAGGGAGAAAGCAAGCTATCTGAAGTATAAAAGGCAGCACAATTACCCGAAATCTGAGTCTGCACCATCTGGAGTCATGTGTTCTGGGTCTGTGCCATTTTCTAATATAGTAGGCGTTTTCCTGTGTTCCATTGTTAAACCGTTGGCTGATTTACTTGAACTCTGTAATGATGGCCAGGCATCTTTGTTATTACTGTTGGGTCTGGAAAAAGGCAAGAGTAAAATAAAAAAAAATAGAAGAGTTCAAGTTATGAAGAAAGTGTTTTAAAAATTGTAAATACTGGGGAAATAAATCCTTGTGCCAGACAATCCATAAGAATAGATTTATCTGGATATTATTTTTCAGATTTTAAATAGTGATGACTTAAAAAAATAATTAGTGGGATAGGTAAGGTAGAGAGAAAACCAGAACCAAATTCTGTTTTCTTTGCTGAATAGATAGCTGCTTTGCCAATGCTAAAGACCAGACCTGCCCGTTTTGGGGGAGAGTAAAAAATGCAAATAAAAATGAAAAATGCCATCAACAGTTCAAGTGTCCAGACCTTTGCATACCTCATTTAGAATTACTTGCTTCAGCCCATAACTATTTTTAAGTTCCATAAGTCACGAGCTAAGTCATTCTTTTTGTAATGTATGTTTTATATTCCAGGCCCTATCAAGCCGGGCCACAACAGATGAAATTTTATTTCATCTGTTTTACACCTACACAGGAGTCCACAGCTTTGCTTACAGACCATGAGATCAGCCAGACAAACACACTGTTCAAGTTACTGCTGCCTTAATTTCTAGTTTAAAGCCATAATTACTTCCCTTTTATAAAGTAACATTAAATTTCATTTTAGAGTGCACACTAGAACCAAAAAAAGTTCAAGAGAGGACTCAAAGCCCAACTTTTTGCTGTAAATAGTTACATTCTGTACAAACTTAAGCAAAATGGAACACAGTCTATAACCAACTGGATTCAGATACGGTGTTGTCTGCTAACCCTGCAATCTTATAAAAGATCTGCTTTTGTGTTCTCAAGGTCTTTTATGTTAACTGTAGCCTTTCATTTGCTTCTATTAGGTGCTGGTTTTAGTGTCCAAGTCCTGTCTTCGTAAGGAAGCAGCTTTCACCAAAAAAATTTTTAACGTGAATGTCCCTCCTGATGCTCCCGCATGTTCCTATTACATGATCCAACATTTACTCTACATCTTTAGGTCCATTTGCTAATTTCACAGTCAGAATCTCGAAATTTTGGCAACTGCTTACAGCAACACAAATGTTTCCTATTTCTATACAGATAAAATTAGTAATAGTAGCTACCCTCAAATCTTAGTATTTTAAGATTTGCTATTGTGTATCCATCTTTTCTCAACTACTTATACAATATGTACATAGATGAGAACCTTGACCTGATGTACAGACCTCATCTCGGCTTTGCACAGATTTGGAGTAAGTTAGAGATAGTGAGTTGATCAGATACAGAACATCAGAGAATGAAGAGACAGCAGCACCATGTCTGTCATTTAATAGTCGTGCTTGTACAAAAATGAACTGTAATCTAGATATATCAAAACTGTCAATCCATTAACAGATTTATTTTAAATATCCAAATTTATGTTCACTGAAGCGCAAAGCCATCGCTAAACTAAAACCAACTTTAAAATGCCAGTTAAAAGTCAGTTTTGCATCCAAGGAGAAAGGGAAAGAGAAACAAATTGGTTTATGTTTTGAGGTGGGGGGTTTTGGGGGGGGGGGGGTGTTTTAGTTAAGTTAAAGCTGCATGTCTCTGAAGGGCTGTTCTCTAAAAGACCAGCATATGCTTAATAACTGGTTCTTCTTGCAGCATAAGAAAACATTCATTTCAGTTCTTCAAAAAAAATGTCATCAAGAAAATAAAAAAGCTTGATCTGTTTTAAATGTGGAATATATCTCCAATTTTAAGAGAACACCATCACCATTACTATCAAGTAATGTACCAAGAGATGAGTACACAGAGTAGGGGATTTTAACAGTTGTCTTCAGCAGGAAGAAAAGGTCTGCAAGCTGGACCTTTCAAATTAAAACAATTGTAGAAAAACACTTACCAGAGTTAAACAAATTGTTTTCTACTACTGGATATTTATAATTAAGCATCTACTACTCAGAACTCAACTTCTGTTCCATTCCATAATGAAACAGAAATCCTGCACCCCAGAAACAAAAGAACCACTACAGAGCTGTCAGAGGCTCTGACAAACTGCTAGAAATATGACTATCCTATCAATGAATCCTACAAAAACATAAACCCAGTCGGGTAGAAACTGTGAAAGAACAATGTGAATTCACCAGTGCACAAGCTACATCTTGCATTGATGAGATGGGTCTTGATGAAACATGTCAAAATCCCAGCTGCAAGAAATTCACTTTGCAACCCTAAAAGTGGTACCTAGGCATTAACAAAGAAAAGAGTCCATGCTGTGATTATGCCGTTTAACTGACAAGAGAAATTACCTCCAGAAATTACCATTTGTTGCCTTTAGAGTAACACCCCATTTTCTCCATAAGTGCTAAATGTTAGCACCACAGACCGGCCAAGCTCCAACTCCTAATTGCTTCCTACAGGCTTAAAGTTTGCTGCAGTTTCAGATAACGCATTCTTGCCGCGCTGGGAGAATTTGGTTTGCTGGGATCTAATTATATTTCAAATTAAAATTAGTTCAGATTTCAAACATAAAATAATACCCAAATTCAAGAAGCGGTGTATTTGTTTTGCTTGCTGCACTTTACTTTCAAAGTCAATATTGAACCAGTGCCTGAGAAGTAAGAAGCAGCACTGTCCTTAAGAAAAAAGATCCCTCTGGAAGCCCTGACCACTTGTAGTCAAAGTGAATACGACACTGCCTCCAGAAATTAAAGAAAATAGTCCCAGTACAGCAGCTGGAATACCAGTTCTCAGAATTGTATTCTGCTCATTCAAGATCCATTGGTACTATTTTATATACAGCATCCACTTTCTTGCTCGGACTGCTGTGCAGTGATGCTGCCCCTGGCAAACTACTGTCTGAAAAATTCAGTAGTGCATGAACTGGTACACAACACAAACCCTGAACACAATGCCAAGGTACATATGAAGTGCAATCTAACTTTCACGTTCCACTCTACACATCTCCTTTATCAAACTCCTACAAAAAGGTGTGGAAGAAATTGTCAACAGTTTTTATTTCTTTATCGTAAATATGGCATTTGGATAAATAATTAAGGACTGGTAACTTCAGACTTTCATTTATCTTTGTGTGACTATATACTCATATGGACAGAAATCTTTTCACATCTTACTGAACAAACTACTTCAACAGAACATTATTTTAGCAAGCCATAAGTGATATCTGCAATTACAACACAGTAAAAAATATACAGACTGCACTATAAATCATGATGTAGAAAAACATATCAAGATAAGGTGTCTCAGTAGTAAGAATACAGACTGCATTCATAATGACACCTTGCCAAGAAAGTAGACATCTGGTCTTTAACAAAAACATTTGGTTTTGCAAATATAAAATACAAGGTCTTCTTTCAGAATAAGAATATCTTGTTCTGAGCTACTGATCCAAATGCAGAAATACATTTCTTTCCTAAGACACACACTCGCTTTGTTTTCGAACAAAGTGGTGCATGTGTCCTGGTTTTGGCCAGGACAGGGTTAATTTTTGCAGTAGCCAGGACGAGGCATGGCTAGGACAGGGAGGCATCAATTCCATACCACCTTAAGTCATTTTCTGGGGACTGGGGAAGGGCTCTCTTATGGGTCAGCATAGCCTAGCAGAAGAAGTGGTCAGTACTGCTGGGGGCTTCCATGGGGTGAGCAACCACTTGTGAATCATTTACCTCTTTCTTGTACCCTCTGCCATTTGTATTGTTGCTGTTACTGTTTGTTTTCTTATCTCACTGCTGTTTCCAGTAAATTCTTCTGATCTTTACCTTCTGTGCTTCCAATTCTCCTCTCCTGCCTGGTATAGGGGAGGGCGAGGAGTGAGCAAGTGGTGTGTGGTTTGGAGCGGCTTCAGAGGGAACACTAAATTGGAGAATATCACTCCTAAACAATACGTCTCTCCACAGAGAAAACCTGTCAGATTTTATCATATAATAGGTACTAAAAAGAGTAGGCGATTTGGGGGATCAAATAAGAATAAAAGTTTTCTTTGGAATAACCAGAAAGCATAACCGGGCAGTCCAGCACCAGTACTTATGCATCATACCTCTGCAGTGCTGTCACTTTGTTCTTGTTCTTGTCGACTGTACCCGTAGATAACTGGAGAAAGTTGGGGTTTAGTTTGTATAATTCTTGCAGTAGTTTCTGTTCATATTCCTGGTGCTTACCCGCCTAAGGAAACAGAAACTCACAGTGAATGAATACTGGTTTAATATATATTTTTATAGTTCTTTTATATATATATATACACACACATATATATAATATACTTATATTTGTAATATGTCCCAAAGCTTAGTAATTTAGCCTTTACAACTTAGCACGTCACTCCTGTCAAACTCAAAACAGTGCTTCTCACTCTCAACACAGATGTGATCTCAACTGCTCTAAAGCTTGCCTAGAAATCACCTGGATGTACCTACCTATTTATAAATTTTTGAGACTTCTAAAGCAGAAAAGCACCTACAATCTTATTAGAACTTGCTCCTCAGTTCCAGTCAAGAGCTTCACAAATATACCTTAGAAATAACAAACAGCTACATCTTCAATGCAGTCTGCATTTCATATATCGATCATACTAAATTTTTCAAAAGATGGGAAGGAACAAAGAGTTCCTTTTAAACAAAAAGTTCTTCCAAAATACAAGTAATTTTATATCAGCTTAATAAAATATCGGAGGTGTATGATGTGACAAGCAGTACATTCTAAGCAATAACTGATAAATCATTCTTTTTAATAACTGAAAAATTGAAATAGTCTTTCAGCTAATTAAATAAATCAAGAACAACTTCTTGCTTTCAGAATTGAGGAGGCACAATCCAACTCCAGAATACTAGAAACTGGCAAGTGAAGGAAGAGAGTATTTTTCAGTCTAGCTTGCAGATAACATTCTGTGGCTTAATAAATAAAACGAAACCAGCAAGATCTACTCCTACCCCCAACATTTAAAGTAACATTTGAAACCCATTCATGGGTTTTGTAAGTTGTTATGACACTCCAACCAAAGAATTACTACTTGCAAGTTAAGTATTGTTATGAGTTGAATCAAGATGCAAAATAGAACAGTGAATTTGAAGTTGTCAGTAGCTTTTTTCTACAGTTTCCAGATACTAGAAGATGTCCTCTAGCAAAGGAAACATGTGCCAAGACTTGTCTTCTTGGTCAGGTCTTCTGAATCTTAAGTCTGAAACACCGAAGTTATTATCTATCACGTCTTCAGTGTTGATTTAGAAGCTCTCACACTACTCGTACATATAAAATTTAATGGTTTTTTTACATTACTTAATTGATTCCTTAACATTTTGTTGGAACAGGAATAGAATTAGTGCACAGGCAATGTGGGCATACCCCTAGAAAAATTTCACAATCTAAAAGAAAAATATAACTTATTTTTTCTTTTAAATTAAGCGTGAATAGACAAAATTTAAAAAAAAAAGTACTGTTGATAAAATACATTCCCTTATGGGTTCATTTAGAAGGCCAACTGCATATCTCATTGGAATACTTCAAGTCAGACACTATCAATGCCTCCATTCTTTTGCTACTTAATTCTCCAGTTCTCCATTACTGTTTGATTCTGAACATGTTCTTATGTAGTCAACTTATACAGCTCTCAAGAAGGGTTGAAACATCCGGTGTATGCATCAGCTTACCCACTTCGTCAGTGTCTACACCCAAGCTGCTACCTATAGCAGGAAAAAGTGTGGCTCTACAGTATGGCTCACCTAAATGCAAACCTTGAGATGTTCTGCACCCTGGAAATGCTTCTTTCACCATCCAACTATGACTACAGCAACTAGGCCGATGCACAGATTTGCACTGCAAACATTAAGTAGCTGAGTAAGAAGAAACCTTTCTGGATCTCTCAACTTGCTTCAGTGACAAAAGACTGAATATCACAGCCAGGTACATCAGAGGTCAGTCTTAAGTTCATTTACTTGCCACATAAATGCAAGATTAAAATCCTATATAGGAGCTTGCAGTAATTGTGTTTATACAGACAACCCAGAGGCCAAACTTAGCATCATCAACCCACCTAAAATTCCCAACTTCACTTTCAGAGACTTCCTGCAGTTCTACCAATTCTTTTTATTTTGCCACAATATTTAGATGCATTAATTATTTAACCTAGAATACAGATTCATCCATTGACAATTTTTTTTTAAATACAGACTCAAAGTCTGCAACAACGAACATTCAACCTCATTAAATGAACCTGGAAATTCGCTGACATTAACCCAAATGCAAGAAAGCTGGCACACCGGAAGAACAATGTACTTAGCAGTTGTGTAATTTCCAACTACTTTTAAGAAAGCAAAACGAATTCAAAAAAAGTTTAAGCAATATAACAAGGAACAGGGAAGGAAGATTCATGGAAGTCACCAAGACGATGTAAAATCCACTCATGACTTTTGAAGAAACTCATAATGAAAATTAAATGCTGACCAAGGCACGTAGCCTATCAATTTTAACTAGCAGTCAGGCCAGAGGACTGACAGTTTGCCACTGGCTTCCACAAAAAGGGCTGTAGAAAATATTCTGTGAACTACAGGCTGCTAAGTAAACCTCCATCCTTCCAAAGATTACAAGGTAATAATAATAACGATAACAATAATAATTTTTAAAAATAGAAGTTCATGGATAAACACAAGTCACTGGGATTGAATCTGAATATCTTTTGTAAAAGGAAACCCTGCTTCACTAAGATGAATTCTTTATAGAGTCAGTAAGCATAAATAAAGAGGATCCACAAATTCTTAAAAGAAGTTTTTGATAAGGTTTCACACCAGTTATTTATTAATCTGCCATAGAAGAGAGTGAATTGAAGCTGGTTCAAAGGCAGAACTCTCAGGGTGCAGAAGCAAGCAATGAGGAGTGATGACTGGCATCAGTTCTACGCAACACCGTCGGCATGCATGAGAAATTACTGAAAAGTAAGTTCTTTGCTGACAAGATCAAGCTTTTTGGGTAATAAACTGCCTTGCTGATAATGAGGAGCTACGAAAGAATCCCAGAGAAATTGGCAAACAAGCAAACAGTGGCAAATAAGCTTCACCAGGGACATGTCAGATGACAGAAGAAGGGAAAAGCAGCCTAGATTATAGCAACCCTCAACTGATCTGTGAACTGGCTGTCACAGCTCAGAAAAAAGATGCTGAGGTTACTGCCAACAGACCTCTGAAACTGTTAGTTGATTATGTACTAGCCACAGAAGTGGCTGGGCATCATTAAAAAGGCCACTTCAAATAAACTAGAACAAAATGAATAAAAGCACATATCACACTACATATAAGACACTGAAAACTAATAAACTTGGCTTCCCCTACATCAGGCATCTGAGCTCTGCATCTCAAAGAGGACACAGCTAGAAAATATAGAGAAGGGCAACAGAAATTATTGCAGAAATGGAGCAACTGCTTTAAAAAGAAGTTTAAAAGCCCAGAAACTATGATTTGGAGAGAAAGTTGGGAGAGACTAGATCAAGTTTTGCCACGTCACAAAGGCAATGAATAAGGTGAATAAGGGGTTTTGCTTTCAGCAAGCATTACAAAGCTAAGATTAAGGGACAGTTGACAAACTAACTAGAGAGCAGTTTAACACAGGCAAAAGAAAGCACTTTACAAAACAGCTGGTGAATTTCTGGGGCTTGCTGCCACAAAAGACTAAAGGGTTGGCAGTATCAACAGGTTCAAAATGGATTAAATAAATTCATGGCTGACAGGTCTATAAAAAACCAAAAAGACTAGACAGGAACACACCCTCAAACATGTATATGCAACAGATCTAGGTGGTGGGAGAAATACAGGGAAACAAACAGGGAAGGTGGCCTGGTTTGCAACTTGTCCTTGAATTTTTCCTTCTATTGCAATTATCTGCTGAAATCCTCAGAAATAATTTGTGAAAAGTATTTAATAGATATGGACATTCTTCTTTATTCTCCAGCTTACATCAGCCTAACACATCAAAAAAATTCTACTAGAACTAAGACACTGAAAACTAAAGGGAAGGGGACTCTCTGCTTCACGGACAGATCACATGCAAAAATTATGGCATGGATGCAAGGCTGGCATATTTGAGACTGAGTTTAAAAGCTTTACCATACCTCATGTAGGAGGACAGAGGTAGACCCAAAAGACCTCAGAATGCACCGCATTTGAGACAGTAAAGCTATCCATTTACTTGGGTCCCTACCCTAGACAATAAGCATTTTGATGTTGAGATAGTAAAAAAAATCCCAGCATCATTTTTTATGTGCTATTATAATCACCCTCAATGTTTTATTTGCAAATGGTTTCTAAACACTTCACAGGCTAAAAGGGTTACCAGGATTCAGACAGCATGGTCAATCACAGCACAAGAGTCAATCCATGATAACTGCCCACACACACCAATTTTACAATAAAACCCAGATCTGCACTAACTTCTTTCACAGAGATCTAAAATGACATTACCTTAGATTAGTATGAAAAAAACGAAAGTAGTTAGCTCAGGTTATTTGAATTCTTGGCTAAGAGTTTATCTCCATCTTTTTGCCTCATGAATACTCACCGGACTTGTCAGACTTTAAAAACAGCATGCAATGAAAAAAACTGAACTGTTCTTTGCAATATCCAACTGGTTAATCACCTTTTGGATCTGAAAATTCATCGCTGCCATAACATTCAGTAAATACATCACACATATTAGACTAAATCATAGACAGCAAGACACACATGCCACATTTCATTCAAACATAGTGCTTCCCATTCACTACACTTACCTGCATTTCTTCTTTTGTGAAACTGGCTGCTTCATCACCTAGCTCATGTAGATACATGCAGTCTGGTTTTGGACACTGCATATTTTTTAGAAAATAACTGCAATATTTTGTTGTACCTAATGATGCCTGCAGACAAAAGAAAGTAAGTACTGGAGGTTAAGAATGCCTTTAATCATATAAAATGAAAAAGTTATATTTTAAAAAATAATTACCTCAAGATTTGAAATTCCATCATAATGCATTTTTAGCGCAGATGGAATAAATAGTCCATTTGTAAAGAAAGCTATATATTCTTGAGGATTAGATATTAGGGTGCATTTTTATTTTCATCCAATATAAATAAACGCCTGTGTAAGAGCCTCAGTAAATATTTGCATAATCATAAGGAGACAAGTAGCTGGGTAAGGAAATTAATATTAACTAAATTTTCTATAGCCACCAATTTGGCCAAATCAGCCTGAATACCTGTTTACAGACACCAAAAGAAAAAAAATATTGATTTCCCAGGGAGCTTTTGAAAGGCGTGGTGCATGGACTACATAATGTTCTGTAAAAGCAAATAGTGAGTTTTCACACTGTACTATTATGCTATACAACAAAAAAGCCACTGTGAGCATGGGGAGGAGGTACATATCTTTGTCTCAAGCTTTGTTTTAAGATGTTATCTGCTAACCCACCAAAACGCTGCCTGCTGGATGCTCAATTTCCATTTCGAGATTAATACCGGGAAAAGAAGTCAAAAGCCAATATAGCGGACATTCGGCAATACAAGCATACCTATACCAACAAAATTGTATACTACGCCCTGATATTAGTGTTCTAGAACATATACATAGGAACATAAAAATATTACCACCTTAAGTGTTCTGCCGTCTACCACCACATTATTGACGCACTGTATGGCTCTGAGGGCATCTTCTGACCGGATGTAGGTTACATATGCACTGGCACTTGGACCCTAGAAAGAAAACACACTATTTACTTGTTGTTTTTCTTTCCCCAGACAGATCTAATCATTAAGTCACCTTTTCAGCCACTCACTTCATAAACTGGCTCAATGTTTTTAACAAGAAACTGACAAAAAAGGTAGAACTCATAAAAACTCATATGTCATGCATAAAGAACGAAGAAAAGAGGAGATGCATCAGTATGTTGCGTGAATGTTCTAAAAATACCTAAAAGGCATTTTATCCTCAAAATGCAGATTAGTGACTAAATGCCATATTGTTGCTTCTTGTAAGTTTCTCATCCTGTCTCCAAATTTTCAATCTTTCTACACTGCATTTTGCGTCCAGCTTTGAGAGTCTGGTTGGAAAATGCCTCAGTAACTTAAAAAGTAATTTGATTCTTGCAATGCTTTTTTCTCTTTTTACACTCTTACCTATTGCTTAATCAGAAATAGGGAGCCCTAGATTCACTCTACACACGTGTATTCTCTCAAGGTATTAATATTAAAAAATTACAAAGACCTCTGACTTACCTGTGAGCCTGCATATGACGTGCTGTTATTAATGACAACTTTATGTATTTTACCAAACTTCCCAAAATATTCTGGTCGTTTCAAAACCTACAAGAAAAAGAAAGTTCAAGTGGCATACTTATAATTCTTACAGTAGTGTACTCACTCTTCTGTGAAACTGTGTGGCTAAAACCTTTAACTAATAAAAAAGGTCTCTCCTACTAAGAAGAGCACAAAGACTTAGATTTGTTTTCCCACATAAAAACATGATTACTTGCAATACAAGGTATGTTGTCACTGCAGAACTTTAATGACAAATATCCCACACTTTATGTTGTACTTTATAAAATTCTTTCAATACTCTGATTACCCAAATCCCACCCTGGTAAAGTATATCCCATTCAGCATAGAAAGTTCCTGTATATATCTATTTTATAATTTAAGAAATAAAAATCACATTCGTTCTTCTTTCCAAATAACCATACACCTTAAACTTGCATTCACCTATATTAATTACTAGGTACAAAATGCTGAATCCTGACTGCCTTGCCCCATGCTCCAAAGAAAAAGGGAGTAAATCAATTAGCTCAAGATAGTCCAGACTAAGCAGAGGAAGACAATATAGGAGAATTTCCAGGGGCAAGAAAAAACATTTCAGAATCAACATCATGTCGAAATGGATGAGTGACTATCATATCTGTAAAGGAAAAAAAATACCCATCTTGCCCCTTCTGGAATCAGTTAGTACTAACAAATCATTTAGGGACCCTGTGCAAAGCAAGAACATCACCAGCATATTAAGCAACTCAGCTGCATAACCGTTACCTGTGTGCCAATGAAACTGGCAACATATCTGACACATTTATACCAAAAGCCTTTTTTTTCCCCATTTCTGTGATGGAAGAAGGTGCAAAAGTACTGACTACTCAGACAAAAACTAGACAAAATAAGGGCATTTCTGGTTCTGGACAATAACCTGAGAGGTTATAAAGGAAGACTTGTTTTGTCTGCTCCATCTTCATATTAGCATTGGATAGTACAGTTAAACTGTACTGATCCAAGAACTAAACTACCCCTTTCTCTTCCCAAGCAAGCATCAATGTTTTCAAGAACTAACACCATCACACTTGGAACACCCCAAAGAACTACAGGGTATGTTGTATAGACATATATTCATTGGTCTCTTCTGACCGATCCTCACTTGGTCTAAACCCTCTTGAAACATACGACACCCACCCTCCAGGCATCATTCCAGAAACACTGACAATCCTGAGGAAACTTCCCTTTTACTCAAGCATATTGCAGATTAGTCTCCTGGTACAGTATGACAGCATAGCTTTCACAATTCTCCTAAAAGCACGTCAACAAAAGAGGATCCACCTGTACTCCATTATGATCAGCAGACCTATTTCCAGAAACAGCACAGAGCAGCCAAGCTCCCATTCCCAATAATCTCAATTTATGAATGAGATTTTGCCTGCTTAAGTAGAAGACTTGAATATATTTTATACTTTTTTACCTCATCTCTCTCAGGCTAGGTTTCTTGCAGATCAAGTCACCTTGTGCTATATGCAACATTCAGTAAGTATACATTATTTTCTGGTATGTCACTGAGATCACTGTTACCAATACACCTAGTACAGCACATCCCTACCTCCCCAATAAATCCATTCCTAGTTACTTCAAGTATTCAGTGTAGAATTATCTGAGGTTTAAAAAAAAAAAGAATTCAACTGTATTTACTACTATTTCTCTTAATTACAAATCCTCCATCTGGTTGAAGGAATCAAATTTCAATAATAAATGCATATTGCATTTTTCAATGATAAATAGCCCGGAGCCAGTGCTGACAGTTGCTTGCAAATACTTGCTGCTATATTTTAGTACATACTGAAGCGTTATACACCAGATCAGTTTTAACTTGATTTTTTCTCTTTCCTTCTCCTCCTTTTTTTTCTCCTTCACTAAAAGCAGCTTTTTACATTTGTTCTTTACCAGTCTACCAAAATACAGATCATACTCTTGAGACCTCAGAAGCAGCCACTTCTGTTTGAGATTCCTCTAGATAATTTAGTCTGATAAGGTGAATTTAATCTGGTACTGTAATTTTGAAGACATCTATTTATCCTGTAGTACATTTCCTCCATATTCTAATTCAAGATACTTTTACTCATTAGCACTTATTCCATTGGCCACCTGCAGCTATGACTGATGATGGAAGCAAATAAAACATTTTAAACACAATCAGTTCTCTCAAATTAAGACCTTATTTTTGATGATGCAGAGTAGCAAGCCAACTTTTTCCAGGGTCTTCCTCTTATTAACTTTTCTCCCACAACTTCTTAAGGATATAACCCTTATGTTCCTTCCTAGTGTATACTTCCAAGTGTTGGCTTTTCTCTTCTGTCCCTACAGGTATGTGTGATACTGTTTATCAGTTCTTTGTAATCCAACCAAGCTCCCATTTTAGAATCGGTGATTCATGACATAGCTGTAAAGTGCCAGCAGATCCAACCTAGGAAAATGGGTACCTAAAAAGTCCTTATGCTTATTTTTAGCTGAAAACCAAGCTCCCACTATTAAACAATGAACAACTTCCCCCTCAACCCCCAAAAAATAAAAAAGTCACAGAGCACCTATACTCCCTAAAACAGAGACAAACACTTATTGAGGTTATTTTGGAGGAGGAAGCTAAGTTACCCTAGGAAGACAGGGCCTCATGGCAGTGAACCTTTTCAACACAGTTTCATTTTGTACCCTTCAGGTACAAGGGTATTCCAGCGTTTCATGGCAGCAAGTTAAGAGCAAGATCTGCAAGTGTGAACTGCTCACCTCTGGATCTGCTAGGCGCTGAGATAGCCCTACCACGAAGACAAGGTTCTTCTGTACAACCCGTACACTGGCCAAATGTTTGCGATTCTCTGATATCTTCTGTTTCCTCTCATTTTGTTTCTGTTTCTTCTCATTTTTTATCCTCTGCAGCTCTTCCTGGGAGAGTGGTTTGTACACTGCTGGATCTTCTGGATATGGCTAAACATAACAAATAGCATTAAAACCTACCCATATAAGAAACAACACATTTGAAAACCATTAATCACCATGTTTAATGCAAAAATTTCTTTACTCTATTATACTGATCTGATTGTTATGGCCACCCATATTATAGAGGCATATTCAGTCCTCTGGGAAAGGTAAAGATCTTGCATATTTTCATGGAATTCTCCTATTTATAGACATAATATTGATTTGTGCAACAGCCACATTCTAACCCAGCTGCCTAGTCAATTTGGTGACATTACAAGCAGCTGCAACATGACAGCCAACACATCCTGTTATAATTTCACTAAAAGAAGCTTAGTAAGCAGAGTGAAAGCGCACACTTTATATTTATTGTCTGATACCTATCTGGGTACTTAAATGTATTCAAGACTGAGATAAGAAATAAAAATATGAATGTAGTTTCAGTGGTCCACTAAGTTCAAGACAGTAACACCATTACACTACTCAAACTTTACATGGTTAACTTCTAGTGAAGAGACAGATTTCAACACAATTAATGCACACTGACTTAACAGTATTGTTGCCATGCTTATGTATCAGTTTGAAATTTGGTGTCTCCTTCCCTACAGGTAACTCCTCAAACACAGACATAACACTGTATATTTTAATCTCAAAAGTATACAAGAGAAGTACAAGTGTCCTCAGAATCACCTAAAAAGACTGCTCTATTCATGCTACAAAGGCACTATTTTAGCTGGGTCTTGCAGACTACAGTGCACTGTCCTCTGCCCCAGATTCCTCCTCAAAGCAGTCCCACATTCCTTACCTGTCCTAGTTTTTTCAGACTGAAAAGTCAGGTTTCACACTGTACACAGAAAGCAATGCTAAGCACAAAAGTACATAAAACATATCTCAAACAAAATGAAGAGTTTCTAAACACCAAGAAGTAAAAAGTGAGAAGAGTATGGGAGATGTGAATGAAGACAAAGACTTAAGACAAAGAAGCTAAGCTCAAGCTCACTAGTATGTTGAACTAAGGTCTTTGCTTGTACTACCATAACCAAAGATTTCAGTGTGCAAGTCCGACAAAAATGAATTTAACTTCTTCCTGACTGTTCTGTGTTAATGACAAGAGTACAAAACTAGCTGTCATACTAAATAACCCGCAAAAAATCTACAGCAGATGAAAATGTTTAGGTAAAAGCACATCTTCCTCACAGCTGCAAGATGCTACTTGAAGAGCCACCAAGTGCTCAGACCTGACAGTCTTCTGAGTACACCCCCAAACAAACCAGAATCCATTTTTCAGTTTAAAGTTCAGCATCATTATGCTACACTTGAGGTATCTTCTGAAAATATGCTACAGTTGACTTGAGCAGATGGCATCTCACAGTCAAACATCAAGTCTTCTGGAACATGTTTTAGTATCACAAAGGAATTTAAATTCGTAAGATACTTTAGCAGTAGCCAAAGGTGTCCTTAACACGAAAACACAGTAAGGACTCAAGTTACCCTTGAGGAACAGTCAAGACCGTAACATTTCTGAAAAAGATATGTTACTTAGAGTTAACACTGAATATGTTATATAGATTTCAGAATGTACTTGATGAACACCACTAGTAAGGTCATTTGAGATTTGCTACAGCCAATTAATATCTTGTGTTTTTACACACCTACATATGAGGACTTCTGAGATGCACAATAATTTTACACTTCATGAGCTTCTCAAAGTCTGTATTAGTCAGTCATGTAAATTAAAGAATAATAATGTTGGGTTTTTACAGAAAAGAAAGACTACTCGGGGCAGAGTGAGCTAACTCAGTTATCACTGAGTTCAGGTAGGAATGGGAAGAAAAGTGCACCAGCATAACACAGATACACTTCCAAAAATACGGCTTGCCCTCCATCAAGTGGTGTCGAATCATAGCCACAATCTATTCTTTCAAAAATTAATTCCTACTCCACATCCCATACTACGCAAGGCAAGGCTTGCAAGAGTGCTGCTTTTTGGTACTGTGCAAGAAGTGCATTCAAGGTTTTCAGTGGGTTCAGTAAGGCTCCTGAAGGTCCAAGAAAACTACAGCAAACAGAGCTAAAATTCATCAGCTTCCTTCTTGCCAAGTATAGCCACATCCAGAGCGTATTCTCAAGCGACTAGCAAGTCAGACAGGATGTTTCTTTTCTGTACAGCTATTTGCTGCTGGAGGTCCTGAACATGAATAAGGAAACATCCTGGGTAGCTCAAGAGTAACCCTGAACAGAACATTTGTATGTCCAACTAGTAGTTTGTATTTCTACAGGAAAGCATAAAAACTCCTAGTAGGAACACAGCTAGGCAGCAGCTTCAGAATCAGGGGAAGAGAAATGTCTCCATCTCAGCAGAAAGTTTGAGACTAGCTGAAAAAGAATTTCAATCATTAAGTAGCAGCAGTAGCTGATTTGCCACCATGGATAACCACACTTGTTTGAGCAGAAGAATCTTCCAAAGTTCTCACTAGATACTGTTGAGCAGTATTATATACATGTTTCGTATGTATATCACTCATATGACATGCTTATAATGCTTCCAAGGAATAGGACTAGTTTGATATCCTGACTTGCAGGACCTGTAAATGAATCTGCATACACGTCTTGAATCCCAAGAATAACTCAAACACAATTGAGGGGTGGGTGATTTTCCTACCTGTATATCGTGTGGGGCATGATAACAAATTAGGAGATACTGCACATTTAAAGAGGATGGAAGCCAAATAAGCACAGCATCAACATTTCAGAAACTAATTCTAAAAGAATTAGTATTAGAAATAATTTTCCTTTCAAATAAGGACAAAATCAGTCTACAAATAGGAAAATAAATTATTTCATCTTCAGAGTCATTGCTTCCCACAGTGCTGAAGTTCATGAACTCAGATTATGGTTCAACTACGAACAGGCACATGCACTGAAGACTGCTGAAACATGTCTCTGAAAGCCAAGCAAGGTGGATTGACAGCTGGTATATCTCACAGCACCATTTGGTATGTTATTTACTCTAACTCTACAAATCAGAAGTAGAGAGAGGACTACATATCAGAAGCTCTCAGGTTTTGCAAAAACTAAAGTGGCAATGCTACTGACATGCCCACATCTAATTGTTTTTTAAACGACATACTTGCTTAACATACTATCTCTAATGCCTCAGGTGGTAGAGGACTTGAGATCCAAACAAAGTAGCTACCTCAAGCGTTATCAGCATTGATGTATTTTCAGATGGAAGACATTAGGAGATACCAACATCACTGATTCACTAAGTTTATCTGACACCTTTCACTTAGGTTATACCATCACTTTTCAGCAAAAACCATTGATGTTCCCCAAGCAAGTGTGCCATCAAGGAAAATGACCAACTTTTCTTTACACTAAGTGCAAGGTAGTCTCTATAAGAACTTCAGCACAAGTTTGAATGTCTCTTTTGAAGTCTTGTTTCTCTAATCAGAGATGGCCCTTGATGAATTTTCAGTCTTCCTGACTAATTTTCTTGTTATTTAAGGTTTGTTTTCTTTCAGACTTTTTCCCCCATTTCCCAATTGTTGAAAGCTGAGCTGTGATTTATCAAGCACTTTGCTTTTGTCATTCCCAGATGGGTCACATTCCTTCCACACAATGGATGTACCAACATTTCCCACTTGTTGTCTTGCTACCAAGTAGGTCCTGAAACAAGAAATACAAAGAAAGTCAATAAGGTTTATGCACAGTATATACCATAATAACTACATTTAAAAAAACCCAATTTCCTATCTATTTCAAAATATCAATTGTTGCAACAAACTACTCAGTTGCAGGATTAAAAGCATAGGAGAAAATACTGATATTTGGAGACTGTGCATTAAGACTAAGTGTTCCTTTTACACAGAAATAGTAGGAGAAACATGGACAAAAACATGCTTAAAGCATGTTAATTTCTCGATCATACATGTAGCAGTATACTATATCCCTCCATCTCTAACACAAGATGCTAGGAGAAATAAAGGTCACTCAGCCAAGGAACTGGAGAAAAAGTCAAAGCCACATCACAGGAACAACTGCGTATCAAGTTACATTATTTGGTGGAAGAGCAAAGTAATTAAGAAACATGAACAAGCTAGGCTTTTTTGTTGTTGGATTTAAAAAGTGCAAGAACTGACACTAAGGTCTGAGAATGAAATGTTCCATTTAAGCAATTGATATGGTATGTATTATTCACACGACAAACAGTACCTAGGCCGCTGAATTTTATAGAAAAGGAAATAGAAGTATCACTGAAAAGACAGAAATCACTGGTTTCACAACCAGAACCAGCAAGTCTGCTGACCTGCAAACCAGCTTTTGTCTACAGAAATCTCTTTTGAAGACAGCATATTTTCATTCTAATTTGACTAGTTGGCAGCTATTTCACCCACAGTTAAGAAATCAATTAACTGGAAATAACAGGAAGCCTTGCTTAGTATCTTACGATTAGCTACACCTACAATTCCGGAAGGGCATCAGGAACCCAAAGCAAGACAGTTCCAAGTTTTTTAAAGTAGGTATTTTCGCAGTTAACGAATTAAATAGAAACAATTTATATTTCTCTAGGAATAGACTATTTTCTGAGTCTATTTCAGAAGATTTGGATAACGTTTAGAAACTTTTTAATATGTTAATACTAAGAAGTACCAGTTTCCAACCAGCATTTAAGTTTAATTCATACTAGCACCTTACTAAAGCAAATGTTTGTGCACTACTGTTATTCACAGGAGGAAACTTAAGACAGAATAAATCAATTGACTGCAACCACATGAACGTATTCTGCACATGCAGATGTTAAGCAATATAACAGTTCAAACATGTAGAAGTGCTCTCTCCCTGGGAGAAGAAACCACAAGCTAACATCTTTTCAGTCAGAAGTGAATTAAAGAAGCTTAGGAAGATAATGGTATATATGCAATGTACAGTTAAGATCTACCAAACTAATGGCATAGGTGCCATTACAGCATTTAGCCAAGCTATTTTATTACAGACTTCTCCAAAATCTCCCCCCGAACACTTCAAACAAAATCCCTGGACAGGGAACTTGTTCACTGCTCCTCTCCACAGATTAGTGCTCAAGCTACTGGATAAGTCACACTGCATTCAATAACATTGGCACAAATAGCAGATTTCTACTATGTAATTGTGAATAAAATACTCATCCTTGTTTTGATATATGTTTATTCACAGTCCATTTTGCACTAAGTATCCTGCACTGGTATACTCCTTATAAAAATATGGTGTACCTGTTGAAAACCTTGTACCTACTATAAACTTTCCCGCTAAGATTTTGTTGCTTTGCCATGTTCTGTGCTTCAGCATTTTAAGTGGCCACAGTCAATGCACACCATAGTAGATATGAAAAGAAAATTGCTCAGATCTTTCCCCAGAAGCCTTACTATGCACAGACAGGGACTACACAGATGCACTGAACACAAATACACATACCTGGCTCCTTCTGTCCAGCACACTTCAAAAGGTAGCTTCTCCACGTATTTAATGCTGCAACTCTGTAGCTCAAGATGATTTATTCCCAAGATCCTGGTGAGGGCCTCTGCGCCACAATGTCTTTGTCTATGCCACAAAAGAAATGTCCTCCTCAGCCGGCCTTCTTCATGCCAACCTCTTACAATCCAGCGATACAGCTCCAAATAAGCTCAAGAACATCTTGCAGTCCATGGATGAAGAAAGTATCAACATAATCCTCATTTGTTATGAAAGAAGATGTCTCCTTTCTCTCCAGGAATGGTCAGTATGTTTCATTCCAATTCTAGCACTCATTCGAGCTTTCCTCATGCAAGTTTTTCTGAGCAAACTGTATCCAATCAGGCAAAATATTTGCACATCCAATCATAGGGCAGAGTATTTCATGAGTTCAGCTGTGGCAGTATCCATATTTCAAAGAATTCAGATACCCAAAGGCAGTGAATAGCACACTGCTTCTGTGATTCTTCAAATTCATTTCACAAACTTCCAATAACAAACAGGTAAAAAGTAGTGTAATAAATCCAGGAAAATGAAGCAACTTACACAGATGAGAAACCCCACAAATCTCATGCTGTATTGGAAGAGTAGAAATTCTCTTGTACTATGGGAAGTTACTCTACAGCATGTGTCATCTATAGCAGGTATCCCAAGTGGAGAATGATTTGGCTGATGACATCTGGATCTTCCTTGTAGAACACAGAGCTCAAATATTGCAGCAAATTTGCAGAATTTTTTAACAAACATGTTGCTGTGGGAGAGCCTTCAGGTTTGCAGAGGCATCCAAACACAGGTAAACAGTAACAGCTCTAGTGTAGCCAAAGCCCAAAAGAGCAGCAAGAAAATACGACTGAAAGTGCTTATAAAATACTGTGGCAGTGAACAAAGATAGTGAGACCAAGTAAGATTACTTGGGGTCTGAAAAGGAAGCTGTAACACGAACAGGAAGACAAGAGAAGCATAAACTAGGGACAGGATCATGATTAAATAGTAGGACAATGAGAAGACAAAAGTAGCTGCAACTACAAGAAGAGAAAGGCCAGGCAAGAAAGTTACAATCAAGGGAAGTCATTAAAGACAAGAAGATACTGAAAAATAATTTTATTAAACACTGAAGATAAGTTAATAATGAGTTTAAGCAAAACACCAGAAGGAGAAATAAAATAATTCAAAGGAAATAACAGGCAACTAAGTGAAGCTGAGGTTTACAGCTGTGGCCAACCAAAGCATAAGCCAGACATCAAGACACAGGGAGATAAAGTACTACCTTCAAGCACCTGGCAACAAGATCAGAATACTGGACAAACAGACTTAGTCTAGATTTTGAAATGCTTTTAAGTTTAACAGCACTGGATATTTTTCCAAAGGTTTTATACATTTAGTATCCACTAAAATATGGATTAAAAGCTCCAGTGCCACAAACAAAACAAGCAAGTGCTTTATAAACTTGCCTCTCAGTCAGCTCTGTCAGTTTAGCTGAACCTTAGCTCTCAGCAAACCCCTGATGCTGGAATCCTCACTGTTCTTCCTGAAAAGACTGTTAATGCACAAGCACCCTAACCCAAAGGATTTTTATTTTTGGCAGTTCTCTCAGCATCAGCATGCCTTGGTTCTGATCCACAGCTTCCCCTATCAATCCAGTTCTGAATTTAATAAACCAAGACTAGCCGCTTCGTAACAGCTTCAATACATATGCAGACAGAATCTGAAAGATCCAACACCTCACCCTTGATCTAGGCCATGACTAGACGATCGTTTCTCTTAAGGAAAAGGACGTCTTTGGTACCAACACAATGCAAGAGCCTTGTGATATATGCAAGACAAGCTGCTGTCCCAGGGATTTACCTTTCTGCAAGCAGGACAAAGTCCATTCTCATCAGTGCGAATACGATGCCAACAGAAACGACAGATTTGGTAGCCACAGGTGCAAGGGAAGAAATTGATGTCATCAATTTCCAGAGGCTCCATGCAAAGAGGACATTCCACAGGGTCTTCCTTAGCGTCAGGGCTGCGAGACATCTTTATATGTTCGCAGAGCAGCAAAAGTTTATAATAACTTAATAGACCAAGAAGGTCAGCACTTGAAGGTCTGCAAGAGGGAAAAAAAGGAGAAAATATTATTAAAACTGTGGGCAGCTTTTCTTTTATACCTTTTAACATTTCAGTTCTTCGGCACTTTTCTTCTCCCCACACAAGTTACCTACTAGCACACAAAGTTTCTGCTAATAAACTTGATTGTTTTTTTCTACTTATGAGCCTCACAAATAATACAGAAGATGGTACTAGTGATGCACCCTCCCCACCTGGACAGACAAGCACTTCAGCAGTTCACTAGCCTGTTTGGGTTTCAAAATGTAGATTACAAAGAAATCAGTGTACACCATACATTGTCGTTGTTCCACCAGCTCCTTTAACTACTGCTTTCTTGAAGTCCTTTACAAATCCACAGTCAAATCCTTGAATGCAGGACTTAAATGTTTAAGATCGATTTATTCCTTTGCTCAGAGACTTGGAACAATGATATTTGCAGTAACATTTAGGTCATCCATTCAGACTTTTGAGTAGGTTACGGAATTAACAAAGAAAAACAAGGAAAGCTCCTTACTCAGGACAATTTGTTTCTTTTGTCTATCTCATTTTTTGGTCCAGAGACCGATCTGAGATCAGCTTTAGGACTACTTCATTAGCCACCATTTTTCAGGTGCACATTTTTCTACATGTGTCAAACTTTCATGCAAGTCAATTATGCTTTTCATCAGCACCTAATTCACACCAAAGCCAAAATACATGCCATGTGGTTGAAAAAACTCAAGTTGTAACTTAGAGCGCAGCCACAATAAGGTATTTCTGGACCAGAATTTTGAAGAAGGCCAATATTCAAGTCACCATTTTCTTAACTCATTTCCTGAATTCAGTCATTTGAGTATGCTTCTATTCTGTCAGTTTAAGGATGCAGCACAGGAAATTTACTTTCAGACTCAAAACAAGACACTTGGAGTCACCACTGAGATAATAAATTTGAGTGTTTTCTTCTTTCTTATTTCATTTAAGCACCACTCTGGATATGTGAAATTGTATCTAATCCCAGCAAGCTGTCTCCATCTGCTGCATGAGACATACATGTAGATGGAGCAGAATTCAAGGGCAACAGTAGAATTTTTAGGTGGATCTTTGGAAGAAAAATAAAAGGAAACAATGAACAAAAACTAAAAACCCAGTGAGAAATACTGAAAAGATGTGACCAGAATTGATAGTTGGATAGTCATACCAGCTCTAATGAACTACACCACTTCTTTAGAAATAAGGGAACTCTAAATTTTTTTTTTTTTAATCCAGAATTCTTTCTGTAATCATGTTTTCGCCAAAACATCAGTAATTTAATTATAATTGAACCACACACACAATCTGGAGTCCCCCTCTACTTTCCCAAAAAATCTTCTGTTTCATTTCTAACCCAAAGCTACTTGATTGTGTAGTATCCAGTATTTCTCCAGGCTTTTAGGAGCAAATCCAGAAACCAATTCTCATATCCATCTACTTGAAGAGTGACATTTAATTCCATCCTCGGAAATAAGATGACTGGATGTTGTGAGATCAAGCCCTTGCTCACAGATTTCAGCATGGTCTGATGTTAGCTTTGCATAGCATTGATTTGATACTTTAACCACCCCCCAAAAAAGAAAAACCAAACAACTGGTACTGTTTTGATCTTCCTCACCCCATACCATACTTCCTTGCATGAAGTCTATCTTATAAAGCCCAAGAGGTTCCAGCTCAAGTTGGGACCCCCCCACCATACAAGATGGGATCCACTTAGCATCAGCCTGCAATACTTGTCCCTGTCTGCACTACACCTCAGAGACAGAAATTCCTCTGCAAGCAGCCAGGAAAGAGCCCTGAAGAGGAAAAACATACATGCATGCAACCAAAGCACCATCCAAACACACAGCAGAGAGCACATAGCTTTGTATGGGAATGGCTGCATTGTCATTAGTTTAACCTGTAACCACAGGCTGATACCAGAAGGCCAGACTACCTGCAATTTCAACTAGTTTGGTAGGGTGTATATCGTCTAAGCACAAAGTGCAGTTCTGGTAAACATATACCACTGCCTTTGAGAGAAAAAGTTCCACTGGATGACCACAAAAAAGTAAGGATGAGAGAACAGCTTTTAGATTCTGTAAGCATAATTTCTCTATATAGCATGCACTACCAACAACACTGTCCTCTTTCTGATCGTCACAATGACTAAAATCAAAAAGTTAAAACTTTGATGATAATATAGTGGCTTTCATTTAATTATCCATGCTTTCATTCATGCTATATTCACAATCATTTTGACGGTCTCAAAAACAGGTTCTGAAATTTTACCAGTGTTTTCTACAAAGAACACTAGCAGAATCTGACCTGAAGGAAGGAAAGGATTAGTTTGCTCAGGAGCTTCGTCTTGCTTTTAAGAACACACTCCCACTGGCTGAAGAGTGGGAGGGACTGTTAAAAGGCCCCAAAACATCATTTAAGTGGTTATTATGCAGATAACACATTTTTTTACAGTAGTCTATAAACATTTCCTGTAAACTTTTCACACTTGTATAGCAGCAAAACCACAACAATATGAAAGTGACTTTAAACCAAAGCATGGAATAAACTCAACAGATTTTGTTCAGTTTGGCTTTGGATTTGACTTTGTCAGAGATCTCCCAACAACAGGTCAGTAAGCACCCAGCATATTCCCTTCTACTGTATAGTCATTCCATCACATGCTCTGAGCCTACTGAAACACATCTAAGTAAAGCTATACTAGTACTAGGGAAACTGTAGTTTAAAAAGCAATTTTGAAGAAACTTTCACCACTACAGTAAAATTACTGAACTTACTTAGGAAGTTATTATTTGGAAACTCTACTAAGAAATGTCATCAGTTCATGTGGAAAAAAAGCATGACATATTAGCTAGTGCCTCTGGGATATGCAGATGAGCTCTAACAAAACTGCAACATAATTAACATTTATGAGCTGTTTAAGTTAACACTAAGAGTTCAGCAGCTGCTAGCAATAATGTCAATAGCTTGCTTCAGTCAGCAAATGGCCCGTTATTCTACAACGAGGAGTAAGGAGCAGCTGTGTGCCATGTTTCTTGAAACTGAGGAAGTATCTATTTACTTGGCCACAGACCATTCAAGCATGCCATTTAGAGATTCTCCACTCAAGTGTGTCTCCATTTCAGAAGGGCTTATATACCAGGATTTGGGTCTGAAATCTGCATCAGAACAGTGCTTATTTTTTTCAAAACTGGAATAACATGCATAGTAAGGCACCAACAATGCATTCTGCGTATAGTTCATGCACTGCCAAGAAACACAGAGTAAGTAGTTAGCTCTAAGGCTATTCCAAACAATTCCAGATTAACAGCATGGGAAAAGTAATGCAGCGATAGCAAAAACAAAAAGGGCAGTATTACATGTTGTGCTTAATCCAGAGTATTCGGTCTTTGGGATCAAGTCCAAAGAGATTAAATTAATAGTGTCTCAGAAGAAGAAAACAAGGAAGGTTGTGCACGTGTACACATGCTTTACATGCAGCTAGAATTTTTTTCCAAAACTCCAACAACTGAAAACATTTCTAAAACTCCAACAACTGAAGTCAAACATGGCTCCAACAGTTCCACACCCCCTTTAAAAGACCTATGCCAAAACATTCATGCAGGGATGGAGTAGAAGTGGACAATGTCCAGCAGCATGCTTCAGGTGTAGTGATTTTGTAAAAGGTAGTACCCAAACTACAGAAATACGAAGTTGTGCGCTTTATCCCTTCTACTATACCAACTACTAAGTTCTTCTCCAAATGCATACAGAATGAGAAAAAAGGAGAAATTTTTATTAACTTTTTTAAGTGCTTACTTAGCAGATGGCAGCTGTGTCTAATCAGCTTCACCAGACAATTGTTACTCCTGATGAAATCCTTCAGAATTTGCAGTTGGAGGAAAAGCGATCCCACTATTTGAGGGCACTCGCCTAAACACAACTCAACTTCTAATACACCTAGTGATTTCAGTCCATTTAGGATGCAGATGCTTGTTGCCCTTCCCTTTTGCACTTGAGGTGGGCAATTTTAACTTCCAGCAGTTTATCTTCCCTATTTAATTTTAAAAGGGGTCATAAAAAAAGGAGCGGGGAGGCAGAGAAAAAACCAGCTTGTTGTGCATTCTTTTTCCTCAAGTTTCTCAGCAGTCTGAGACTTGACACACACTCATCTCTCCAAAGCAGAAACGAGAACATCTCCATTTGCTAGCAGTTAATTCTAGTAAACACATCCCTTAAAGTTTAAGTTCTCCTCCAGGAAGGCAGCTAGCTCCAGGGAATACAGACACATTCTTCTCACGCAATGTACTGAATCCAGCCTTGCTACTTGCTTTAAGAAAATACAAGTGTCACAGACAGAAGTTCTCAAAATCCAGTAATGAAAAACCTCAATAAGGACTCATCCCAGAAAGTATTTGGAGGCTTAGGGCCTCCTGAAGGAAAAAATCCAGACATGCATTAGCTAATGTTTCACTTAAAGTTCAAACACACCTGACACTTGAAGTGAAACAGGTCGGAGTCTATGCACTGAACCTTTAGTAAGGACTCATTAAACTTACACAAACAGAAACCCATGGTTTTTTTCATGGCCCTGTATCTCTTGAAACTCATCAGCTATTGAGAAGTCTCAAAACCTCAGTGTATGTAAATGCTTGCCTGCATCACGCTACTGGGAAAGCAGCTCCCCCTGCCAAGACCCCTGCTCCCACTCTGCTGAAGGATCACTTCCCTTTCTACACTTCACTTCTGCGTTGATCCCACATACAAGCTGGAGGGAGAAACACAAGCAGACTACAGACAGCAGCTGTAATGGGTTATCCCTTCCTTGAATTAGGAGAGAATCAGCAGCTCTGCCAGCACAGCACTCTCCTCCTGGCCAGCATGGGGGCGCAGTGACTGAAGCACGTTTGAACTACTTGCTCCTGCTAGTGACTGCTGAAAGGAAAACAACACCCACCTTCTTCAGACTGCAGAAAGGCTATCACTTCATTGCATTGCAGTGACCACTTGAAGCTTTACATGAAAACCTTTCATAGGCACACTACAAAGAAAAGCCCATTTTTACTGATTTAAGCACACAGAACTGAGGGAGATTGGGTGAGTTAGTTGATAACGCATATGGCAGAAAGTTCACATATGCACATCCCAAGTCCTTGTAACAGACACAAGACTAGATGTTTTTATGAAGTCATCCACACAATTCAGAAGAAATCTCTGAAACTTCCACAGAATTTTCCATCTCTTTGACATGCTACCCTGTATTTGCCCACCATTTTTTTGAGCCCTACTGAAGAAGAGGGGTCCCTTTCTCCTACCAGCCCTTCGCTCACAACAAAATACAGTGATGTTTTACAATCACCTGGTTAGCAACGCTGACCTATGAGACAGCTGAAGTTTTCAGGAGTACTGAAAAGGGGCTATGCTTTTCTGAGTTTTATGGCTCTGTTACTGACTAGGAACAAAGACTTCAGCAGCAAGCAAACAGGCTCCTGAATTCATCCAAGTTAATTTTCATTTGAGACCAACGAAAAATTCACTTCCTACTTCTATTTCCTGACTGTGCTGAATATTTAAAGCAAAATGTACTACTGATGGTAAAATCATGCCCAGTAACTACAAAGTCCATTTTCCCCCATGTCCTCTTTCTGGGATGTTTATTACTCTGTTTGTGATCAGCAGCTACATTTTGATCACAGTACAAACAAAATCTAAGAAAAGTTAAGACGTTGACAAAGTCCCAAATGTTTGGAAAGTATGACCAGGAATCAGGCAGTCATCTCAGTATTTCTAAAAACACTGTTATGCTGACTAGGATTATCCCCAAGTTATTTAGCTCAGAGGTCAAAACTGAACCCTCTAGACACTCCTCTGCTTTGTGTCTCCATATAACTGCCTAAGGAGCTCACTCTCATGGTCTCAGACTTTGAATTCCGCCAGCGCAAGTATCTGTACCTTCACTTGAACCAAAAGACCAAAACATAACTATCTTTGCACGGTCATATTTAACTAGATCAATCCTCCATCTCCTTCATCACACAGCCATACAGAAGCTTGCTCAAGTACTGTGAAAACACAGAAACAAGCACCTAGAGGTAGCAACTGCTCAAGCAGCATATTCAGCAACAGTGAAAAACTCAGCCAAAGAAATCACCTGAGAAGTTTCTACCTAATGCCTCCAAGGCAGCTAATAACAAAAATAGATGCCACCTGCTAAATGAAAAGGGAACTAATCATTCTTTATAAACTCCATGTGAACATAAACTATTTCAAGACAGTTATGTGGCAAAGAGAAAGAAGTTATGCACAACAAAAAGATACTTTTCTCTCATTTAAACTGAACCAAGAATTGGTCATTATTGGCTTATTGTTACAGCACCCAGAACACTGATGCATAAAGGGCTACATACTATCAGTGACACATGAATGCCAAGTAAGATATTATTTACTCAGATAACTTACTTTCTTACAAGTCATGAACAGAATCAAGATGCTATCTTTTATTCAGAAAGAAAAAAGGCCAAATAAGATTCTGACAAATTCATCCACAAGCTCAAAAAGCTCCGAACATAATTATACAAGACAACACTATCCCAGCATGTAGGTCATCTCACTCAGTGAAATTAAAAGCATAATATTGCTCTGTAATTGTAAAAATTAATTTCCCACATTCATTCACATTCAGTTCCAGGATTCCTTTTTTTCCACTTTCTGCATGCCCCCATTTCTTTTTGGGACTTACAGCACCACTATATATAGACACGATATGTCAAAAGCATTTGGATAATGAATTAGAAATGGGCTATACAATTATTAGTTTACGTATTTTAAAAGCCTCTGTCACACACAGAGACCATGCAATATTGATATACATATTCCAGCACAGTTATTTCCTCCGGACAAAGCAGATGCTCAAGCAACAAGTGAAACAAAATAGCTATACCTCTACACATTTGTATACAGCAAATCATATATCACAAATTGTTGTCAAAGGATGTTGCAGAGACCATAACATGTAATACAAAAAAAAAATATACAAATCTGTCAGCTCCCATTAAATATGAAATATGTTCCATCTGAACTATTCTGAACTCCCTAAATCTCTCATTACTGGGAAAAAGGGTACTACTCAATTCCTTGTACGTTTTCTTCAGAGCATCTGCTACCAGTCACTGTCAGAAACATGATCTAGATAGACCAACTTGCCAATCATGCAGCAACCACAGGTGGCTATTAAACAGTTTGGGGAATGGAGTGTTATGGTGCTCACACAGCACTGTAGCATGGATCACTCGCTTTGCAGTTGGGGTATCACATCAGTGTGCCATACTTCAATTTTCCCACAATGCTGTGTTCTATCTAGTCCCTACAAAGGTGATACGTACTTATACACATGATCTATAGACCAATTTAGAACTTCAAAATTCACAAAAACTCAACATGCCACCCCAAGTCACCACATCAGCAATATCCTTCCCTTTTGCATTGCCATTCAGGATATTCTTCCATCTCCCATGACAGAGCTCACCTCTCTGCCTGTCTCCTAGGTAGTCCTCTCACCATCTCCCATTTCCATTTGATCTCCTGGCACCATTCAGGCTATTCACATTTCTGTATGATGCCTTCACCCAAAAGATGGAAAGAACCAGCATTTGTTCCAGGCTTCCAGGTACCAGAGTTTTTATCAGTCCATTTCTTCCTTCACAGAAGAGGTGAGAACATGCCATTCTGCAATGTAAGTTTCTTGTGCTAGCTCGTATTAGATTGCACACTTAACAATAACGGCAAATATTCTCAGATCCAATTAGAAAGAACAGTTCAGGTCTGAAGAGCTCCACAGCCTTTAGAGAGCAATGACCCAGAAATTCTTACACACACAGGAAAAATCAGCCCACTTGAGGCCGTAAGACTGTATTTGAATATAATCCATTTGCATAACCCTGCCTGCAGCCATCACCTTCTGGATAATTTTCCAGAAGGATTTACTTCTGACCTGTTGCTCCAGCTGCATTAGTTCACACAGACTTAATATTCCAACTGGTCTGATCTGAAAGTCATACCATCACTAAAGAAAAATCTGGCACAGAACACCATCAATGCAGTATGCCCAGAATGAAGCATACGATTTTTTTAACTTGCATTCAAGGACAGCTCAGCTTTTACATGATAAAAACCTCTGATTTGCATTTTCACAGTGCAGCCCAAACAAGACCACTGCAGCATCTTTAGAAGTCCTAGCCTGCCTATCCAACTGTACTCTGTAAAACTACAGCAGTTGTACTGTCCAGTGCAAAAAACCTGTAAGCAGTTTTCATATTAATTCCTGGATATTTATGTTATCCAAATGAAGGAAAAAGAATATTCAGTTAAACCTGCAAACAGATCTCTGGAGATTTACGTATCTATTAGATAACTGCCTTCCTCTGTAGCAGAAGAATTATCTCTTATTAGTCCCTGAAGAAGCAGGTACAGAAACAGTACCACACAAAGCATAACTAAAGAAACTAACTTGTCACCAGAGCAAAGGCACACTACACATGAAATTTTTCTCTTTAGATTTCTTTACAAATATTCTAGGATCTTTAGTTGTTAACATGCAGCACTTTTGCTCTTGGGAGAACAGTATCCAGTAGCTAATATACACTTCTGAAATTATCTTGGGAATAATACTTGGAAAATAATACTAGGGGCAGGGGGGAAGAAGCACAGAAAAGGGGGATAAAAGCTGATCACACCAAAGAGATATGCATTCTTATTTGTAGCACCATGCATTACAAAGACACACATATATTCCTTTAGCCAGTAAGAATTACCAAAATGGCATGTAGAAAACTAGATATAAAACCCAAATCAGCATGACCACAGCTTATGGCTTCTTTTTTCAACCTAAGTTTATCAAGAACCTTCCAAATTCTTTAACTCTCCTTATGAAGTGCCAAGTTGTGACAGCAATATTAAGTGATAACAAACCAAGGAAGTGTAGCAGCCACATACTAGTATTTCCAAAAAACCCTCACACAAGACACACGGCAAGTAGTAAATTTTCTGTTTATGCATAAGTGGGGGGATTGACCACCCCACGTCTTGCCTCTAGTCAAGAGCCCCCTTGAACATCGTTCATAATTTCACAGATTGTTTGAGATGCTTTTCTTGAATAGTAAGAGTATAAATCAATGTACAAGGTAACCTTTTTTCCTTGTTACCAAGACATGAATAAAACTAGAAATTATCCACTCTGAAGCTTAACACAGCCGAATACACTTCAGATCCAGGGTATGGGAGATCCAGCCGGGGTTAGTAACTACTCCTCAGTTCCTTTACCTAGCATCCTTGAAATCAGGAAAGCAAACTAAGACACCAGAAAATCTGAGACAGAAAAAATCTGAAGTAATTCTCAAAGTTCTTATGTATGTGTTAAAAACTTATTTAAAACAACCTTAAAAAAACGGGTAACAGAGCACTTAGTGTTTGTTTCCTCTCTCCCTTCTCAATCAAAATGTTTTTACTAGGCTTCAACTCATGCAGCTGTCCAATATTTTCAAATATCTTGACCTTTACAGAGCAACCAAGTTATTATGCGACTTTCAAGTCATTTTAAATAGCAAACATGAACATAGTATCAGCCTAATTACTGACTTCTTAGCAACATCAGTATTAAGTCTCTCATGTTTTTCCATAATCCATGAAAGCAAAAAGATTTTAGTTGGGTTGGAAGGGGAGAAAAGCACCAAAAAAAGTTTAAGACAGAGAAAGAAAGCCTTATGCAGCTCATCTATAAGTTCTGGATGAATAGTGATTCCAGCTTGAGTGCTTCTGCTAATCAAGTAATAACGCAAAGCACTGAGATCAGAACAATAAAAACTCTTTGTCAAAGTCCATGCACTTCTCAGTGCCCACAATTCCATCTTGAAACCCACTGACAGCTGATGCCAGAAATTAGAAGACTAGCATAAAGTTTGCTGTATGACACATTGATTGACAAGTCAACAGCCACGCAGAGTACTAGATTGAAAATGCTGTCTTACACTAGTAAAAACCAAACAATTACTGCACCACTTCCCTGGTCACAAACTGTGAAGCACCTATGTCAATGCCCCCCCTAGCAGCTTGTATTTTATGTCTAACATTAACTTAGAAGAAAAAAATTCACTCTGAAATTATGTGGATCCTTATAAAGAATCCAAATCATCATCTGATTCTTCAGACTGCAGCTTTATTCCTCACAACTGAGTGTCCTCCTGGATGCCATGAAGCAATGAAGCGTTCACAAGCTTGAATAATACAGACACAGTGTCAGTCAGAAGCATGTCTCACTCCTGAAAGTTTCTAAAAAGACCTCAAAATTTAAAAAAAAATTAAGGGAAAAGCAGCCTAATATGTATATAATAAAATCTACATTCTTTAAACAGAGTCAGAAAACAATGGAGGAAACTCCAGCAATCCCTCTCCTCCAAAGCTGCAACTGTTCCCCTGGAAAGCTAACAGGAACCACAATTTTCTCTCTCAAGGCAAAGTTCCCATACCTAGGTCAGCCCTAGGAGCAGCAGCATCAGCAGGTGGCTACTAACTAGACCTCTTGGCTTTAACTGAAGAAGATCACAAAAGAGTAAGAAGTGATAATGATCAAAATCTCACCAGTAATCACCATACAAACCATTCTTGAAAAGGTCGAGAATGAAGCGGAGACAGCAAAATTATTTACTTAAAAACTATTAAATACTTTATATTTCTGGACCTAGAGATACGGTGTAAGAGCAATAGTCAGCTGCTGTCACTCCTCTACACAGGACAGAACTCAAGCAAAACTGCTGGAGCAGTAACAGCTTCTGACAGACTACCAGCTTTTTTGCACTATACCATTTAAAGTATTTCCAAGTCTGAATCAAGTATTTTGCCTTTTAGTGACTGATTACATATGGTCAAACCAAGATGAAGAGTTTGGGGGTTTTTTAAATCGGGTAACTCAGCAGTAATTTCTCTTCATGTAACTCACATTTTTTGAATATGCTGTGGTCTACAGCTCACTTAGAAAAGAAAGAAAGAAAAGAAAAAAAAAAAATCAAACAGATCTCCTGACTGTGTTCCTGATTCAGCACATGAAGAACAATGCCAGAATTTTCTCTTTAGGAGCATCAAGCCAAAGTTAATGAAGTTGCATTCTGAATTTTCAAGAAAAATACACAGTTTGGGAAAGAGAATGACAATCAGCAGTCAGTTACAGAATGCTGACACGTGAACTGACATTCCCAATCACTAAATATTACAAAGACCTTGAATATATTAACCCACAGTCTAGAACTGGGATTTCTTGCCTCCATTTTTAATTCTAAAAGCTCCAATGTGTTAGTATACATGGCCTGAAAAGTTGGCAGAACTTTCTCCTTCCATACCTGCACATTCATTCTTTATCCAATACTTTTTCAATACAAGTTCTACTTCCTAAAAATAAGGAGTGAAAAATTATAAAATCAAACATAATTAATGCTTGATCTATTTTGAAACAAACTTCAATGAGGTAAAGAATAAATTTCTTCACAAACTTTTTATGCAAAAAAGCTATAAATTCTAGTTCATATTTATTTTTAAAGCCATTTCGCTTAACAGTTTGACTGGGTTTGTCTCTACAAGTTTACAACTCATTTGCAGGTTTACTTTCACAAAGTTTTGTCAGTGACACATGTTGGTCAGGCAGCTGAGGAGGAGCCCAGTTCTTACCTGCCGAGCCTGTACTTCACACAGAAAAGACAAGGAAAGTATAACAATTTTCATGTTTAACTTAAATCGAGAAAAGCTCTCCCACCATAACTTCAGTAGAAGTCTTGAAGATGGTTACCAGAAGTTAGTCAGGCAACAGATACAGACTCCATGAAATTTCACAGCTCTTTGTAAAAGTACATCAGGAAATTATGTTGAACTGCTGAGAAATATTCCCCAATTCTCATCAATGAAACCTATGAGAAGCTAATTTAATGTTACAAACTGCTGAATCAGCCAGGTAACCACACTCACACTACATGAGCAGAATTGCAGCTGCACCACTTTTACTTTCACGCTACAGGTACTACCTGATGTTCTCAGGATTCACTGTTGTATCGCAGTGTTTTCATTTACAAGACCTTAAAAGACATCACAAGCAAATCTATGGCAAAAAGCATTTCTGTGTCCAGCAGTATCAGGTATTATGATGGTGAAACATTTACCCATAGCACTGAGATACCGCCCATAAGCATGCTTTTCTCGACTCTAGGAGCTGATAAAAATTTGAGGAACACATTAGTTACATCAAGATTGGTTCAATCTACTCGTAAAATGGGAGTACAGAGATGTTTCTGTAGTATTACTTGAACATCATTATACAACAAAACCAGTTATAACCCAGCTCCAAAACTTCAGCATTCACAGCACAGACTTACTTACCTACTGCTAGTATCACTTGGAGCAAGCTGCTTGCGACCATACTATTCTTTGTTGGGTTGCTTGTTATTATAAATAAAACTTTTTTATTGGTACAGCAATACCTCAAATAACCAGATCCAAGCACCTCCTAACATACTGCAACTTCATACATAATCTGTACAGACAGCCACAACTGAAATCTTAAACATTTGAAGAAAAAAGAAGCGACACGTCTACAGTCAGTAAATTACACGGCCTCATACTGCCTCTTTAGAAGGACTCTCCTCTAATGTTTTTCACACTGGTACTGTCTCTCCTCATTAGTGAATGGCTTTCAACAGCCAAGAGGGCAGTTTTAACCTAAAGAGCAACAGAAGTAAATTCTGGAAAAGAGTAGCATCAAAATACACAGAGCTCAGAGTTGCAAAGAACTACAGGTACTGCTACGTGTAAAATGTGCAGGGACAAAAAAAAAAAAGAGAGGCTACACAAGCCCAGTTTAAGCAGCCTCTGGGCGGGGTCCGTATTTATCAACTGGTAGCAAACCTTATCATGTCACGATTCCCTCTAGGCGGAGAAAGATCATCTTCAATCATTTTCTGCTTGAATACCCTTAGCTGGACAATATAATCAAGAGTTTGAATCCATGCATTTTTACTTTGCCTTGGATAAAGTTTCTGGGAAGAAAATTAGTTTATTATTTATTTGTTCAGATTCGAGCCCACTTCTGCCAATAATTTAGGGCTGAACTTTACATTAATGCTGTATTTATGATAAGGTAAATCAAAGTCAAGTCACATGAGCCTGTATCTCAGTGATCCTTCTGGTTAGCTGCCGAAGTAAGCTTGTCCTCACTTTACTCTGCTTTCATAGTTATAAAATAGAGGAAGCAGGCTGTCATGGATCAAAATAGACTATCTAAATCTTTAGGATCCAAGGCATGGAGAAGACTCCTCAATGGACCAAAAAGCCAGAGTTCTTCTGTAATGAGGAGGATAGCAAGAGTACAGAGAACATCCTGCAACCAGCATCAGTGAGCATAAACAAATGCTCATGTAGCCTGGGCAGGTTCAGAGAAAGCCCGTGTCTCCTCAGCAAGGGCAAGCACCCCAGAGAGGTCAGTATGACAATCAAGTTGCTCTTCACTTTTTCTGGTGATGATCAAACCTACACCACCACCAAACAGGAATGAGAGACAAGTCTCTAGATAGGCATTCACACAACAGCACACAAGCATCTACTCATCTTTACAAATCTGGCCCTATCAAAGGAACTTGAGAAGAGCCTGGGGAAGAAAAAACTCCGAACCAATCACAGCCCAGAGCCATGATTCTAAGAATTAATTCAATGTGTTCCAAAACTTTTGATTTACAAGATAATCCTGCCGACAAGTATCAAAGAATCACAACAAAGGAGGTCAATATACAATAACTTTGTTTAAAGAGGCTACAGTTAGCTCCCCCAGATAATTGGCATCTTGAATCAAGGTGAGATCTTTTCCCTGCCCTCCCACAAGGCACCTATACTGTGAAATAGCAACATTAAACCTTGAAAGTCTGGCATATTACCCCAAGCTGCAAGCTTCTTCGCACAGTTTGTTTTACGGAAGAATCACTCAGTTCTAAACAAGGCCCCTTATGCTCAACCATTGCACTAGACATAAAGGAGACATCATACATTATGTATACAGAACCTGTCTTGCAGAAGGGGAATTCAGAGGGCTGGTGCTAACGAAGCTGAGATGACTGTGGTAACACCACCTCACAAGAAAACACCATGGATTTTCCCCGAAATAGGACTACACAAGATTGCAAGAGCAAAGGAGAACTTGTAAGAACATAGTATTATCTATGGATTAGGCTGCTATTGAAACAATCAATGTTTGAAACTACAGCAGAAAACTCATACCATTGTTAAGTGTCACATCCCTTATATTCAGGATCAGCTTTCAGAATATATTGGCAAGTATGTTCCATTCCTGGAAAACCTACAACTTATTCCTTAGTTGTATTAGAGACCAATGTAAATAGACTTAGGAGGCTGAATGCTTGGATCCCAGTAAAATTTGAAAGCACTTGTAAAATATTTCTTACCTTTCTACAAAATAAGCTGAATGAGTTTCTTTTGTAGCCTTCCACAGCAGCTGAAATCCTTGCCTTTGCAGAAGGTAATTTACCATATTAAGGCTTCATACCATCCAACCTAGTATGGTTAAAAGATTGTGGAAGCATCAAAAAAAGCAAGTGGAGAAAAAAAAACCCTTAGCATTCCATCATGACTTCCCTGAAAAGCTGTAGCTTTCTCTAAAAATCCTTGGCTTGATAATCACTGTCCTTTTCCCCAGTATAGGGAGAAACAAGTAGAAAGCTGTCTTGCACCAGTAGCAGTGCAAGCATTTTTTGTTTGGGGCCAGAGACGTGAGTGTCAGGAAGAGAGGTTTTTGGACTGTATGCCTATATTGGCTACACATTACTCTCAGGGACAACTAAAAAGTTCTGTTTATCATGGTCTATTACAGTGCCAGATTCTGCATGGCCAGCGCCATGATAATCACCAAAAGTCCTCAGGGCTGAACAGCACCAAAAGCTTCACAGTCCTCTCTAAATAAAACATCAGGAACAGAGATTCTAGATAAGTCTCAAGGTAGTAGGTCTAGAATATTAAATACAGAAAGAACAACTTTGTTTCTTGATCAATATTGCAAACCATCATGAGTCTTTCAGCAGAACAATCCTTTCTCTTTCACAACAGTGGTCACGAAAGAGGTCTCTACAAGCTCAGGAAGGCTTTCCTAGCATTTTTTATAGAGAACCCATACAAAAATGTACCACAGCAGGCCACCAAGAAATAAAGTTACAAGCTGCAGAGACTTCTTTAAAAAACAAAAAGTACCTGGTGTTTTATTCAGAAAGTTATTAGTACCAAACAAATTTGAATGAGCAATAGATTCCAAACAAGCCTCACACTAAAAGCAGCCATATAATCAATCTATCATACACATCAATTTAGGATCAGTAATTCCTAAAAGGAGGCAAGTCAGAACCAAGAGGCGTCTGCACCCTCACTTCTCCTTATTCTTCCAGCAACCTGCGCCAAGCACAACAGCTACTCAGGACAGATGCGTACAGTGTGTCCAGACTGGCATACAAGACCCCTGAGAACAGAATCCAGTGAGCAGCAAAATAACATTCTTTTCCCTTGCTATGATCACATGTTTGAGATGTGCTGTTATTGACTCTTGTGCTTTGGTTTTCAGAGCTCAGCCATTTCTGACTACTCTTCTGACAATGTCATTCTCTTTTCATTAAGACATTCCACTTAGTAAGCTTTATGATATTTGAGTCTTGGACATAACCACAGCATTACTCACACATATCCTAAAAACTGATTCTCTAAGAACCAACTGACACTGTGAGTCTGGAGGAAAATAATTTGCAAATCTAATTTTAAAAGGGCAAATGGCTAACATACACAGCTCTTACAAACAGCTACATACCCCCGCTAATCAAGGTATTTGAAAAATTATTACGCAAATAAATCTAAATCAGCCCAGCAGTTGCATTCTACATGAAAAATAACCTACTCAGTCTGTTTTACTGTTCAGAATTTCTAGGGTCTTGGCATCAGGAGGCCAAGTAATAATGAACTAGAATGAAATACAAATGTGTGCTTTTTACCTTTATGCTTACTATGGGAACTGACTACAGGACAGACAGCACTGGCTGTATCTGACATGCAATATACTTTAGGAAAACAGTTTAGCATAGAGCCTAATTTGATGAGAAAAAGTCTTTCAAAATTAGCCTTAAAGACACAGATGCTCCATCTGAAATGCGTGTGCAGAAATAAAAAAATAAAACAATGGGTCATATTGCGCTGCTACTTTTGTGTAGGCTAGTGTGCGTGATTCCGAACCTATAACAGAAACTTTAGTGTGGTTTAGTCTTCATCTGCAAGGTGCTGAATGGCAATTAAGTGTTTTAAAGAGCAACCTGAAAATCCGTATTACTGTTCCTACATCAGAGTGGAGTGGTTTCCGCTGTCCCTAACAGCAATGTCCACTTTCAAAATGAAAGCCACCACTTAGCATCAGATTTACTCCCTGAGTTACACAAATATATTTCTCAACTTTTTTCCTGAGGACTTTAGAGAGGGAGCAGGGTAATACCAGATTATTCAGGGATATGGCACCCAGGTTATCTGCTTCCTGACAAGGAACAGGTTACACATTCCAGGTTCTTTTAATACCCATCTGCATAAGGGCCAGATCCATACAGTAATGAAGAGAGGATAAAGCAATCTGTACAGACCATAAGACCATTTAATAAAATGACAGATTTTTATCTGCTTTTTAAGATGGGACATTTGTCTATGGAAGAGACAATCCTAAATTAATAGAAAAGGCTTGTGATCAGTGTTGTGCATACAGATAGGTAAATCAGATGTTGTCAAGAGTTTATGTTGATAACATAATGCACATGGAAAGACTCCAGCAGCTCAGACTGCCTATAAAGCATTACCATGGCTGTAGATGGTTAACAATGAATAGTCAGGGTGAATAAACGCACCTTTGGTTTTGTGGTGTTCTCCTGCCATTTTGTTTCCATTCTGTTGTTTAGTATCTGGTTATGTATGCAGGTTTCAACTACATCACTGTTCCCAAATTTACACTAAAATGTTAGTCAGATAAATTCCCACCTCTTATAGAAACAGCAAACCTTTGGGAAAGGATGAAGAATTCCTGCTGCTGCTGGAACGTCAGCAATTCAATTCCCTGACCTTGTGGAAGGAAACGCTCGTTGGGTGGAGTAGGTAGTGCAGAGAAGAAATCCAGTTATAGACTAATAGAAAAGTAACATCCTCTCCCAGGAGGAGGAAAGCATGCTGACATCAGTCAGTGGCAAGGACATGCTTCCCACTGCCCCATTCCTTAGGGTAACAGATTACAACAGCTGCCAGGTTAGCTGCTTTCTCTGTAAGGCAAGAGCTCCAAACCAACCATACACACAATTCACGTTATTTCTCCTCCACAAGGAATCTCAAGGTAAAAAACTATGTTCCCAGTAACCATCTTGCAATGAAAACTCCAGTTTTTCAACTTTCATGTGAAAATAGTTTCTATGAAGGACTTAAAATTGTTCTGAACACTTTTAAAAGGGCTTTAATAGTCACAGAGGTTTTATAAGTCCTTGAAAAACATGGCTATGCATAAGACTAAAAATGTTAGAACACACAGAATATTCCCTCCAAATTAAATTCACAGACAGCATATAAAACAGCACATCACTGTTCAGAATTAAGGCTTTTGACATGAAGTCACAAGCCACTTTGCTGCAACTGAACCCAGAGGTACCAAAGACAAAGCATGTGCCCAAGCAGTTTTCCTTAAGCAGGACAGCGATCAAGGACAGCCACAAGAGAAGATGAGAGTGAACACGAAGGGAAAGAAAACTTGTCTCCTCCTAGCACTCTGCAAAGTCCTGAGACTGCCAAAGATGAAGAAGCCACATCCTTATGCCTTGCATACACTCCTACATTCATCCTACTCCAAAGGAGCCACAAGGTTTGTAGGCTGAGATTGTATCTATAATTAAACCAACACATATAATGAACTAGTATATTGGTCTAACATAAGATACTAATCTCTGCATCCAACAAGATGCTACTTCTGCAGCCCTCATGTTGGACCGGGGAGCAGGATGACAAAGTCTGACACTTTCAAAATCCAGTAATTACTGACTGATATATTAAAGGTCCTATTTATAACTTGTATTCAGCACTTGATCCAAAGCTACTGTCCCAAATTTTCATTACCATTAAAGATAAATTTATCTTAGAGTGTGCATAAGATTTAAAATTGATAGTAATTTGCCTTATTATTCTCAGTGAACAGCAAAAGGAGAAACATTGTTATTTGGAAAGTACATAGATTAAAATCAACTACATCACAGCGGAGAAAACCAATACCTACACCTGGGGGGTGGGAGGAGTAGAAGAGATCTTTTAGATACTCTTGGAACATACACATTGTAAGTTATCCACGATAACAAAGTTTTTCAGACAAGGTAAAAGGGAAAAAACAGAGCCTTCAGCATATTATAACTGAACAGTAAAATAAGCATCTTGCATCAGTTTAAAAGGGATCAAAAACCCCTAAAGTATCTATTATACAGTCATTACACAGTGTCTGTAATAGGCAGCATTATCACTGCTGAACAACTCAACTATATCTGCTTCCTATTTAAATGTGTTTACAAAACTCACATTTGCTCTTTTCTCACAGTTTAACACACATTTGGGGTATAGGTGGCAAATTTCATTACACACAGGTATGTAAATAATGCCAAGTATTTTAGGCAGAACTGCAGCAGCGTACTGTTAGAATTATTACCACTATGCACTTTGCTCAGGAAAAAAATTAACTTACAAAAGCTTAAACTGAAAAGTTATTTTACTGCTCTCCACAAAACATACAGGATCTGCTTCTCAACTTTCATGAACCTTTAAAAGCCATTTTCTCTTTCAGAATCGTTTTCTTATACTAATTATCTATAAAAGAACTACGATGTAGAATTGAACATATAAGTAGCCTTCCCCCCAACCTTTCAAAAAAGCTTACACTTGTTACTAATCTTACACTTGCATTTTTAGAGAAAGGTGATATTATTCAAATTTTATTTCCAATATATCTAGCAGCAGTTAAAATACAGATGTAATTCACTGATAAATTATATAGGAGGGAAACAAACAACCCACAACAGAAAACATCTTGTTATTTTCAACAGTTCCAAGAAAAGAAAGGGACAAAATAAAACCATATACTTAGATGAAGAGCGTGTTCCTTCATCACCTCTGCTCTTAGAATAGAATACCAAAGTTTTGTTTGCAGAGCACTACTTCTCCAGTAGCCACTGAATGTTTTAGAATTCTAATCTTCCAGCTGGCACCTAGATCCAGCTCAAAGTTGGTCCCAGACAGGAGAGGGTTAATTTTTACAGTAGTCAGGAGGGGGCACTGCTATGATACAGAGGTTATTCTGTACCATTTTCAAGGGATGAGAGAGTCCATCCCATCTGGGTCACACAGCATGGTGGAGGGAAGTCGGGTATTGTCAGGGGTTTCCCAGGACAAGCAATCACTTGTGAATCATTTGCCTCTTTCTTGCACCCTCTGTCATTTGCATTGTTGCTGTTACTGTTCCACGTCTTCTCTCATTGTTGTTTCCAGTAAACTCTTATCTCAACACCTTTACCTTTCCTGCCTCTAGTTCTCCTCCCCAGTCTGCTGCAGGGGGAGGGAGGAGTGAGCAAGCCGCACGTGGTTCGGAGTATTTCAGTGGAACACTAAATCGCAGAATACCATTTCTACAGCACAACACACACATGTAAACTAGTCACTACACCTATCAGCCCAGGTATCCAGCATCCACAGCAACCCACAGTTTGCCCATAACCAACTAAGTTACCACCCATGGAGAGAAACCAAAGAAAGGTCAGCATAAAGAATGAAGTACTTTTGCATTCCTCCAGGCCAGAGTTAGTGTATGATTATTTGCATTATGCCTGCTGAACTTCTCTGACTGACAAAGAACTGAAGAAGAGACACACAAAAAGCTCGCTCAAGCGCTTCCTTTACAGCATTCTATAAAGGTTTACAAACGCATGTATTCGTTCATCAATCCCTGGTTAGTTTTACTTTGCAAGTGCAATTAAACCCCCACAAGTCTTAAGAGTCAAAAGAGTGAGAAATACTGTCCAGTGCTTTGTTTTTAAAGGAAATACAAGTGCTAATGCACTAAAAAATTACATGTCCTTCAGATTTCATCTGAGAGCAATACTAACATAATAATGGGTTAGTTTAAAAACACTTTTCTAATTACCTAAACAAAATTCCCAAGCCCAAGAATACCTGCAAAATCTAGAAAAACTAGCGTAAAGGACATTATCTATTGGTATAATGCGAAGATGAAGATAATTGCTAGGACCAGATTTTCCTTTATTCTCCCAAGAGACTCTGCAGAAGATATGAAACACCATAACAATGTTCGACACCTAATTTTATCTTTCATTAGGGGCTCTATTCATAGTCCTGATCATCACACAGAAGCTACCTAAAGGTCTTAGACTAAATTCTGCTATAAGATAAATCTTAGTGTACTTGCAGGTACAAATTGAAGAAATTCTGGATTATCAAAATTGTGCTTTTTAGCCAACAGAAGTAAAGTATGTTTCTCCTGCTTTTCACATAGACACAACTACAGAAACGAACATTTAACCAAATACAACTTCATTGCTATTCCTGGGGCTTTGGACAGAAGTACCTAACCTGAAGGACAAACAAGGGAGACTGGAATAAAAACACCCACAACCACCCCCCATACATATACAATCCAGCCTAACTTGAATACTAAATCACTTTTATTCCAATGCATTCTCAGCCTGACTACAGCTGTGAAAGGGAAATGTCTCCAACTGCAGTACCATGGACAGTGTATGGAAAAGTTCACAGAATCATAGAATATGCTGAGTTGGAAGAGACCCATCAGGATCATTGAGTCCAACTCCAGGCCCAGTGCAGGACACCTCAAGAGTCACACCATGTGCCTGAGAACTTTGTTCAAATGCTTCTTGAATGTGTCATTGACAACTGTGCACTCCATAGATTCTATCCCTTCCATTATAAACAATGCCATCCTCACCCCCCACTCCCCTCAACCCTCCACACCTCTTCTGCCCTGCCTATCCCTCCTAAAGGGCCCGCAACCATCTGACAGGGCACTCCAATCACAAGACTCATCCCACCAGGTTTCACTTATGCCAATATCAAATTTCTGGGACTGGGCCAAAGCTAGTCTTGCTTGTTCCTCACGCTGCCTGTATTGGTGTAGAAAAATTTCAGGTGTGGTACTTTGTAGCCAAACACCTCCTGAAGCAGATTGAGGGATCCCATTACTGCTCATTTCCTCAAGTTTTGGCACACCATCCCATTGCTCATCACTGGCAGGCCCGGTACTTTCCCACCGCCTTTTGAGCATTTCAGCACTGAGTTTTTAAGCAATGAGCTTGAACTTTAGGAAGACAAATATCCTGTGTCAGTACAAGATATTCAGAGATTCTGCATTACATCCATAAGCTTCAGTATTTACACCAAGGAGTTTTTAAGTTTTAAAAAACCTTCCTGCATTTCCACTGAAGCCACACTATTTGCTTTAAGCCTATTAACACAGAATCACAGAATGGCCTGGATTAGAAGGGACCTTAAAGATCATCTAGATCCAACACCTCTGCCATGCGCAGCAACACCTTTCCCAATAGAACAGGCTGCTCAGAGCTCCATCCCTCCTGTCCTTGAATACTTCTAGGGATGGGGCATCCACAGCTTCCCCAGGCAACCTGTGCCAATCTCTCTCCACTCTCACAGTAAAGAATTTTTTCTAGTATCTAAGCTAAACCTACACTCAGTTTGATTGTCACTATAAGATGCTTTAAAATGTCCCTCTCCATCTGTTTCCTAGGCTCCCTTCAGGTACTGTAAGGCTGCAATCAGGTCACCCCGAAGCCTTCTCTTTCCTGGGCTGAATAATCCCAGTTCTTCCAGCCTTTACTCAGAGAAGAGGTGCTTCATCCCTCTAAACCTCTTGGTGGCCTCCTCTGGACCCGCTCCAACAGGTCCATGTCCTTCCTATGCTGGGGACCCCAGAGCTGGATGCAGCACTGCAGGTAGGGTCTCACTGGAGCAGAGCAGAGGGACAGAATCTCCTCCCTCACCCTGCTGCCCACGCTGCTTTGGATGCAGCCCAGGACACAACTGGCTTTCTGAGCTGTGAGTACTCATGACTGGGTCATGTCCAGCCCCTCATCCCTGCACTCCCAAGTCCTTCTCAGCAGAGCTGCTCTCCATCTGTCCATCCCCCAGCCCGTGCTGATACCCGGGCTGCCCCAACCCAGGTGCAAGCACCTTGCACTTGGTCTTGTTAAGCCTCATGTGAGTTTATAGGCTTATCACTGATTTTTAGTTTCAAGCTCTAACATGGACAATTTTATACTCATGAAGTTGAGGATGGTTACAGTTTTTGCTACAGATTCATAGAATAATTCCAGTTGGAAAGGATCCCCAGGGTTCTCTCTTCAACCTCCTTCTCAAATCAAAATCAGCAAAATAAGTCTATATTAGACCGTGCTTTATCAAGTTTGGCATCAAAACATTCAAAGGTGAACACTGCAGAAGCTGTTTCACCCGTCCCAATAATTGTCCCCCTCCACAGAGAAACACATTAATCTTAAACGAAGTTATTTTAATGCATGCCTGCTGTCTCTTGCCTGCCTTCCACACACTGCCCTCGCAAGTTTGGCTTAGTATTCTCAACAGCATGATCACAGGTACTCCAAGGCAACCATTAGTTCCTCCTACTTCCCAAAGTCTTCGCAGCCTGAGGATGCATTTCCCTAACAGCAGACAGAATTTTAGCAAACTGTTACTTCTTATACACATCTGCTAGATTTAAAGTCTTCCAACACAAATACAAAGTTTTGATTCAAAGCAGCTGTTATCTTTATCCCTGCACTTCCCCAGATACAACTGCAGGAACTAAGACCTCATACTAAAATCGGCTCTAGTACAAGCTAAAATGAGTTACACACCGCCTTTCTGGGCTCACTATAACCACTCTCCAGGATGCACATCATCTCTAAAGAGAGCATCTCCTGTTCAGCCTGCAGCTCTGTTCCTAAACCAGAATTAAAAGTCATGGAAGAACTTCTAAAAAACCATCATATAGTTGAATGAAGAGTTGTAGTTTTACAAGCTCATATTATACACACACAGAGGGATACTCATGAAGAAAAAAAGATGCCCTGAACTGAAGGGGAAAAAAAAGACCAAACCAACAACCAAGCCTCAAAGATCAGAAACATATCAGGAAGGAGAATAAGAGTACATTAGTAGGGCTGCTGTCTAAACCATTGTTGGTTTAGCTGAAAACCAACAAAAAAAAAAAAGGAGTAAAACCATTAACGAAGACACCACAAGCAGTCCAGCATCTGGAGCAAACTTCTGGTAAGGTATAATACCCTACCAAAAATTACACGCAGAAGTTCCTGTATCAGTCCTCCCAATTCTCCAAAATTACTTATCAGACTAACAATAAGATATTTCAGGACAGTAACAGCTCTTCAGAAAAAGTCCCACACTCTTTGACAAAGCAAGTAACATCACTAATTATTAACCACTGCAAAATCCATGTCATGACTAGTCAGCCAAGAAATCCCAGAGACAGGGGAGGGAGTGAAGAAGAAGGAATGTATCCAAAGCTTTATTTCATACCTCCTATCAGTAAATGATATGTGTTCCAGCACGTCTCAGAAGAAAAAGCTGGGGGGGCTACAGATACTGGAAGAAGCAGTGATACTTCCTTAACAGAAAAAAAGGAATCTTCTCCACAGACCTCCATACTTCTCTGGAAAACCCACATTTTGTATTTCATTCGCAGCTGAAGGGGAACAAATATGTTAGAAAAAGGTCTGTACTCCTCAACCAGCCTATTAAAAAAAATCCATACAAATAAAACAAACCCTTGCACAGGCTTAAAATCATTCTTCAGAATCCTTGAGAAAGTACCAAGAAATACAGGGAACAAGGAGGATCTGGTCAGCCTCTTCAACCTCATCCTAAAACTTGTGAAACAGCAGCCACTGCCCCCAGATTCACTCTCAGCCATTCACACTCAGTATCTTTAGTCATGAGCGGAAAAAAGCAAACTTGACTTTTGCAAAATGTGACAATGCTTGCCCCTCACTACGTCAGGAGAGGCAAGTCAGTTTAAGCCACAGGTGAATGAACACTGGACAACTGGGAGACAGAACACTATCAGCTGAATAACTAACTGGGGCCCTCAGCATAACCAAGAGAGGAAACTCTCAGCAGGTGCAGAGAAGGGCCACAAATGAGCAGAGGGCTGCAGTATCTTTCCTAAGAGGTTGAGGTTGTTCAGCCTGCAGAAGAGAAGGCTCCAGGGAGATCTGGACAGCAGCCTTCCAGTATGTAAGAGGGGGCCTACAAGAAGTATGGAGAGGGACTCTACCAGGAAGTGAAGTGACAGAACAAGGGCTAAAAGTTTTAAACTGAAATAAGGTAGATTTAAATTAGATGTTAGGAAGAAATTCTTCAGTATGAGGGTGGTGAGGCACTGGAACAGGTTGTCCAGAGATGCTGTGGATGTCCCATCCCTGGAAATGTCCAAGGCCGGACTGAACAGGGCTTTGAGCAACCTGGGCGAGTGCAAGGTGTCCATGCCCATAGCAGGGGTGCTGGAATGAGATGATCTTTAAGGTCCTTTCTAAACCAAACCATTCTGTGATTCTATGAACTTGTCTACACTTCCCATTTTAAACCTAAGGCAACACAGAAATGCATCAGAACTTAACTGCATTTAGGTGGTGATCAAGGCAGAAAAACAAAATACTACAAACTAAGGCTGTGATCCTACAAACATTTAAGTAGTAAACCTTATCCAATGGAATATGTCTATTGATGATAATGAAGTTAAAGAACATGTTTGAAACAGAGAAACATTGCCTCCATTTCCAATATTAGCCTCAAAAATGTCAGTTTTATTATAACAATTCCCTACCATGAACTGTTACACAATATAACAGTCTTAATATGTAAATATTAAGGCACAGTGGAACTGTAAATATGCAACAGAAGTGTTAATACTACAAACCCACTTGCACTTTAAAGAGACTACAGTTCCACCAATGTACCCACACCTAGAATTTTTCAAGAGTGAAAAAGTAAGTAAAGCATTAGTCCCTGTAGCTAGTAACTGCAAAGCCCAATGGAAAAAATAAGTGAGTGAACATTTCAGCTTTTTCTTGATGTGTATCTGGGAGGTAAAGTCAATTCCAAATATAGCACATGTCCTGGGCTCAAATTTGTGGCACTATCTGAAAGCAGGTGGAAATGAGGCCTGCGGCTTATTTCTTGTTTCATGCTGAAAATGACAAAGGGTGAAGCTTCTCTAAAATCTGAAATTCTCTAGCACATAATTCAAGGCAATAAAGTATCTCTTTTAGTAATTTATAAAACAGTTGGATAACATAAGAGGTACATCTAATTAAAATGCAATAGCAAATAAATCCAATGATCTATCAGTTCTATTAGCTGAAGAAAGAGACTAACTTGGAGTTCAGTATGGAAAGTAATACTATACTTAAAACATCACCTGCTTCAGACAAGAGGAGGATGCTGCTTCAATAAAATGTACTGACATCCGAGTCCACAGAAAATGGTAAAAATATCTACCATGTCACAGTCACACTCAATCACAGTTTGGAGCTGGTTTGGCTTCTACAGAGAATACTTAGAATTTTACTTTACTTTCCATTCTGTAATTTAAAAAATGAGATTTATTTCAAAAAGCAAACCAATCGTTTAATGAGAAGCACAGAAAAGCTTCAGAGAGTGGAAGAGCCTTCTTAACACTCATACTCCACATACTTGCTAGAAATCCAGAAAGGTAGTTGCTTTGCACAATATTCACTCACATCATAAATACCCATTTTCACATATCTGGTACACAAGCTACAATTGCCTACTTCTGCTTTTCAGAGAAATAAATATTTGTTACTAAAAAACGAAGTTGAAAAAGATCAAGACCCGCACTGAGGGAAGCACCTTTATCCCAGTGAGGAACAGAATATAGAGAACTGCTTGAAGATAATCTATATGGTGTAGTAAACAAATTTTAGAGACAGACACATATAACGCAATTGCCTTAGAAAAAAAAAGGAAAGGGAGAACAACAAGAAGTAACAGCATCAGCTTCCACAAATTTAAGCAGGATGTGTAGTATTGGTTTCATATAAATTTCTTCTACTGCTACCTCCACTACCTGGAGCTGCATTAACTCAGGCAGGTGAAGTTAAGGAGTCATTTGGTACATACAGAGTGCTGAATGAAATCCCAAACTATTTGTCAGATTGTGACAAATATATGTTATAAAAAGCACAGAGGTTCAAATTGACTGCAAATACACTTGCCCAACATATCCTTTAAATGCTGTGTCTCTTTAATACTAAGAGACAGGTCTGAGGTTTTACCAACCAAGAGCAGCTGAATGCAGTTCCTTTGGAGAAGCCTAAGCCCATATGAGATGCAAACTAACCAAAACCTGTAAGAAAATCAAACAACTGCCTTAAGAGAACAAAGAACTGGCTGATAGATTTAAGTTCCTTTAAAAATAGAAGAAACAAAATACAAAATGAAGACACTGAAGGATGCCTCAAACATTTATGCTGATATCAGCTTTGAGAAGATGCTCTCCAATATCTGACTTTACATTTAGTAAATAAAAAAAGTAAAACAAAAACCCAAATAAAACAGAGTGACTTTGAGTCCATCTCCTTCCTTATGCTTTCATACACTATGGTATTTTCTAAGTCCATCACAAGTCTCAGGAAAAACCAGTACAATCAAAAGATGCTGCACTGCACCTCTATAGAAGTTACCTTCGCCATTCTTTCAGAGGTGGCACACACTGAATACAGCAGAAACAGCAGCTGGTACTAAGTGGCTCATTTGTTAAGAGTGGATGCCAAACGCCAAAAGGAACCTGACCCTCCCTCTCACCTCATTACACCAAATTACATATGTTGGAAAACAAATTTTGCTTCACCTCTAGTTCAATACACACATGCAAAGCATTTTACAAAAACCCTCACGGTAACTGGTATTAATTATGAGTAGAGACAGAATAACTATTTTATTTCAAAAGTGCCTGTTTTGTGGCTCTTCACTTTACTTATACACTATACAACTATGCTCAAAAAAATAAAAGCCATGTGCCACTGCAGGCTTCCTTATAAAGACAGCTGTATAGTGCTCTCTTTTTGGTCACTGAAGTCAAAAGCAAATAGCTGGTTTCCCAGGAAAAGATACTACAGAACCAATTCTAAGCAGTTTCTGCTCAAGGTATGGTGTTTTCTTCAGACTGTCAGTCACGTGGTCACACAACACAGCTGGCTCTCACCAAGTTTCACTGTGCTATGTATTTATACAGTAGTAACCAGAGGAATAGCTCTCATACAAGGTATGCCCCTGCCCCACCCCCAGGGAATCACAAGCCTCAAGTTAATTTAGAATGAGACCATGAGCAAAAAATGTAAGAAATTATTGGCTCTAAAAGGGCTCAATGAAAGGAGGAAGCCACTACACTGGTGAAAACATGAAAATGGACGTACCTTGAAGCATGCTTACAACTATAACTACTATTCAAGACCCAAATGAAACTGTAATCCCGTCAGATGACAATACTACCCAAGTGCAGAAGACAGCTTGATGTAAGAGCTGCTATTTCCTCAAACTTCCCAGCTGTTCTTCCATATTTTCAACGTAAACGAACAGTTATGTAAAGGAAAACCAGCGATCATCTTCTGGTTTCAGACTTACCACCTATGTTCTAGAACCAGTTTGCCATTAACTGTGAAACCACAACATAAATATGTTAAATATATGCTTTAGTAAATGAAAGGATTAGCAAAGGAGCTTTCAAAGATGGGAGGAAGCTCTAACTTCTCTAACGTGGTTCTTCAGTTATAAATTACTTGACCCTTAACCTAGGATGAAGTTTCATAAAAGGAAAGATTACCTTCTTAGGAAAAGGGATTCAACATGCTAAACGATCAACAGAGACACATGCAAGAAGGCTCGTTCAGAGGAGCAGCAGTTACATGATAAATGGCAGTAAGATTAAGTCACTAGACAAATTGGATTAATGCTACTGGGCCTCTCTCATTCAGAACAGTGTGTTTAACATAACTTCAGGATTTTAGGGGCCCCTACAGTCCACACTGATTGAAGGAAATGCATTCAAATTGACTAGTGGGCATGCTGACCTATAAACACTAATTCTGACCTAGCAAATTTTGGCCTTTTATTTTATGCTAGTTTAAGAGCTCTCAGGGGACAGACACATTTTATGAATGAGATACTGAAGACTAATTCTAGATTTCATTCAATAAAAAAAAGTCACATGTAATGAAGCAGGAGCTATTCAAAGACAGGGAATAGTTTCTATTTCTGCAACGTCCAACAGCCCAAGGTAACATCTGCAGATCACAGAGAAGCTTTAGGTCTTTAACTGACAGGCACAGCTATAGCTACGCATACCTATCTTCATTCATTATATCTGGAGAGATGACAGAGAAAGAAAAAAAAGTAGCTGAACACTTTCTCCCCACATCTAGTGATTACTGCTACATACTTCTTCCCTATCCTGTTTTTCTGTATTTCTACACTCTAGTAGAAAACAAACTCCAAACAACAGCCACCACATGCTTGCCTATCTGCACCATAACCGTCATCAAAACTTCTACCACAAACTCCCTCAGGTAGGCAGTTCCAAAGCACATATAAATATAGTTACTTCCTCCCAGTCCTGCACTCAAATTCTGTTTTTGGTTTGTTGTTTTTTGTTTTGTTTTGTTTTTTTTTTATTTAAGATGGCAACTTACTGTAATATATAAGAGACAGGTTTAGAAATAACAAAACTACTCCACCTGCAAGAACAGTATTTCACACTCAAGGTGCCTTAGCTCATGTATCTTGCAATTTAAAATTAATATACGCTATTCTAACAGGATCCACATTAAATCTATACTGGTGAAAGAAACTTTAAATGAAAACGTAACATGACGCCTGCTTTCAAATAAATCTCACCTGTTGAATTCGGTGTTCCTGAAACAAATTAACCTGAAAAATAGTTAGCAAGTCTTCCTATGCAGTGTATTTTATCCTAGAAGGAGTAGGATTGCTACCCTTTTTGTTACTACTCTCGCGTATCAAATCTTATATGGAAGAAAGGGTTTAAGAATAACCACACTGGGAAAAAATAAATGCCCCTTCTGTTAAGCAAGGAAAAGATTAGGCCTCAGTAGCCTGAAATACAAGCACTTGACCACAAAAAAGACCTAAAAATGGGCCAAAGCAAAACGTGGGAGGAAGCACTACTTGAAAATCACAGTACAGGCACCGATCACATTTTCTGGCCATCCCTACAAAGCTCACGTGATTCCGTTCTGAATTTTAAGAACTCATTAGAAGTTAGATGTGAAGACAGAAGTGTGCTGCCATTTTTGCAGTTTCTTTCATTTAATTTGTTTTGAAAAAAGGAAACAAAGAAACCCAAACACCAACAACACAAAAACACCACCCCAAACTTCTAGTGCCAATAACTCATACTTGCAATCAAATACAAAATATTGCAGTATCACCTTCCAGCAATGAAAGACTGCTAAGCTGTGAAAAGTAAAATACTCAAAGCCCAGAAAGGAACAGTACAAGAATCTGAACTACAACAAGGGACCCTCCATCTCACAACCAAGATATGCAGAAGTACAATTACATCAGGTTTTGTAGTCAATTGAAATCCACTTCATATTAGGCATCTATTGCTCTCAAGACAACAGTGAGATAGAAGAAACAGATGCTGGGATCACAGTATGTTAGAAAGCTACTCACAGACAGATGAAGCTTTCCCTTCCTCCCTTGCAAGAGAACAGAACCAGATCAAAATCAGCATTGATCAGAGAACAAGCCTTAGCAAAGATCCAAGTTCCCTCTCCACCAAGTTCAGTAGCATGTTTGCCTGATCTCAACATTCACCTTTATTTTTAACTCAGTGACTAAAGGATAAAAAAATCCCCCTTATGCCAATCCCAACCTATCTTTCCCTGATTTGAAAACCAGCAACAGACGAAATACCTTAATAAAAACACACAAACAACTGATTAATCATTATGAAATCAACACTAACATATTCTGCTCCAGAATAAAAACACAGTATATAGCTTTCAGGATACATAGAAAAGGATGAGAATTGTCATTCCCTTGGCCTGTATTTGTCTTGATAGCTTTGGATGCAGGTTTCCTCAAGTTGTTAAAGCACACGCATGAGATTTATGAATACTTTATTTTGTATATATGTGTTTAGAAAACACTTGCAAGCTCCATTTAAATGAAGATAGACTCCTCCTAGAAATACCTTGGAGTTGTCAAGTTCCCAGAACAGCCAAGTGGAAGGAAAGAAAATAAAACATATCACCACAAAACTTACTTGACCTTAGTACTATGAGGAAATCACTAGTTTAAACACTAATTCTTCCCTTTGAGCTGATGCAGCCAGTCTAATAACAGCTAACCAGAAGCCAAAACCATGTATTCTGAATGTTCACTAAATTCATATAAACTTGAATACAATTTTGAAATAAGGAAATGATGAAGATTCCTTTCTCAAACCCATACAAGAAAAATGCTATCTGACAAAACCAAGCACATCAAAGTTTCTGGCGTGACAGAAAAAAAACCCAGTTTGGTAAAAACATGCACCTAACTGATCCAAACAGTCTAATGCAAAAACACATACATGCTTTTACTTAGAGATGTTATATACATATTTCCTGCTAGACACTTGCATTGCCCTCCCAATTTACCTACAGGAAGAACCAGAAGGTCTGAGCAGCAGCTCAAGCCATGTCAAACCATTTGCTGCTACACCTAATTTTCCAAGTCTGGAAAGTGTTTACACTTGTTAAAATGTTAACCAACCTCCTGAAAGGAATAAATTCATAAGACTGTTCTCCAATAAACAGAAGAGGGGAGCCCAGAGGGATGAGGGCTCTATTCAAAAAGCTCTAGCTCCTCACATTGTTTCCATCCAGTAAAAAAGGGACTAAGCAGGTAGAAACATACACACTGAAAAAAAAAAAAAAAGAAAAAGAAAACATTAACATCTTTAAAGAGAGAAAGCATTCAGGACAGTGAAGCAAGGTAAGTTATGCAGCCTTTCACATAGGCACTTACTCAAGTGATCTCAGCAATACAGCATAACTGCAAGTGGGACAAGAAGTGGTTTGTACAACCTAAGGCACTATTCATCGTGTGAAAGTTTAGGAACCCTTGACCCTAGCAGTCTTGCTGAGCAAGTAATTTCCTTTCAGCATGTGTTAAGGCCTATAGATCAGCCTCATCTTACCAGAGCAACCAAGGCCCAAGATGCAATCTGTGATCAGCCACTTAACAGTTACCTGTGCTTACAGAGCGGTTTATTTGAAATAATCTCATTTATTTCAAAGAGGCAGGTGAGATTTTGAGAAGTAATTGCCAGAGTTAAGCCTTCAGGGCCCATACCTAGGGTCTTGGTCAAAGCAATTTTAAAACATTTAACTCACAAAGAATATCCTAACTGTTGTGAACAACAGCCACAAAGGAAAACATGTATTTCTACATAAAGATTATTTTTAACTAAATTAAAAAAGCCACGTACTTCGGTATACTCTCTCACCAGCTCTTTTAACCCAAGATTTTTATTTAGTGGGCACTCTAAGGATGTTCTTAAACTTTCTGAGGTACCAAGAAACTAGTAGAGCACTACTCCTGACAGACACTCACCGCCTTTTCTCTGTTAAGAGAAAAGCTGTTAGGATCTTCCAACACTCATAATTTTCAAAGCTAACAAAGAGGCACAAAAGAAACACGCAAGTCAAAAGAAGACATAGTTTTATCACTGTATTCCCCCTTTCCATAATAATCTTTTCCCCTAAAATGAACTTAGTTTACAATTCAGCCAAGTTCAACTGCCAAGCATTTCTAAACACTTGCACGTGTTCATCTTGTTTATGAAATGGAAACTCCATCACAGAATTCCAAAAGCCTAAGATGCAGCACACTAAATCCTAGACCATGAGTTAGACCACTACACTATTACAGAGATGCTAAGAAACTAGCAGTATATTTGACTATTTGTAGGCCATCTGAAACTAATTCACCCTCTTGAGTCAAACAGCTGTTTTATTCCCTGCTCCTCATAAGCCTGTATTTTATTTTTTCCCTTTCCTTTTTAAGCAGTGAAAGGGGCTAGAAAAAATTTCATTCTTCTACATATTCATCTTTCAGTATGAGTGCTCTTCTGTTAGTGCCAGACACCATGTTTACATGAATATGAAGTCAAAGTACAGGGATGTTCAAGCCAAGACATTTTAAAACTAAAACAAAATACAGACAGTTAAAACACAGCGAGTTAGAAACCTGTACAGGCTCAGCAAACATGTGACTGGCCAACATTAACTTCTAAAACTTTTTGAAAAGGAGTAAGCCAACATCTGCAGGTCTAGAGTTTCCATAGCTTTAACTAGCTGATAGGTTTTGCTTACATTAACATACGCTCTGGAGAGAATTGCTTCTCCTGTGAACGGTGTACTTGGTATTACCACACTGACAGAAGCATACAAGCCATGGACAATTAAATCTTTTCTGGTATGGTAACAAAGCATTTTAAGATAATTATCTAGTGTATTTTCCCTCCCCTTTACTGTACATATGAAGGCACCGGCAGCTCACTTTTAAACTGGCAGGCAGAGCTGTAGGACCGTCGCTAGAAGTAGGATGAGCACCCATACACAGCCTTGTCATTTGCTTCTGCTAATGCACAAAATGGAAAGAGCTTCTAGGATTTTGCAAGCAGGAGACAGAAAGTTACATACCGGTTATTTTACTGACAGACAAAACTCAGGAGGCTGCACGGACTGTCCAAAACAACACCAAAATTAAGAGGCTGCCATTCACCATCTGTTTGCCTCTCTCTCAGGAAAAAAGTGCATATCACAAGAAGAAATGGAGCCTGGCTCCGGGGAAGAGGAAGAAGGGGAGAGAGGAAATTTCCACGCAAATTCTAAGTGAATCATGCCGCGCTGCCCGCGCCCGGCCGCGCCGGCCTGC
>VZTG01004515.1:0-16642 GCA_013397845.1 Melanocharis versteri | reverse complement strand
CCGCCCCCGGCCGCGCCGGCCTGCCCCGGCAAATGCGAGCGGTTCCGGAGCCACCGTCCCTCCGCCACTCCGGCCGGTGGCTCGGCCCGGCCCAAGGGCTTCCCCGCGCCGGGGGGAAAGGGGGGGTGAGGAGGAAATAAATACAGCCTCCTCCGGGCAGCGGCACGGAGGGAGCCCCTTCCTCGGCGCCCCCCGGGGAGGAGGAGCCGCCCGCTCGCCCCCGCGCCCTCCCCTCCCGGCCCGGTGCCCTCGGCGCACGGCAGCGGCCCGGCGCGTCCCCCCGTCGNGGAGGGGAGAAACCCGCAGCGGCGCTCCTGGGGCGGGACGTGCGGCGTTGGCCGGCCGGGCGCTGGGGCGGCTGCTCCGACGACCTTTACGCGAGGGACGGGCGATCTCCGAGCTCGGGGCGCTCCGCTGCCAGCCCGGCCACCATCTTACATTGGGGAGACTTGCCCCGGACGCCGCCCCCGCTGCGCGTGCGCTGCCGGCAGTGGGCGGGGAGCGGCGCGGGAGGGGGGACGGGGCGCGACGGCAGCGGCCGCGACGGCGCGGGGCATGACGGGACTTGTAGGCCGTGGCAGTGGCCCGGGCAGCGCGGGAGGAGGCGGGGGCGGTGCCGGCCCCAACCGGAGCACGGTCGTTTTTCGCCAGGCCGGGGATGCGAAGCGCTCCTCCGGCCGGGGCCGTCCCTCCTCCTTGCTCCGGGGAGTCTCCGTCTGTAAACTCGCTGCGACTTTAGCCACCTGTTGCGGGACATGAAACCGCGCGGTTTTCAGGCACTGGGTTGATTCCTTTAAAATTATTTTCTTTCCTCTCAGTGGTGTTGCTTTGTGGATTTTTTCCCCTGCCGGGTCGAAGCGATCCCGTGTGCCTCCCCGTGGGACTTTGCCGGTTGTTGGCGACAACGACGGGGGCTGTGCTGTGGTGTCCCGGGAGCAGCCGGACGCGGCTCCCGCGAAAGCCGCCTCGGGCTGTGCCTCACCTCATCCGCCGGGAGAGCGGGACCGTGTCTTTCGCTTGATTTTTTCTTTTTCTTTTTCTTTTTCTTTTTCTTTTTCTTTTTCTTTTTCTTTTTCTCTTTCTTTTGACAGAAAAGATTTTTATTTTGTAGAAACTCAGAGAAACTATAGTGCTTCTGTCCTCTCTTTCTACCACAGACACCCTGGGCCACGGATGTGTACAAATTGCGCCCGTATCCCTTTCTTTTTCCTGCGATCCCCGATGCTGCACAAAGGACGTCATCGCCTCAGCTAACAGATAAGAGTGCTTTTACTCATCGCCTTTATAGCTCTCTTGTGGCTTTCCTGCCCTGGCGTCCTTAGCTCTCCAGACAGACAGCCTCATCCTGGGCGTTTAATTATCAGTTATCTCCAGTGCACAAACTATTACTACTTTTGCCATGACAATATTCACCTGAGAATTTTACTTGTTTCAGCAATTGATAGGACAGAGAGGCGTTCATCACTGAATGTGCTGGCACAACTATTACATTCAGAGGCATGGATTTTTTCTTCTTTACTTTAGTTTCTTAGTTTGAAGTGTTACACTAGTACAGCTTTGTACAATATGCCTGTTCTACTAACAGTGGAACTTGTGTTGACATAGCTTATCTCCTTCCTAAAACAAGTTAATGTTACCTTTTGCATATTAAATAAGTATCTCCCCCACAGGAAAGCTCTATAAATTAACTTTACTACTTCTTGCTGTAGGCAAGACCCAGGCCTGCATAAAAAGATATGCTGTTCTCAGTAGTAGTCTTGACATGTGAACTCAAATGCAACGTAATTCTGAAAAAAAACATAAAACGGAACATAAACAGCTATATATGTGAGAAATTCCTTATTCCTCTGCATATATCTTAGACTGTAATATATGCTTAATATATTAATGAAAAAGTAACTATTTAGTATATCTTAATTGAATTCAGGTGAATGTGTGTATATAACAATGTATTTCTCAAAAACTTTATTATTTTCACATTTTCCTATCAACTGATATATAAACCATTAGGTTCCAGAAGTACCCATTATGTAAGTAACTTATATAAGTAATGTAATTGTTGACACACCTAATACCGAGCAACATTTCCTGTTGAATAAAAGCAAGTACTCTGACTTGGAAAGAAAGGTTAAAAATAATATAACTAAAAGCTGCAATTTTGAGTCAGAATTGAGGCTGTTAATATTAAATGAATTCTGTGATTTTTTTGAATTCAGAATTAAAGAGTCTTTCCTTTAGTAAAAGTCTGTTCAAATCACTTTGCTGAGACCTGCATGAACACAGATTTCAGGAGCGTCCAATAATAATGTAGGAAAAAATCTACATGGCTGAAGACTACTCTGGCTGATGTTACCAAAGATTATCCATAGCCCTGCTTCCACCTCTTTTATCTGGTAAGAATAATTCACTAGGCCATCATGTGGCCATTTTAAAGTTTTAAGATGTCCTTCAATTAATTATTTTCTCACTTTTAAGTAATTGTAATTGCTTTCATAAGGTTACTTAACCGCATTTTGACACCTTATTTGCTTTCTAAAATATTTGGGTTTCATTTGTTTTGAATGGGTCTGATAACTCAGCAGGATTGTTTCTAAGAAATCATTTCCATGTTTATGAAGAAAAGCTTTTGGAATACATTTTCTTGGAAATAACCAATGTGTACTAGCTAGAGTAAAAATGTCTATCCATATGATTTATATATTGTGGTTCAACCCCCAGTTCCTTGACATTTGTTGCCTATGCACTGTTGTGCATTGATTCACACCATCTACTGGGAAATTGTTCTCCTGGGAAATGATCCACAGTCACTGTCTTGTGAAACAAATATAGGAACCCACTAGGATTCTGCAGTTTGGTGTGAAACCAAGCTATTTTCAGGATTCCTCCCGTGTTAAGCCACCACCATTTCAAATGGCTGCCAACCCATTTGGAGGAAACAATGGAGAGTCCTGGGAATGGACTACAGAGAGACATGATGGTGGTTTACTGATACTGGCAGGAAAGGAGAAGGTGGAGATCGAGTAATTCCATGCCTGGTTGGGATAGAGAGTAATTTTGCTGGGACTTTAGGATGGTAACGGTTGCAAAGCATCTGTACTGACTGCAGTCTGAATATTCAGGAACAAAAAACCAACACAGCAGCACCTCTACATGTGGACTTTCTGCTCACTGGGATTGATAATGGCCTAGCAGTATGTGCTAGAAATATTTATCACATATATATTTTTGTGCTGGTACTGAGAAAATACTTCCAGATTTATAAAGTTCATGACCCCAAGCTCTGCTGGCAGCAGTGGCTGAATGTATGTGCCTATATTTCAGACTGAAAGTTGGGTTTCATAAATAGAAAAAAAGTCTTTTTGTCAAACTTCTGGAAAGCCTCATGGATCGCTACAGAAAGTTCACAGATATTATTATAGAAAGATATACAATGCTTGATAACAGGTTTTTTAGAAATTCAGCCTTATTTACTGAAACAGAAATAAGAATTGCTCTGCAGACTGCAATGGATGGTATTGATGTGTCCATTCCTTTTGTCACTCTAGGAGGTCCAAACATTTTTCTGCTTCTCTGACTAATGATGCCTTTTACTTGGCAAATGCACTGAAGAAAGGAACCGCATGACTGTTCTGACTAACTGTAGAATAATAATGAAGGGCTTTGTTGGGAAATTAAGGGCAGGTGAAGGAGCCTTACAAACGCTGTGATCGACATTTGCTGCAAGTGGCAGATGTTCACTATGTCTTGTTGGAAATCCATGAGAGGAGAAGGAGATCTCCATGCTGCTCAGGGAAACAGAATGAGTGAATTGTCCTGCTCTTTCTTAAATAAGAGAATAGAGCGGTGAAAAAATTAATGTTTTATACCCAAAGATATGAGAGATTTATTATGTTTTTGAATTATTAGGGGAAAATGAGAACTTCAGTGGGATGCTTCAGCCAATTTTTTTCATTGCAACCCTTGCTTATTCAGCATAACTCTGGCACAGCACACCTTACATGCTAAGGGCTCCTATCTTTGCAAATGAAAGCAGAAATCACTCCTGTTTTCTGGAAAGGGTGTAGTAGGGGCCTCCAGGAAGCTCCCACTATTCGTTAACCTCAGAGTGCACTTGAAGTAGTGGTATAACATCCTAATATTCTTCAGAAGACTGGGGTTTTTGCACAATTTACAGCAAATCTTCCTGCATGTTTTCTTTTTCCTTGTCCCATAGGCACTCTGGATCTAGGCACTCATGTCCAAGTTAACGCAAGTTGTCATCAGCATCCTTCCAGCTATTTTTTTGCCTTTGGCTCCTGTGCTGAAATCCATTCACAGAATCCTTGAACTTCTCCTTCTTATCCTCCTTTTCCTTTTTGAAGTATTTTTTATGCATTAAGCAACCTGTTAGGCTAAAGTTTCTCATCATAATGGGGCCTTTGTTGTCAGAGATAAATTGCAATTTTTTGGTATTTCTGCACTGAACTCGGTGCCAATGATAGGTTTCATTTTTTTTAATCAATTTTGGAATGTTATTCCCATCTGTTTTTCCAGTTTGGGCCTCCTTAGGAAGCAGTTGTTCTCAGGGAACCTGATAAGTGTGTAAAAAATAAGAAGCCTCTCTCTCTACATCTCCTTTCTGTAGAAATCCTGTGCTGGTCTTGGAACGGGAAGGAGGGAAGAAAATGCTGGGCTAATGAGGGAGATAGTATCCTGCTACTGAATAGTAACAGGACTTGAGTTTGCAGTTTTATGTGTGCCTCTGTAGCAATGTTACCCTGAAATGTGTTTCCAAGAGCTGAGAAAAAGTCTTACCACAAAAGGCAATGGATAAATCAGAAGAATGTGCAGCATTGCATAGAAGGGTACTGAAGTATATTCAATTGCAGAAGTGAGAGAGACCATACAGATAAGAAACCAAGAGGGCTGCACTGCTTTGCTCTGTGCATGGTAAAAATGGAGCACGGTCTTTGCCCTAAGATCTCCTGTAACACACTCAGGTCAGCATCATGTGCACTAGAAGGGAACAGACTGTAGAGCAATTGGCCTGAATGCAAGAATTTTATATTGCTAAAGGTTTGATTACGAGTGTTTTATAATCTCAGCATTTTGAAATGTTTAATTTTGGTAATTCATCTCATAAAATGTGAAAGGAAGCTAAAGAATGCTGAACAAATTATAAGCCTAAGTACATTTGCTATTGCTTTTTTTTTTTCCTGCATTTGCTGTTGCAATAAATATGCCTGCCCTGCAATCTGTATTCCTTTTAACTCATGGGATGCTGCCACGTTATTTGAGTGGCAGGAAGAGCAGCAGTGAGCCCAGATGCACAGCAAGCAGTGCAAGGTGAGGACACAAGATTGAGTTCTTGTTTGTGGAGCACCACAATGACCACAGTAGAGAATGTGGCACCAAACAGATGGAAAGAGGCTCGTGGTTCATACAGCTCATTTTCCCCTGCCAGTGATGGCATCCAGATACCACCTGGCTTAGAGATGCAGAGCTACAACATAATATAGGACATGATAGGAATACATCCCTCAGCAGCATTTTCAGGCTAACCACCTATCTAGATTTCAAACAGCTTTTTCATAACCTCAGTCTTTGCATTTCAGTTCAGTGGTTTGAAAAAAAATACTAGCTCTACAACTCCATATTTGAAGTGACATCATTTGACAGCTGTGGTAAGGCACCTGGGTCCATTACAATAGAGGGGTTCAGCAGTGACTTCCCATGGGTAAATCCTTCACCAAATCACTGTTCTGGCCAGTTAGAAGTTCTGGAGGTCCTGTTCACATCCCTTCAGTTTTTGTAGAAAAGCCAGCGTTATTTTGCTTTATGGTGGCACTGGTCCATTTCTCAGGAATGTCCCTCTCTTGAATTGTTTGACCAAAAGTCACAAATAGTAATATTTGAGCCAGTGCTGTAAGGTTGGGGCTGGATGTGCTGATACATACAACCCATGAGACAATATCAGGGGAGGGAGAGAGGTGGTGCTCAGTAAAAAAGTGTGAGTCTGGGGGAACACACATACTGGAATTGAAAAGGAGGCCATGAGCATTCAGCAAGAGTGATAACATACTTGATCCAGATGATCTTGTCACAGAAGAGGGCACTCGGGCCAGACAGCTAATAAACCTTATCACATTATACAGGGAGGAAAAATAATTCAAAAATGGGCAGAATCCTTTCATAAACTGGATGCAGCTCATAGCTGAGGGCTGGTGAGCCTGGGTTCCATTCATGTAAAAAAGGAAAGTCCAGCCACTTAAAAAAATCATTTCGAATATGCTCAAGCCAACTCATTTGAAATACTTGAAGTAACATGCCTGTGTAGACAGGACTTCATTATGTTACTTATTATTGTTTTCAGGGAGTCATCACCTGCTCTTTAAAGCAAAACATACATTATGAGACAGAATGATTGCTCATTATTGTCATATTCCTTAATTGCTTTCTATATTAGTGCATTCAAAGGAATGTATTTTTCCTCTTCTGCCCTTCTCTGCCTTCATCCAACAGCACTCAGCATTTTCCACAGAGCTCAAAATTGCTCACATTCTTATAAAAATGCCTCAGCCGTATGGGATTTGCTGAGATGAAATAAAAAGTGCATGACTTGAGAAAACGCAATACTTTATCCTGCATATTGATTCCATGGCTGCTGTATAAACAGGAACTGTCCATTACAAAAACTTCCACTGACTTTTTCTTGTGTTGGAACCCATGTTCTGCATAAGCCAGGTGTGACAGGAGCTCACCTGTCAAGAAAGTATGACGCTGCATTAAAAGGTTGGCATGAACTTTGACGCTTGTAAATATATTACACCAGCCAAGCTCCAGCTGCAACCTTGCAATTTTCTGGACAGATAAATTTCCTTTTGCCAAAAGAAGTGTGAGCTACTGCAGCTAATTTTATGCTATATAAATAATGCTGATAGAGAGACAAGCCTGAAATTAGATAGGTTAGATAGACAAAATAATAGATTAAGTAGGAAAGTCAAAGCATTTATTAATCAGAAATATGAATATATTCCTTAAGGAGCTGCAGGAAACCAGCTGTAATGATGACAAATGAGAGATCCCAGAATAATTAGATCAGTTTTGCATATAGACAGCACTGTAACTGAGACTCTGTATGACATAGATCTGCTTGTTGTGCAGAGAAATTTGGCTCTTATATTCCGATAGAGAACATTTCCGCTTCTTAGCCTGTGTTTGACACGCCGACAGAGGGAAGGTTGTTCTGTGTGCCTTGTGCTGCTCTGCCCTCTTTCCCTTCTGCTCCATCTTCCCTCTGGCACTCTGTACCACTACAGGACCAGGCCAAGAGCCACTACAGGTTGGGAACATATCCAGGGGGAGCAGAGACCAAGCTGGTATCCTGACCATATTTTATAGATTAACCAAGACACCTAAAGAATGGTAGATTCTTTTCTACTTTAATATACATTGTTTTATTCTTCCATATGCGTTTTAAAATTGTACTATGTTTTCCTCAGCGACATTTTAAAATCATTGGTTCATCAGTGTATGAATATGACAATTTCCTTCTAACAGGCCAGACATGGAATTAAAGCCCTGGGTAGACCCAGTTTGTTTTACTCCTAATAATCTAGCATTTGTGGGATTTTAGGGAATGATAAATTGCCTCTTCTTAAATAGGTTATATTAAGCTGTAGCCAGTCAGCCTCTGGTCGGTGCCATATTTTGCTAAAGCATATAAATCAGGTGCTGATTTTTATTTTAACCTACTTTCATTTTGTTCTCTTCTCCTTACTTTCTTTGTGTTGCTATTATATTTGGGAAACCAAAATTAATTTTTGCATGGAAAGCTTCAGAACAGATGTGCCCCAAACATTTCCACTGATAGCGTACTGTGTCATGCTTGCCTGAAGTGTTTATAATTTGTTTTATGCAAACTCGTATGCTGGGCCTTAAAAACTCATACTGTGCAGTTGTCAGATTGTAATGGGAAGAAGGTAGGATATGCTCTGTGTTTTGTGTGATTTTAGTCCATGCCTAGCAGTATTTCTCCTGACTAGTACACAAACCAGTGCAATGTCTAAAAGCCGCAAAATCTGAAACTTTTAGGTGTTTATACTTGCATGGGATCCCATGAAAGTAGCCTGATTTCCGAAACAACTGAGCATTTGCAGCTTCTCCTGAGGTCAGTGAAAACTCATCTTCTCTGAAAGACAGTTCCATTCTGTAAGTTTCCACACAGGATTTCTATGTTGATTATTAGACCTACACTGTGGAAAACACTATGGACACTATTATGAGTATTAAGATTAGTGGGTAGCCAGCTGCTTCCCATTTGTGTAAAAAGACTTGGCCATAATCAGGGACAAGAGAGAGGTGAGTTGCTGGTTGCTTGCTTCTTCACTCCTCTTTGCAGATAGGAAGCTAGACATTGGGCTTCCTTCCTTCTGCGTAATATATACCTTTCCTCATTCTTCTGAGCAGTATATACTTTGACTCATCTCAGGCCTACTTCAAAGGCATAGGAATCAGAGAACACTCTCAGACCTTTGCTCCTAGAGTGAAGTCATACATTCTTACCTCAGGACAGGTAAACAGTAAGTTATCTCAGCTGAGATCTTAGTAAAGACAAGGGAGTTATTTTTTCATCTTCAAGATCTCATTAAAATTCAAGTTTATTTAAATTTAGTAAATTAAGTGAAAATGCCAGAATGGATTTTATTGTAAAATAGTTAAAAAGGTACAGTATCTATTTTTTGAGGTATGTCTACTTTCGCGCACAAAAAAAAAGCTCAGGTCTCAAAACAAGCAAACTGCTGAAAGAATAACCATGGTTCTGTTGTACTCCTATAAAAAGCAGGACCAGGTGGCCTAATCGAGTTTTATTAGGCATTGCTTTCTAATTGTTGACATGACTGAACCATCAAAGCTGTAAAAGGTGCTTGTCTGATATTCTGAGCAGTGTACTTCCTTAAGAAAACTTAGCTCTGGTACAGCATTCACCTTTAATTGGTACCTTTCCCATCAGATAACTGTGAAATTAAGTTGATAAATAGAGTCAAATTAAGTTTTTTATGGCTCATCTGCATCTTATATAGCGTTTTAAAGTTTAGAGCAGGGTATGTCCTCCTTACAGGAGGTCTGCATGTGTCAGTCGGCAGAGGGCTGACAACTGCCACGGAGCAGACTGACAGCACAATTACGTGCAAGGCGTGCCCTATTGGGAAAAGGCTGAGCTTCAGCAGTTTGGTCATGTCACAGCATGTGACAAAAGGTTACCAAAGAGGTGACTACTCCTGTCCTGCCACAGCAGTCCTTGTGTCAATTGGTTCTAGCAATGGCAGCCATGCTTAAATTGAAGAACTTCTTACCAAGCTATCTATGGCTGACTCCAGCCGTGATTTGATGAGAAAATGTGGGATGTGGTCAGAGAAGCATCGTGAGAATAACATACACTGCCCTGGATGACACTATAGCTGAGTGTGTACTTACTGTACTGCATTGTATTCTTCCCCTTGATTTTAAATACCAGGAATTAATAACTATTTCCTTAACATTGTCCAAGTTTGTGTTTGCACAGTATTTAAAGAGGAAGTAAGTTGCTTACAGACAGGGATTCCTAGAAATGAAATAGGCTGTTAACTTTAGAGGGATACTACCTCCTCCAAAAGTTCTTTTCTCATGTTAAGCATGAAAGTTCGTGTGAGGCAAGACTTGGAGTTGGATCATTATTTCATGGAGCCATGAACAGAGAGAAAAGACACAACTTTCAAACAAGAAATCAGTTTATTGAGTGCACTGGGTCTATATGACTCACTGTTTCATCTGAGTAGGCAAACAAACCAGAAAGTATTGAAAAAATAGCTGTGATCAATGAAAATAAAACCATGATTTTGTTCTTGCTGAGATCAGAAAAAAATCCACTCTATGAATACAGATTGCCTAGGTTTGGAATATCTGTAAAGGAAAAAGGTTATAGCTGGTCAGGTTGACAGAGCTGGTAGTTCGCTTTCACATACAGCTCAGGCTTTCAAGAACTCTCCAAAGCAGTTAACGCATAAGTTATATTTTTTTGTGAAAAGAAAGTGATTTAGTATTTGAGTCAAACACATGCTGATGTGTTTGTCAAAAAGACTTAATCACAGAGACAAATCACAAGAGAAATATTCTTCACCTGATGGTCAGATTAGCCTTTTGAATGGTGGAATTTTCTGTGCCCCGTTCCCTGGCAGGTTCCAGTTGAATATCTGGTGGAAGTTTAATTATTTTCACAAAATTAGGTGTCACTAACAAGAGACTGAGAGCATAGAATGCCAAAGACCCCTCCAACCTTTATGGGAGGTTGCAGTTCCATATTAACCTGAGAGGGAAGAATTTAACAAGCCTCTCACAACCTGAACAAGTAATCTGAACTCCTCCAGTGAAAGGGAGGCATCCATCTTCCCTATAATACCTTTTGGATCTCACCTCAAAACTGACACTAGACTTTCTGAGAAGTTCTGGGAAAACATACTTTGAAACACATTTATCATCTTGCAATATAAAACGATGTCAAACTAAGACACCCAAAAGGCATAATCAAATCCTCATTAAAACTATGGCCACCTAATATTTAGGGGTTTCTCATAGCTTAGTGTCCTTGTGTAGTTACAGTCTAAATATACCTGCAAGCAAACCTTTCCCTCAGTATTTCACAATGAGTCAGTACCTCAAGCTTCTCCTGGGCTGGACCTCACCATAACTACTTGTTTCTGCAGACAGACTGCTCATTAAACAAGACTCAGAGTGATGCATAAGAAAAACAAAATTATATTGTTAACAGGCGGATGCCTAGGAGTGCAGCTGAGTGATGCACTCTGAGTGTTATTTTCAAGCAAATACTGATTTTTGTTGTTAAGGAGATAGCACAAGATGTAAAGCTAACCTGAGATTTTAATCATGACTTACTGCTATCTACTTAAAGAGAGTCTTTTGCGGATATCAGCCATAAAGCTGAATGAATGTCTTGAGCTTTGAATTTCTGTTCTTCAAATCAGTATTTCTTGTATGAACACTTTCAATAGGTAATTAACTTTGGAGTGAACTATTCTCCTAAGTATGCTTCATTATAACTCCACCAAAGTTAATCTATAATAGTAGTTGTCTAGCTTGCAGAAAGACTTAAAGGATTATCGTTCCACCATGCTGGACATCTACAGACACACACAATTAATTCTGAGAATTTTGTTTTCTTCATTGGTTAGGTCTCATTTTATCTGAGAGTTCAGATTAGCTGACCAGGTGTTTTTCAGAGACATTTCAAAGACACAGATTCAGCTTTGTCTGATTTAGAATAGGAGTGTTCTTCAATGATGAGAGAAATTAATTTTTACTGTCTGGCACCAAAGGTATGAGAGTTATATGTGCCAAGCAGCTCAGAAACCTCATAAGATGTAGGTTTTTTGGTATTCTACTCTTAAGCACTCAAGCAACTGAATGAGCATAAACCATAAAATCCAGCCTTGACTATTCAAGCACATAGTATAGTTTAGTGCTCCAGTGTCTAAGGTGTCACCTTGGTAGGAGTTACTGAACATGTGGTCTCAACAATTGCCCCATTAACTGTGAAGAACTAACATTGGTTCTCATTATCCTTCTGCAGCAATAGTCATAAGCAAATATGCCAGGAGAAAGAGACTTTAACAGACATGTGACTTCCACTGAAATATTTTCACATCAGAACCAATTAATACAGTTTCTTGTTCCAGAAATTGCATTTGTTCAGTCCATGTTCTTTAGATTCTTGCTCCTGAACATAATTCTTCCTGATTCTCAGGAAACTTAAATGAAACAAAAAAATGGACTGGTGCAGAAAGCAAATCCTTTTTTATGCTACCTATTTAAACAGGGTTTTTTTTTTCAAATAAGTTATCTCAGAGCATCAGGACAGGGAAAGTATTTCAGTAACAAATTGTCAGAAACGCACAAGCTATATTTTGCATACATCTTTTGTGTACAGGATGCTTCTTGTCTTGTGCCCAGAGAACTCCAAAGAAGTGGACAGTGCTGGGAAGATAATTAACAAAATGGCAGCATAATTTTTCAAGCAATTTTACACTGCAGTAGAGATGGCATTGCAAGATACCCTTTTCCTGAAGCTCAGTGGTTCCTATATCAATTTAACTCAGTTTGTAAGTATAAAGTAATGATTTATTTCAGTTTAGCTTGAATTGACTGCCAAGATACTTCCTCTCCCATTTTTTGCATTATATCTAATTACAGAAACCCTCTGCTTTACATTATTAGTACAGAGATTTTTGTGCAACTTTACACACCTTCAGTGTTGCCCAAGTGAACTCATTGCACTTTTGGAGCTTTGCACCTATTCCAACCCACCCTTCTCTGATGGGAACCCTAAAGGCTGAAAGAAGTCACCTATATAAGTCAGCTGCAGAATATATACAACATGCTGTAGAAAGCGCTCAGAGTGAATTACAGGATAAAGCCTGAATTTGCGAAACTGGCAACTTGCAAAAACATCAACCGTCCTTAAATCTGATATGTAAATCCCTGAACAGAATGAATATCAATAAGGCAGTTGATGTGCCAAGACTTCTGTTTACTATATCAAATATCTCCGCTTTGCTTATGCTTTTTCCAGTGTTTCCTTGGTTGTAGGTTTCTGCACCTCTTGTTGTCAATTACTAGCAGCTGCATCATTACACTAATCAGATTACCTTGTGGGCTAATAGCTGCCTCATTGCCCTCAGTAGCTGAATGGAGAAATTATTACAAAAAAAGAAAGGCTATTCTTCATTCCAGGATAGAGAAGAAAGAGAAACAAGACAGATTGCTTTAAGGGCCCCACAGCAGGAATTAGGGAAAAAATAACTCACAATACATCACAGAGCCAAGAACAGTATTTTCATTTTACCTCTGAAGCCTGAACAAGGGTCATAAAGACCCACTTGACAAGCAGGATATTGTTTATCCAGGCATTCATTTCTGGTCAGATGCCTATAGTCACTAATTGTCTTCACCTACACAGGAAGGGCAGCGCTTGCTGTTGTTCAGCTCGTCTCCCCCTGCTCCCTGACCCCAAGGAAGGTGTTCATATAACTTTGAGAACATTTAGCTCGCTGTTGCTTTTGACTAGATAAACCACTCACACAAGCTAGCGACAGCCTCACGCAGTTTCTTTGATGAGCTTAGATACCATGGTGACACTAGAAATATCTAGGATGGAAGACAGAGAAATTACAAAGTTATTTCCTTGAGAAATGCTACAGGGAAAGGTCTCAGACTTTTTTCTAAGATTTTATGCCAAGTTAACTATCTCCATGGATAAAGCACGTTTTTTGCAGCAAAGACAGGATTATAGCCAGCTAAGAAGTTTCTAGGAAAATTAGCCAGCGTAGTAAGAGAATTCAGGATATATTACTCCACCAACTAACATAATGCAAAAATACATTATTTTTCCTCTGTTCAGATGATGGGGCCAGGCTGAAGATCCATTCAATCGGCATTCCAGGCCTGCTGTGAGATGTTATACCCATTTTTACAGAACAGTAAGCTGAGATGCACAGAGTTGGTGTCAGTCAAAACAAGAACTCCAGGAAGTTTTATGGTCTAATCAGTAGCCAGAAATATTTTTGGCTTTTTGGGAAAGAGGCATATTTCACAATGCAAGGGCTGGTCTATTTATGTAGATGCACTTCTACGAGGCAACTTTTTCAGTTTCAGCTGCAATGCAGAAAAGCCTTTTTTCATTTTTCTCCATCTTGATGGAGATGTGAAGGATGTGATCATAATGACACTGAAGATTAAAGATAGGAAATTAAGCAGGGCCTCTTAGGCATTTGAACAATACTCTTTTTTTGGCTAATAATTATTCTTCCTGGTAATAATAACATGTAAAGAGAGTAAATTATATCATCATCATCGTTATCTTCGTATCTTGATGTATGATTTGACTATGAACCACTAAATATAGTACTATCAAAATTAAGAATGTTACACCTGTAGTACATCACAAACCACCTACAAGTTACAGTAAAAGAATAGGTTCCCACTGTGCAGCTCATTTTAATTATTACTGAGAGTTATTTCCACCTATAGAAATTAATGTAGGTCTCTCACCACACAAGTAGAATTCGCTACCCTACAGGCAATTCGGAGCCTCCTTTCCCTGGAATCCAGGGGAATTAATATCCACCCCAGGTACTTAGTGTCAGCCTACCTTTGATACTTCACAGATTTCTGTCTAGTAATTAAGGATGAAAGACATCGGTGTCCCTTCCTGAACCCATCTGTATTGCAGAACTTGCTGAGAGCTATTGTTAGGGAGAGGAATGAGGTATTCTTTCCCTACAGTGACTTGTCAAAAATAGACTACCAAACTAGCCAGTGATCCTGTATAAACAATGGGAACCTAAATTAAAGGACAGCAAATAAAGCAAGAATAAGCAGGAATTACTATTCATGGACCTCCCTACTCATTAAAGCATGGATGGATGGATGCAGTTATGCCAATAAAAATATGTGCAGAATGTATGGTATGGTGCATCTAGATGCCTCTCTTACTTCATCCATACTAGGAGCTGAACTGACACAACTATTTTGCATTAAAATATCACATTGCTGACAGAGAAAGAATATAATAAATGCTGTGCAGCTGGAGCTAAATGTGGTGTTTTTTCTTCTGAAGTTCAGCTGCCCAATGACCTACCCCTTGCCATCCACTATTTCAGGCTCTTTTTTTTCTTGTTGCTATGTGACCCTAGGTCACTTGGCAAGGAGAGGAAAGAATTATCTGGAAATTTAAAATACTAAATCTGCAGTGGTTAGAAAGGATTTTTTCCTTCAACAGAGTTAAAAAAAAGTGGGTGCAATCTGGCTGTATCTGAATGCCAAAAGAAATATGACAGCTCTTAATGCTTGGGAAAGGTGCTTTTTTTTTTTTTAAAAATCAATTATTTATTTCTCTCTCTTCCTTAAAACTTCATGTTTCCTAAGGAAACACAGCTTAGGAAATCACACTGTATGCCAAACTTTTTCAGTAACTTTTGAACCTGTTGCAATTTCTGAGTCAATTCCAATCTAATCTGATCAAAGGCTAAAGAGTTCATAAACTTAGTGAAAATCAGGGAATGTGTAAAGGGAAAAAGATCAAAATTAGAATTGCTGTGGAAGGAAGGACACTATCCATTACATTTGCTGTGGCCAGGTGATCAGCACATGCATCTCCAAGTTTATATGATAGCTGCCTTTCATAGTCATGGGTCTTGGGGTGGCACTTGGGCAGCATAGGAGCAGAATGATGGCTTCACAGGGAAGGGTGCACGGGAGAGGATACATGAATGCTCTGCCCAGGTACCAAGGCTGCTTTAGTTCAGCTGCTTGTGGAATAACTTCACTTATTTTCTACTTTTACCTCTTGCCTGGCATCCTTCATTTCCTAAAATAAAATGAACGATTCACTATCATTCTCATCATTATAAGTCTATTCTGTTTGTGGCTAAGACCAGGAAAAGTTAAATCTCAAGGAAATTTTGGGGCCTTTGACTAAATCAACAAATTAGGCCAAATTAATGAGAACAGATTCATCTATTGAACTCTGAGAGAAGGTGTTCTTGACAGGACAGACTTTCCCCCCCCTTTTCTAAAATGCCCATTTCTCTCCCCTCTTCTCACTAACCCTTGTGAAACAGTTTCTCTGCCTTCCGTCTCTTTTTTCTTACAGCTGCCTCGCCAATACACTCTCACCCCAGGATCACTGCTGTCTCTATTACCCCTTTTGCCATCCCATTATAGGGGAGATCTAGAGAAGCAAGATAGTTATTTTGCCGATTTCCCATGAGTCTAGTTCATTGGACATGGTTTTGCAACCATGAAACACTGTTTTAATAAAGTTCAAGAAGGGAAACTATGTGAACTAAAAGTGAAAACTTTTGGTGTAATCTTTTATCCTAAAGGTGATACAGGAGGGAATTTCTGGAAGAAAGTTGATTACTGCTGGGACAGAGAACAGTAAATGGACTTCAGACACAGACTGCTTCTAAGATACTGGTATTTGTTCCCCAGCTCCAGGTATGTAAGTGAATAAACATGCCTTTTGTTTTCTTTTCTTCATGCCTAGTACTTTTTTTTCTTTCTTGCTCATACTTTGAGTTTAAATGCAGCTTTCTTCACAGGACAACTCCTGTCAGAGCTGGTGGTTTTTTGTTTATTTTTTTCTCCCTTATACAAGATTGTAAACCCTAGTTCACATTAACAAAATATTTATTGACTGTATTTTTTTAAGACTTCAATCAGAAACCAGAGAAGCTGAAGCCATCCTGGTGATCTTTTTCTTTTTTCAGTTAAAAAATAAATTAAAATATTCTAATAAATGTATCTCCTAGTGCAGTATCTGAACTCAGGTATTTAGCCACATTCAGTGAAAACGGCTTATAGGGCAGGGCTTGGGAGGAAAGACTCCCTTGAGCATGGCATGGAAAGAAAAAGGCAAAGAAAAAGGGAAAGAAAAACTGAACGGCACGGAATCGAGGTTATTTACATCAGAGGAGCGAAGGCGGGAAGGCAGAAGCCCGGCGCTCTCCCTTTCCCGCAGCCGCCCCGAGGGAACACGAAGCCGACCGGCCCGATGGACCATTAACCTGCAACTACAGCTCCCAGCGGCCCGGGCGCGGGGCTGCCC
>VZTG01004511.1:224285-243586 GCA_013397845.1 Melanocharis versteri | reverse complement strand
AATAATAATAATAATAATAATAATAATAATAATAATAATAATAATAATAATAATAATAATAATAATAATGTAGATTAATAATTCCCAATAACTTGAGGCCACTTCCTTCCGTCTTGTCCCTTGTTCCCTGGAAGCAGAGCCCAACCCCCACCTGGCTGAGCCCTCTTCTCAGGGAGTTGTAGAGATTGAGAAAGTCCCTCCTGATGGGACACAAACTGTCCCCAGATGAGACGCTGTCCCCTCCCTGCCTCCTGCTGAGCACAGGACGTGTGGTCACTCGAGGACCTGTGGTGCCACCTCGCACAGAGGCACAGAGCCTTGGCAGGGGCCAGAGCAGGTGCCAGGGGGGTCTCAGGCAGCGCTGCTCACAGGGCAGCTCTGGGAAGCTCCAGGATGTCCCAAGGGATGGTCCAGCTCCCTGGGAAGAGCAGAGCTGGAGCCTCTGCAGGTCCATTAACTGCCCAGGCCTGGAGCAAAGTGATAAGTCAATGTTCTCCTTGAGACATCCCAGTGCAGTTTATTTGTGTTCTCACAAATATCCCGCTCCTGGCACTTCAAGGGAAGTGAAATGTGGAGTCGCTGTGTTTGAAAACCCAAACAACAGCTGCTGCCTCAGTCACAAACCTCTGACGGTGCTCACAACACAGGAGGCCCAGCGGCAGCCTCAGTGACACATCAGCTGCTTCCAGAGAGAGAAGATAAAACAGGCACTGCTCGAAAGGGACAGCGGGTCCCAGGATCCCTGCAGGTCTCCACGGGCGCAGCTGAAACCCACGGTGCAGCACGGTGGGGATCCGCATCATCCACCCACGCTCCGACGGACCTGCACAGCCCGGCTGGGCACCCCTGAGCAGTCTCCTCTGCCCGACGTCTCCAGGACTCGGCACAGACTGGGAGCAGCCGAAGGAGCAGCTTCCCCGTGGGGTGGACGGCTGATAGCCCATCCTCCTTACGCAGCTGTTTCCAGAAGCTCGGGATTAATCCCTGGGTCCTCAGCGAAGAGCCTGGTTGGTTCTCCGCTGAAGAGGAGATGATCTGGGAGGGGCACAAGGAGAGACACCGGCATTTCCACATGACCCAGCTCTGTCAGAGGCACCTGGTGCCTGTGAGGGAGGTGGGGCTGCTCCGAGGCCGGAGGAGGTGACGCTCAGACCGGCTCACTGTGGGCGATGTTTGTCATCTGCCACACGGCTGCCCCGGGCAGCCAAGGGACAGCAGGTCCGTGTGGCCGGTGGCTGCTCTGTGGACACATCCCACATACGCAAGTGGTCAGAGGAGTCATGCCCCGGGCTCTGCAGTGTCCCAGGGTGCTCTCCACAGCTGTAACGGGACCAGGGCTCTGGTGCCATGGGACACATCCACTGCGGGGAGATGAGCCACAGCCTGTCTGTCGGGGACAAACAAACCTCCGAGGGAAGCTGCCAAATGCTGGCACTCCAGAGGCATCTAAACGAGCTGTGCCAGCTCAAGAGAGTGCTCCAGGGCCACTGGCACGCTTTGGAGGAGTGTCCTGCATGGCCATGGCTGTGCCCAAGGAGCAGTGGGGGGGACCAACGTCGAGTAACTCAGTGCTGCCACACTCATTGGGCCAGGTCTGTGCATGGAGCCTGGGCTGAACCGAGTGGAGCTGAGTGAAGAGAGAGCTGGGATCTCACTGCCCGAGACAGCCGGGTGACCCCTGCACCCCTCACACTCTTTCCTGCCAAGGGTGCAGCCCAGGAAGAAGCGTTGCTGCAGCCGAGCTGGAATGGCTGAACCTACGGTGAAATCACAAAATCACCATGGAATCACAGACTGGTTTGGGTTGAAGTGTCCCTAAAGCTCATCCAGTCCCAGCTCTTTGCCACGGGCAGGGACACCTTCCACTACCTCAGGTTGCTCCAAACCCCGTCCAACCTTGCCTTAAACACTTCCAGGGATGGGGCAGCCACAGCTTCACTGGGCAACCTCTGCCAGAGCATCACCACCCTCACACGGAAGAATTTCTTCCCAATACCTCCTCTAAATAAATCCCTCCCTTTTCAGTTAAAAACTGTCCCTCCCACCCCCCACCCTTTGTCCTGTCACTCTCTGCCCATGATAAGAGAAATGCAATTAGTGAAGTTCCAGTTACTCTGCGATTACCAAGCGCAGCATCAGGCAAGCTGAGAGTAGATGGGCTTCAGAGCAGGGAGCGAAGACACCAGGACCGAGTCCTGTATCCACCTCTCCCCCGAGGACAGGGGACCTCCTGCCCAGGTGTGTTCCCTGGAGCCAAACCCCCGCGGTGAGTCAGAGGGAAAAGCTCTCCGTGTGCTGATCAGCCAGTCTGGTGAGCGCCTACGCGAGCAGGAATGTGCTCCTGGAGCAGGACATCCAGGAAAGGCAGGGCCGGGGCCGGCAGCCCCTCCTGCACACGGGGCACCGAGTCACCGAGTCACGGCCACGCGGGGCACGGTCACACACCCGGCTGTGGGCAGCTGGCCATGTGTGACATGTGTCCGCACTCACGGGGAGTCACCCACACCTTGCACACGCACTGTCACACGTGTCCCCACTCACAGGGACTCACCCACACCTCGCACACGCACTGTCACATGTGTCCCCACTCATGGGGACTCACCCACACCTTGCACACGCACTGTCACACGTGTCCCCACTCACAGGGACTCACCCACACCTCGCACACGCACTGTCACATGTGTCCCCACTCATGGGGACTCACCCACACCTTGCACACGCACTGTCACACGTGTCCCCACTCACAGGGACTCACCCACACCTCGCACACGCACTGTCACATGTGTCCCCACTCATGGGGACTCACCCACACCTTGCACACGCACTGTCACACGTGTCCCCACTCACAGGGAGTCACCTTCACAAGGAGTCACACCAGAGCCCACACAGTCACACACACAGAGTCACACACACAGAGTCACACACACCGTCTCACGCACACACAGTCACACAGGAGCCCACACGGTTCCAGGCACATGGAATCACACAGGAGCCCATGGAGTCACACACGCACCGAGGCACAGACACCTGTGCAGGTTAACGGGAGCACATACACTGTCACGAATGTCCCCATGCACACCCATGGCCAACACTGTCCCTTCTCTGCCAGCCCAGACACCGCCAGGCATGGCTACAGGGACAGGCTTGGTCTCTGTCCCGGCCGGTGTGCAGGGACAGCTGCAGGATGGTGGCTGCAGCTCCCAACCAGCCAAGGGACTCAGCCAGGGCAAAGGTAGATCCAGACCCGTGGAGACCCCCGTGGCAGCCGGGACCGTGGGCAGGGCTGTCCACAAGCAGCTGTGCTGTCAGAAAAAAGTGGTGTCTGAGTCCAGAAGCCTCATGGAGAGAGATGTGTCCCGCGTCTTGCACTTGGACTGCCCCCCGTGCCCCAGCCCCTGCCACCCCAAGGGTCCTGGACTGCGGCTCCGTGGTCAGTCCAGGTCCATATTCCGGGTCTGCTCCCGTGTCAGCACAGGGCAGGGCCTCCCTGCCGTCCCCAGGGGCGGGGGAGGGAAGGATTTAAATTGGGCACTTGCCTCCTCTGCTCACCTGGCTGGCAGCTGGCGGGAGGAGGAGGAGGAAGAAGAGGAGGAGGAGAAGGCGGAGGACCGGAGCCTGCCGGCGATCCAGCCGCTCTGGATACACGTCCAGGAGGTAGGACGGAGACCAGCTGGAGGTCACCGAGGCCACCACAGGGGACCTGCACGGCAAGCGGGGACCTCACCTCCATCCCAAACTCCAGCGCGGGGAGGGGGTGGCTGCTGAAACTCCCGGGATTGGAGATCTCCAGGCAGGAATTGGTCCTTTCTGGGAAGGGACTAAGTGACCGAGCAGCGCCAGGGCTGACTGGAGCTGCTGCTCTGTGTGATGTGTTTAGTGTCGCCAATGCTCCAGCTGAACCGGGATGCGGTAGGGAAACAGCCGGAGCTGCGGGACCCGCCTGAGCCCGCCGGCACTCGGGGCCGGAGGCTGCGGCTGGAGCGGTGGGGCTCGCTGGGATCCAGGGGTCAGAGCAGNTGGGGTCCAGGGGCCGGAGGCTGCGGCTGGAGCAGTGGGGCTCGCTGGGACTCTGGGACCAGGGGCCGTGGCTGGAGCAGTGGGACTCGCTGGGGTCCAGGGGCCGGAGGCTGCGGCTGGAGCACTGGGGCTCGGCCAGGAGCCCGGCGAGGAGGCTGCGAGCGAGTGCTGGGCTGGGGGCACTGGTGTGATTTCCCTCCCCGGGGCGCGGGCAGGGCTCGGGACCCCCGCGCTGCGGGGCCACCCCGGCTCGCTCCAGCTGGAAAACCGCTTCCACCGGAGCCTCCTGGGCTGGGCTGCTGCGACAGCTCGCAGAGCCAGCCAGCCCCTGCCCCGGGAGCTGCGTGTGCAGCCCAGCCCTGGCATCAGGAGGCTGATTAGAGACCAGCTAATGACAGGCTGCAGGTTGGGAAACGACTTTGCAGTGCAGGGTGTTCACACGACATCCGAGTCCTACAAAGGTGTCGCTGGCTCCAGGGTGTGACACCGCACTCCGGGACCCAGTGCCACCCCAGCAGGCAGCACAACCAGCCCATCACCTCCCGGCTGCATCCTCGGAGCCGGGCAGGGAGGGAGAGAAGCTGCTGCCAGGGGCTGGAGGCACAAGGTGGGCCAGAGCCACGGGCAGGGTCCCCGGAGAGCAAGGGCTGGGCTGGGACTGCTGGGATAAATCTCTCCCCCACCGCGATGCATCTGCCCCAGCATCAATCCGATATTTAAATGGATCAGAAGCAATGACTCAGAGACCAGTTAAGTAAACAGTCAGAGGCTTAAGCTCTGACCCTGATAATGAATTAAACGTGTCATTAATGTCATTCACCACAGTTTACGGGAGATGGGTGTTTCCAAAGAGATGCTTTGGGTTTCGATTCTGCTGTTTTTACAAGACTGTGGCCTCATCACTGCACAATGTTGGAGATGCTGAAAGTTTGTTTACAGGGCTTCCCAAGGGGACCAGGTGACAACGTGAAACATCCCATGAGTGGGTGGCATCCTGCCTGTGGCAGGGGCTGGAACGAGATGAGTTTTAAGATCTCTTCCAATCCGAACTATCCTGGGATTCCATCATGCATCTGTGATTGCTACATTAAATTATACAGAGCCCAGTTTTGCAGGACAGGAGGGTGACAGGACAGGGTTTGGGGTCTCTGCCCACCCAGTGGCCTTAGAACAAGCACGTCAGACAGTGACAGACATGCACCACGCGAAGGAGCATCATCTCAGCAGCATGGACACCTTGGCCTCACCCCAGCCCCCCGAGGACCCACCTGCTCTCTCAGAGCCCGACACTGCCCCAAACCTCTGGTCTCAACCACTTTCCTCTTCTGTTCCTGGCTGACACAACCACCACTCACTTTTGGGCTGATGCCACCAGGTGCCAGCACGAGACAGGACAAATGCTTACCTCCCTGCTCCCTGGAGCTGCCCTGGGACAGGCAGATTTTGCTGGTGGTCTCTTCCCAAGCTCAGGTCATGCCAAGAGACAGCAGTGGCTTCCTGACGTGATGTCACTGCTTCAGAGAGACCCAGAGAACCCAGAGACCCACCCCAGCTGCAGCAGCAGCACAGCCAGAGGGAAGGTCTTTCTCAGCCCAGCCCCGCTGCTGCCCCTGGATCTGAACAGCCACTCATCCATCTCCAGGACTATTCCCATGTCTTGTGGACTGCCAGGGTGGTGTGGGATCACCCAGCACTCAGGAAGATCCACACAGACAGCATGTGCTGGGCTGTGCCTGTCACCCTGGGTCCCACCTTGCTCACAGCCAGCCTGTGACCAGCACAGAGCCAGCCAGGGCAATGGTCTGAGAGAGCAGAAAATTACTGGCAGCACTAGCCAGCACCTCTCTGAAGCCGTGGCATCACATCAGGAAGCCACTGCTGTCTCTTGGCATGACCTGAGCTTGGGAAGAGACCACCAGCAAAATCTGCCTGTCCCAGGGCAGCTCCAGGGAGCAGGGAGGTAAGCATTTGTCCTGTCTCGTGCTGGCACCTGGTGGCATCAGCCCAAAAGTGAGTGGTGGTTGTGTCAGCCAGGAACAGAAGAGGAAAGTGGTTGAGACCAGAGGTTTGGGGCAGTGTCGGGCTCTGAGAGAGCAGGTGGGTCCTCGGGGGGCTGGGGTGAGGCCAAGGTGTCCATGCTGCTGAGATGATGCTCCTTCACGTGGTGCATGTCTGTCACTAACCTGTGACGTGCCCTCAGAGCTCTCTGCCCATCCCAGCTGCACTCTGGCCCTAGGATTGCTCTGAGGGAACAGCAAAGCCCAGGTGCCACTCCCTGCTTCTCCCTGGGCTCCTGTGACCACCTCCAAGGAGAGGCTTCCACCACACCCACTGTGGAAACCGCACACGGACTTGTCTTACCACAGGCTCTGTTTGTTTCTCCCTCCTCAGACACATTCAGTGCCCCCCAGGAGCAGGATTCTTCCCCAGAGATGATGCAGAAGATGAGTGGATGCTCCCAGAACAAGTCGAGCAGCACAGGGAGTAACCTGGCTGCAGGTGAACACAAAGAGATGGGTGGGGGTGGGAGCAACTTCATCGCTGGAGTCTTCATCCAAGCCAAGAACAAGAAACTGAGTATCTACGAAGCCATGATGAGGGGGCTGCTGACCCCGGGCACGGCGCTGGTGCTGCTGGAGGCACAGGCAGCTTCGGGGCTGCTCACGGACCCCGTGAGGAACGAGCAGCTCTCAGTGAAAGAGGCGCTGGCTCAGGGACTCATCGGCCGGGACTTCTACGAGAAGCTGCTCTCAGCGGAGGGAGCTGTGACAGGGTACACAGAGCCCTACACAGGACACAGGATCTCCCTCTTCCAGGCCATGAAGCAGGAATTCATCGTCAGGGAACACGCCATCCGCCTGCTCCAGGCCCAGATGGCCACCGGCGGCATCATCGACCCCGTGCACGGCCACCGTGTCCCCGTGGAGGTGGCCTACGAGCGTGGCTACTTCGACCAGGAGATGAGCCAGTTCCTTTCTAACCCCGAGAACCAAACGAGAACCTGCTTCGACCCCAACACCCACGAGAACCTGACGTACCTGCAGCTGCTGCGCCGCTGCGTGCCTGACCCGGACACGGGGCTGCTCATGCTGCAGCTGATGGACAAGGGCTCCGTGCTCTACCAGCTGACCGAGGATGCCCGCAAAGCCCTGCAGGCCGCCCGCACCACCCTGGCTGTGGGGCTCTTCCAGGGCCAGAGCGTCACCGTCTGGGAGCTCCTCTTCTCCCGCTACATCCCTGACCACCAGAGAGAGGAGCTGCTGAGGAAATACAAGGCGGGGACAGTGACCATCCTGCAGATGATGAGCGTCCTCACCGCCACCATCACGGGGGCAGAAAGGGAGAACGGGGCTCTGGGCTCATCCACGGCCAAACCCAATAACAAGGTGAGGGCGTCACCCCTGGCTCAGGACACGCAGTCCCAGGAGCAACACTTGCGAAAATCCTTAAAGTCTGCAACCATCCATGTCACTGCTGGGGAGTTCCGGGGGCAAAACATTTCTGTGCTGGACCTGCTCTTTTCCGAATACGTCCCTCAGGGGAGGCGGCAGGAGCTGCTGGAGCTGTACAGGGCAGGGATACTGACCACGGAGCAGGTGGCCACTGTGGTCACCACCATCATGAAGCGAACAGAAGCTGCAAACGCCACGCTCGTGGCAAATGCCAGGAGCCCACACAGGGCAGTGGAAGTGGCAGGGGAAGATGAAGAGGATGGTTCAGCACACCTGGATGATGCCTTGAAGTCCACCACCATCAACGTGCCGGCTGGGGAGCTGCAGGGAAAGCAGGTGTCCCTGTGGGACCTGCTCTTCTCCCAGTACATCCCCGAGGAGAAGAGGCAGGAGCTGCTGGAGCTGTACCACGAAAGGTTATTAACTCTGGAGCAGATGACAACTGTTGTCAGCACTCTCATTAAGAAAAAAGAATCTGCAGGCAGGAAATTCCACATTACAGTCAAGAGTTCCAACGAGGACACTGTGACAAGAGCAGGAGAGGAGGGTGATGATCCCCCCAAAGAGGAACCATGGGAAACAACCTTAAAAACCACCGTGGTCGACATAGAGGTTGGGGAGTTTCGGGGCCACAAGGTCTCGCTGTGGGACCTGCTCCACTCCCGGTACATCCCCGAGGAGAACAGGAAGGAGCTCCTGGAGCTGTTCGAGGCAGGTGAGTTAACCCTGGAGCAGGTAAAGACCGTTGTCAGCACCATCGTGACCAGGGCAGCAGCAGCTGCAGCAGCAGAGAGGGCAGAGCCAGCAGCACCTGTGAATGATCCCAAGACAGAGCCAGCGGCACCTGTGAATGGTCCCAGGGCAGAGCCAGCGGCCACAGAGGCTGAACCCACCCCCCTGCACAGGGACAGGGCTTGGGAAGAAACCCTGAAGGCCACCACAGCCGAGGTGTCAGTGGGGGAGTTCCAGGGCAGGCAGACCTCCCTGTGGGACCTGCTCTTCTCCCAGTACATCCCCGAGGAGAAGAGGCAGGAGCTGCTGGAGCTGTACCGTGCAGGGACCCTGCCCATCCAGGAGCTGCTCAGCACCACCAGCAGCCTCGCCAGTGACAGCTTCGAGAGGCACTTGGGGGCCCTTCCTGCACACACCGTGGATCTCCTGCGCTCTGAGGGCTCCTACATCACGTTTGGCCCGTCCCAGGAGCGCAGGGTGTCGGTGTGGGAGCTCCTGTCCTCCAAGCAGGTCTCCGAGTACAAGAGGGAGGCGTGTCTCGACAGCTACCCCTCGGGAGGGCTGACAGTGAACAGAATCACCATCACCACCACCATCACCACTGGCCCCCGGCTCGAGAAGAGCCACCCCTGGCACCACTAACACCAACCCCGGCAGAGGAGGGTCCTGGGCTCCTGTGGGACTTTGCTCTCCACGCCCCTCCGTGTGTCACAGCGGTGACAAACCCATGTGTGGAGTGGGGTGGGCGCTTGGTTAAACTCCTGCTGTCTCAACTCTGGCTGTGCTGAGATTTCTTTTGCCCGGCAGAGCTTTCCCAGAAGGGCTCTGGGGGTGTCCAGGAGCCTTGGGACAGCACCGTGCACACAGAGGCGCTGACCAAGGACAGGGACACACGGAGCCAGTGCCCAGGTCAGATGGGCTGCAGAGTGCCCCGAGGGGGAGCAGGCAGAGACCCCAGGGAGGGGGCTGTGGGCAGCAACACCCGCTCCCAGGAGAGGCACGGAGGGACAGACACCTCCTGTTCAGGACAGCCGGGACCCCGGCCCTGCTGCACAGCAGGGGCAGCATGAGGGGCTGTGGTGGTCTGTGGGACATTGAGACCTGACCTGTCCCTCAGTTCTGCTGCAGAACGGGGCTGCAGGAGTCCCTGGGCTGCAGGATGAGGCTGCAAGGGTCCCTGGGCTGCTGGGGCTCGTGGCACACGAGCACTGAAGGAGAGGGACACTGGTGCCAGGGCTATGACACCTGTGACAGTGAGAGGCGGCTGGGGGCACCCACAGGAGCGGCGGTGCCTCCACGGGGCATGAGGACACTGCACACAGGGCTTGGGGTGCTGCTCCACAGAGGGAATGAGGATGCTGGAAATTCCTAGGAAGGGAGCAGGGAAAAGGATGACATATCCTGAGGCGCTCATTGTCCCATCCCATTGTCTCATCCCATGGTCGTATCCCATTGTTCCATCTCATCCGATCTCACTGTCCCATCCCACTGTCTCATCTCATTGTTCCATCCCATCCCATCCTATCCCATCCACTTGTCCGATCTCATTGTCCCCTCCCATCCACTTGTCCCATCTCATTGTTCCATCCCATTCTATCCCATCCACTTGTCCCATCTCATTGTTCCATCCCATCCCATCCTATCCCATCCACTTGTCCCATCTCATTGTCCCATCCCACTGTCCCATCTTGTGAGGACTCAGAGAAGCATGGGAATGACGAGGTACAGGGAAGGAGAGGGAGGATGACTGCACTCCTGGGATGGAGAAATGCCCGGGGTGGAAGGCACAGCAGCCATGTGCTCCGTGCCTTCTCCAGCCCAAGGACAGTGGGTTATTGCCAATCCAGCATGAGACCGGGTGAGGCCAAAGGAAGGAATTCTGCACACTCGGGGCCGAGGAACTCCCCGTGCAGGATGTTCCAGGAGCTAAAAGTTCCTGCGGACTCACAAAGCATTTGGAGTAAGTCATGGAGGAAAACCGATCAGGGCTACTAAACAAGAGGAGGGATGGCTGATTCGGTCGTTTCCAGAGCCCCCAACACCGTGGGGACGCTGGGGCGGTGCCTTTTCCCCACACCATGTCCCCTCACCGTGTCCCACCCAGCGGCTAGCAGCTGATGCCATGCATGGGACAGACGGTGACACTGCAGCCCCCGTGTCCCTGCTCCTGGCACCGGGACACGCCGAGGGCTGGGGTGGTGTCGGGTGGGGAGGGAGGACTCGCAGCCAGGGTGCGGCGGGGTCTGCAGGGACCCGGTGGAGCTCGGCCTGCCCGGGGAGCCGAGGCTGGGAGGGCTCCAGATGGCTCCAGGGACTCGGGTTGCACTCCCACGGGAAGTGCCGGGTTTCCAGAAAAGCAGCTGAAAGAAAGCAGGAGGTTGTGCGAGGGGAGAGCTGAATACATTTGCATAGTTAAGAGTTCGTTGCATAACGGGACGAATCGGAACAGTCTCCGCAGGCTCCCGGGGGCACGGGGGGAAAGGAAGGGTCAGGCAGCGGGAGCCCCCTCCCTGCGGGAATGTCGCACCACAGCGGATGCACCGGGAAACGCCTCCGTTTTGTGGGAGAAGAGTGGACTGACAGAAAAAGCTCCAGGATGGGACCTGACCTGCTGGAAAAGGAACAGGAAACCAGCAAATCCCTCGCTGTGCCCACGGGCGGGAGTGGGAAAGCAGGGGGAGTGCCCACAGCGGCTTTCCCTGCAGAGCAGCCACAGAATCATGGACTCGTGGAACGGTTTGGTGGGAAGGGACATTACAGCTCATCCCGTTCCACCCCTGCAGTGGGCAGGGACACTTTCCACTAGACCAGGTTGCTCCAAGCCTCATCCAACCCGGCCTCGGATCCAGGGATCCAGGGGCCAGGGGCAGCCACAACTTCTCTGAGCAACCTCTGGCAGGGCCTCACCACGCTCACAGGGAAGAATTCCTTCCCGATATCCCATCTAAATCTACTCTCTTTCGGCACAAAGCTGTCCCCCTTCGTCCCCTGTCACTGCATGCCCTTGTGAAAAGTCCCTCTCCAGGGACCCACGGGGGCCACACACCTCCGCAGCGGTGCCCTCGAGTGTGGGACGTGGTGCCAGCCTGGCCCATGACCCCCCTGGAGCCCCCAGCCCACCCGGACACAGCCAAGGGGGCCGGCAGGGCGCTCCTGGGCCGGCTCCAGGCGGTAGCACCTTCCCCAGGAACCTTTCCGCAGAACAGGTAGGCTCTGCCCTTCCTTTTCCAGCAGCCACAAACATTCTTGGAGTGTCCAGCCCGATTTTGTCACGTGCAAACTCCTCCATCAGCCGGAGCAGACCCACTCCTGGCCCCCTGTTTGTCCCTGATAAGGCTGCCCCGGGCACTTTTATCTCCCGGCACATCTGTCCTGCCGGAGCTGCTCCTGCTCTGCGTTCCTCCCTCCGTTGTGTCTCTGCCTGTTTTCCACACCGAATCCAGGGGTTTTTGGCATGGCTGGTGCTCAGGCTGCCCACAGAGCCCTGTCTGGCCCCTGGCACCCTCTGGAAACACCTCCTGGGGCAGCTGAGAACACGCCAGGGCCTCATTACCCTGAACCCACATCCCTCCCGAGGCTGCTGAACCCGCACAGGCCTTTTCCTCTGTAATCACTTCCACGCCATGTGCTTCGTGGCAGAACTGTTTGTTCAGTGACTGCAGGGCATGACTGTGCATTCAGGCCCCTTCCTGATGGTCCCATGACTGCTCCTTCAGCTCCAATGTCACCTGTCCCAGCCCTCTGCGCTGCCCCAGCTCAGCTTGCTCACCGCACCTGCTATTTATCGACAAAGCTGTTGATAAAAATATTAAATTAATTTGGCTCTGAGAGCCCATTTTCTCCTTTACATTCCCCTTCCAGCACACCCCAGTCTCCGAGGGGCAGACAGGGCATGGCACATGTCTCTGTCCCCCCTCGGCAGCAGCCAGGCTGTCACAGGGGACAGAAGTTTCCTTTTTGGCTTTGCTGCCGCTGTGATCTGCTGGGGAGTGCAAATTGTCCTGGTTTGTCCCAACAGCACAAAGAGAGGGTTCAGCAACGGGGCTCTGGGGTCTCCAGCACCTTCTCCCCAGCTCCAGAGGTCACACCTGACACCAGCTCTGCCTGTTATGCTTCTCCTCAGGAAAGGTTTGACCTGGAAGATAAAAAGGAACAAACCAGACTCTTATGATGAACCTTTGTCCAATTTTCCACTGAACTGGTTCCACGTCTTTGTCTTAATCAAAGCTCAGAAAAGTGTTCAAGGTTGTCAGGACAGGGAACTCCCCGTCCGTGATGTGACAGCCTGAACTCCTCCCTCTGTGACAGCAGAGAGGGTCCTGCAGCCCAGAGTCCTCGGGCTGGGGGTCACGATGTCCTTCCTGCTCATCCTCCCTGGGCGGGAGGGGTTCTGCCAAAGGTGTGACATGGACTGCCCCCTCCTCCCCTCACCAGGAACTGCCCATCCCATCCCCCACGTCCACCAGTGTCCCCTCAGCATCGGGAGCGGGACAGGGGCCTTGGCCAGCTCTGCCTGGGGACGGGGCTCCTTCGGGGGTCCTGGGGAGGTCAGGATCCTGGAGAGCAGTGGGATCACAGAGGGATGGGGGCTGAAGGAACCAGCAGAGATTTCAAACCACAGCCTGGAGAAGCAGGGAATACCCTATCAGCCGAACAGGGTTCGAGACATGGAGATTCTGGGATCAGGGTCTCAGCCACACACAGCACCGGGTGTGCCCGTCCCATCCCCACCAAGCGCTCCCCCAGCCCAGCTTCCACCCTTGTGAGCAGGGCCAGGAGTCAGGAAACCCTGAGCAGGGCCTTGTGGAGCAGCAGTGAACTCTCCCAGGAGCTGCTGAGGCCCGGCGGTGGCAGCAGGCGCTGACACAAACCAGGTGCCCTTTGTGCGTGACTAGCTACAGGCGACGGGCAAAGTCCGGCAGCTGTCTCCAAATCCAACCAGCCTGCTCCAAAATACAATCACTCTGCTTCAAAATACAATCCCTCTGCTCCAAAACCCAACCAGACTGCTCCCAAATCCAATCCCTCTGCTACAAAACCCCATCAGTTCGCTCCCAAATCCAACCAGCTGTCTCCAAAATCCAACCAGCTGTCTCCAAAACCCAACCAGCCGTCTCCAAAATCCAATCCCTCTGCTCCAAAATCCAATCCCTCTGCTCCAAAATCCAACCAGCCTGCTCCAAAATCCAACCAGCCTGCTCCAAAATACAATCGCTCTGCCCCAAAATCCAACCGGCCCGCTCCCAACTACAACTGTCCTCCGAAATCCAGCCAGCCAGCTCTGGTGCGAGCAGCTGCTGACAGTGCTCTCAGGGCCCTCACCCCCACCTCCCTATGTTATCTCTGCCCTTAGAATCACAGAACCATGGAATTGCTGAGGTTGGNTCTCCAAAATCCAATCCCCCTTCTCCAAAATCCAATCCCGCTGCTCCAAAATCCAACCAGCCTGCTCCAAAATCCAACCAGCCTGCTCCAAAATCCAACCAGCCTGCTCCAAAATACAATCGCTCTGCCCCAAAATCCAACCGGCCCGCTCCCAACTACAACTGTCCTCCGAAATCCAGCCAGCCAGCTCTGGTGCGAGCAGCTGCTGACAGTGCTCTCAGGGCCCTCACCCCCACCTCCCTATGTTATCTCTGCCCTTAGAATCACAGAACCATGGAATTGCTGAGGTTGGAAAACCCCTCTGAGCCCACTGAGCCCAACCATCCCCCTACAGCACAGCCAGGGCCACCGCTAACCCCTGTCCCCAAGTGCCACATCCACACGGCTGCTAAATCCCCCAGGAACGGGGGCTGCCCCATGCCCTGGGCAGCTGTGCCAGGGCTGCACAGCCCTTTCCAGGAGCTTGTCCCTCAGCCCGTGGCCTGTCCCGCGGTCTGTCCCACGTCCCGTGGTCTGTCCCAGCTGTGGCTGCGCCCTCCCACCAGCAGTGACCCATCCCCTGCCCCACTCGCGGCACAGCCTCTCCCCCCGTGCTGCCCCTCAGGTGCCATTCCCTGCATGCCCCCATTCCGAGGGCAGACGACCCTTCCCGAGTGGATCCAGACTATCCCATTTTCAGCCGTGGCCAGTTCCAGCCGCTGCCCTCATCCAAGCAGCGCCCACGGCTCCCGTGGTCAGCCTCACCTCCACACACAGCTGGCTCCCTTCCCGCTTCTGGAAGCACTTAGGGAAGCGCTGGAGACGTGTTTCCTGCCCAGCAGGAGCACAGGCAGGGCTGGAACGAGCGGAACGAGCCGTTCCAAAGCTGCAGCCCCTCTCCCAGCTCTCGGGCCCGCCCCGTGCCCCGGGGGGATGGCGGGGATGTTTTCAGCAGCACCAGCTGTGGAAGCAGTGCCAGAAAACTGCTCTGCCCTTCTCCCAGGATTGCTCTGATCCCGTGGTGTTGGGTTCCTGCTGGCCTGCACCCCCCTAATTCACACACCTGAGTTACCTGCTGGCCCCTGCTGGGCCCACACCTGCGCAGGTCACGCGTTGGTGATGCTGCAGGTGAGGAGCTGCAGGACAGGGCAGGTTAAAGCCTGGTGTGTGCCAGCCGCACAAAAGGATCCTGCGGCATCGTGTGCCGGTCACATCGGCCCTCAGAGCCCACGGACAAACGTGCTCAAACAGATGGAGCAGCGGGAAGATGTTTGCTGGATCCACAGAGCCAGTTTGGCACCCAAACCTTCAACCTCGACACAGAGCAAGCTGTGCAACAACACATGACATCATCACACCCCGGCCCCATCCATCAAACGCGGATAAAAATAGACCCATGCCGAGAGGGGCCTCCCGGCAGCGAGAGGGGAAGGGAAACAGGGAGCTTTCCCCAGCCCCGGTACCTCCAACCCCCGCGGAACCAGCTCGGGGGGCAGCGCTGGGGGTGTCCTGCTCCTCGGGGAGTGATGGATGGTCCCACTGCACAGCAGTGCCGGGGTGTTCCCCCAAACCCCAGGGCGTTCCCCCAAACCCCAGGGCCTGCAGAGGTTGCAGAACGGGATAAAAGCAAACTGACCTGAGAGGGGCCCAGAGATCCCCACGGGTTCTGTCAGCTCAGTCGGAGCACGTTCAGGGGGCTCCACGCCTGGGACCCGCATCAAACAACGCGAGGAGCTCCAGGCTGGCTGCACATCCCTGTGGGATAACGCCCTCCAGACCCCCGTGCTGGGGAGCAGTTTCAGGCCCCCCGCCCCTGCCAGGGCCAGCAGCACTGTGGGGTCTGGAGGTCCTGGTCCAAGCCCTGCCCTGGAGGGAGCCGTGCCCAGAGTGCCTGGGGACAGGGGTGACAGGAGCCCCAGCTCCACCCTGAGAGTGCTGCCTGCCCGGGGCAGTGGAGACAGAACTTGCCCCCAGCAGCAAATCCTGCCTGCCTGGCCTCCCACACACCACAATCCTGGATGGAAACCAAAACATGAACCTTTAGACCTGTAATTTCACTGCTGAGATCCCCAAACTCCTCAGCCAAGAGCTCTGGCCTGCTCCTGTGCTCAGGGCAGCCAGAAAGGAGTGGGGGAAAGGACGGGTTGATGGCAGCACAGCCAGGTGAGCTCCCTTGCCAGCAGCATTCCCTTCTGGAGCCCTGATGCCAGAGGCATCGGACACTCCCTGGGTCCCTGACTGCAAACTGTGCTGGGAGAAGGTGAGACTGAGCAGAGGGACAACCTGAGAGGGGCTGGCAGATGGAAAGGACAGAGTCTGGGACAAAAGGTCTCTGCAGCTGCCCTGCATCAGGGGATTCCCAATGGAAATGCCCTCGTAGGGGCTGGTGAAGGAAATGCAGCCAGCTCCGGGAAGTGAGAATCATGGAATGGTTTGGGTTGGAAAAGCCCCCCGAGCCCATCAAGTCAAGCTGCTCCTCAGCACTGCCAAGGCCACCACTGACCATGTCCCCAGATGCCACATCCACACGGCTGTTAAATTCCTCCAGGAGTGGGGACTCCCCCCCTTCCCTGGGCAGCTGTGCCAGGGCTGGACAGCCCTTTCCAGGAAGGAATTTTCCTAATATTCCACCTGAACCTCCCCTGGCACAACTTGAGGCCGTTTCCTGTTGTCCTGTCCCTGTTCTCTGGGAGCAGAGCCCAACTCCCCCCCCACTGCCCCCTCCTGTCAAGGAGTTGTGCAGAGCCAGAAGGTTCCTCCTGAGCCTCTTTTTTTCCAGGCTGAATCCCCCCAGCTCCCTCAGCCTCTCCTGGTGCACCAGACCCTTCCCAGTTCCATTCCTGTCTCTGGACATCCTCCAGCCCTTCAATGTCCTTCTTTTCACGAGGGAGAGGCACAAAACTGCCCAAGGACTGGAGGCGCCTCAGCAGTGCCAGCACAGGGGGTTTTGCCCTGCGCCTGTGGCCACACTGTGGCTGGAACAAGCCAGGGGCTGTTGTCCACCTGGACACACCTGAACGCTGGCAGGGTTGTTGTGGAGCGTCCAGCTCCAGGCAGGAAGAGCCCTGGGCTCTGGGTGTGGGTGTGGAGCAGCCTGTGGGTCCCGTGTCCTCAGGACAGCAGTCACGGGCAGGGGTCAAGCACAGGCCACCTGCACTGCCCGGCCCCTGCTCCCTGTTAGAATTCCCAGCTGGAACCCTAGGAGCAGCCAGGGGCAGGCAGATGCTGCAGGAGGTCACACTCAGCATGAGAGTGTGGAGGCCACCAGGACGGAGCTCATTTCTCCTGTCTTTGGTGATTTGATGGCTGGGACAACCAGAGGAGGAAGGACTGTGTGACTCCTGCCTGGAAAGGAACAGCAGGACAGAAATTGCTGCTGTGTATCCTCCAGGGAAAAAAAAAAATCCATGGATGGGACACTGAGGATGAGGAGGTGGGTTGTCGGGTCGTTGTCTGGACAGGGTGATGAGCAGTGGTAACATAGGAGATGGTCACTGCTGTGGGAACAGCCACGGCCCCTGCAGCCGTCCAGAGAAGCTGAGGATTCCCACACCAGGAACGCTGCACTCACAGTGACCAACCTTGAACAAGGAGATCCAGGGCCCAGCCAGCTACTGCTGCTGGATGGGATTTACGTGCCTCAAAGGACCTTAAGGACTCCTGTAGGAGCTGCTGGGCTGGGCCAGGCCAGGGACGTGGGAATGTCCAGCCAGGGATGTGTCCACCATGTGGCTGACCACATGTGGGAGATCCACAGAGAGCCTCTGAAGACCAAACACTTCCCCCCACAAAGCTGAGAGCAGCTCCCCAGCTCAGACCTGAGCCCCCCTCGTCCCTGCATCCCCGCACCCCACTCCCAACAGTGGATCCCAGGAAGAAAAGCACAGGGACCTCAGCAGGGGCCAAGCTGTGTTTCATCAGCTGCAGCTCCTGGCAATCCACAGCGTAGAGCCTCTGGAGCCAGAAGCTGCATCTGTGTCTCTGGTTAATAGCCCTCAATCAATTTCTCTCCCACAAATTTGCCTAATGGCTTTTAAAATCCCTTTAAAATGTACTTGTGCCGCTGCAAACACCCTGTGGCAACGAATTCCATGTATCACACCAAACACTCACCCCAAGGAACAGTAAAAGATTTCCCTCCTCCGTGTGTTCCACAGCTCCATCGGGCTTCCCAGCTGCCACCCCGTGTGGAATGACACGCCTGGAACGCGCAGGCAGGACAGATGTGCTCTGCGGTGTGTTCCCCAGTAAAGGAAAAGGGAGTTGGAGAAAGAAGGTAAGGTGTGGAATGGTGAAGAGCCTCTCTGCACGCCGGCCCCACACTCCAGCCCTGCATGTCCCCTGCTCAGGTGTTCTCCCAGCTGAGTAACTGGTTTTGCATGAAAGCTCGTCCACACCTCTGCCACCCCTCCCCGTGCCAGCAGAGTCAGCATTGTAGCCGAACCACCCAGAAACTTCAGTGGCATCAGCAAACTCTGCCAACTCATTGTTCATTCTTTTTCGGGGGGTGCTGGAGGTGGTGAAAGGCAGTTCCACAGAGAGCCGGAGTCAGCCACGGACAGGAGGTGGTCACAGGAATGCCACTGGGAACTGGTTCAGCCAAGGCTGGGAGGTGGTCATGGAAGTGCTACAGGGGCTCTGAAGATGCAGGAGATGGGAAAGGTGCCTGGGTGTGGTGTGCGGTTTGTGTTTGGTTGCAACATTTTTTTTCCTTGTCCTTGAACTTATTCCCAGACTTCATGGTGATAAGAGCCAGGGGTTGACTTCCCTTCCAGCCCTGTCTGGCACGCATGGGACAAGGTCACCCACCACGGGAGCTTGTGGCACCTGGCACAGACACAGAGCACAGGGGTGTAACGGGGGCTGGATGGATGCTGGGAGGTGGCCCAGGGGGTGATGATGGGGCGGCCTTTGCCAGGGCCAGCTCGGGGTCACACTGACAGCGGGGACTCACCCAGGTGGGCTCGGACACGGGGCCGCCACGGGGCCCTGACAGTGCCCACAGCAGTGCCACAGGGCTGTTGCTGGGGGCACCAACTCCCCGGGTGCCACGGTCAGAGCAGCCCAGTCGGTGGTCCCGCAGTACCTGGCGGTGGCCGACACCAGGAAACACCTCCTGCTCCCTTCTCCTGTCTCAGGGCCGGGATGTTGTGTACCATACCTGGTGTGCACTTCCCGTGGCACCTCGCCCAGAGCCACCCTCGCCCAGAGCCACCCTCGCCGTGGTCCTCTCGGTTAACCGCGGCGGCCAGAGCAGCCACAGGCTGGAGGGGGAGGACGTGCCCAAACCCAGCCAGGCGCCAGTACAGCACGGAAGAAGGGTGGGACAACGAACGGTCGGGCTAAAAGTAACTGGAGACGGCCAGGAAAAGAAAAAAAAACATCCAACGAGCCAGAGACTTCCATGTGGAATGAAAACATCTGTTGGGCGCTGGGTGGGGGCTGGTCCAGAGCTTTCGGGGTGCCCAGGGCCCGGCGAGGGGGTCCTGCAGGGGTCCAGCCCCGGCGCTCGCGCGGAGCAGCGGCTGCTCGGGGAGATGCCGCGATGGCCGTGCCACAGCCAGGGACGGCTGCGGGGAGCGGGGAGGATGGGAGCCCCTCGAGACGGGGCTGGAGGGGGCTGCGGCCGGGGGGAGGCTGGGCAAGGCGGCCCCACCGGGATGGGACGGGCCCGGGAACGGGGCTCCGAGGGGTGGGACAAGCCCCGGGGCCCCGGGCGAGGGCAACCGGCGGGTG
>VZTG01004511.1:209615-223502 GCA_013397845.1 Melanocharis versteri | reverse complement strand
GCCTTGTCTCGGTGCGGGGAGCCCGGTGCGGGGAGCGGGCTCATTGTGCCCAGGTGCGCGGGGACCGGGCTCGCCATGCCCGTGTGTGGGGAGGCGATCTCACCGTGCCCCGGGGCGGCTGCTGGTGGCGGGTGCTCCGTGCGAGGAGCCGGGTTTCCCCGTGCCCTGGTCTGGGGTGTGTGGAGCAGGGAGTCGGGCTCGTCGTGCCCCAGTGCAGGGTGCCGGGTGCCGGAAGCCGGGCTCTTTCTGCCCCATTGGGAGGGCGAGGGAGCTGAGCTCGCCGTGCCCCGGTGTGGGAAGCCCCGATGGGGACAGCCGGGCTGTGCCCCGGGGCACCGGGGCAGTACCGGGCCCGTCCCTCAGGGCAGGGCTCCGATGCCCGTGGGACCAGCCGTGCTGGGCTGCCGACAGCCCGCGGGGCTGCTGGAGGCTCCTGGGGGGTTTTGCTGGTCTGGGTCCCTGAGCTGTGCCCGGTGACAGCGACACAGGTCGCAGGATGGTGACCCCGGGGCGCTGGCCCGGAGCTCCTGTGGGGACGGGGACTTGCCACGTCAATGGTGGGGTGTCGGGGCTGCCCTCACAGCCCATCCCCAGGGCTGGAGAACCCGGTTCCTCCTCTCCAGGGAAGGGAGTTAGCTCATCTTCCTAGGCCAGGGCGCAGCACCAGGACCATCTCCCCAAAAATGGGGCCGGAGTCACCCTGTCTCCGTCAGGGCACCCAGGAAGGGGGAGCAGAGTCCGTGGGTGAATCCTGACCCCAGGCAGGGGCGGGACAGCACTGAGGGAGAGACGCCACAGGCTGTGGCGCCTGAAGGGGAAAAGGCCCATCCAAGGCCAAACTGTTTATCTGCCCCTTATCTCCCCTCTCCCGGTTAAGGACCCGGCCCCAGCGTTCAGCTCTGGCTGCGGCTGCATCTCCTAGCCTGAATTCCCAGTCCGGGCTTTGCTGAGATCTTTATAACGTGCTCGTGGATGATAACCTGCTCCTGGCTGATAACCTGCTCCTGCCAGCGCCGTCAGCACCTGCCCTTCTGTCCCTCGGTGCGGGCAGGTGCTTCCACACCCACACGTCCCCCTTCCCCCCCATTCCTGCTCCCTTCCCTCTCTGGAAGACACCTTCCCCACACCAGGGTGCCTAACCCTGACCCTGACCCTCATGAAAAGAAGGACATTGAGGAGCTGGAGCATGTTCAGAGGCAGGAATGGAACTGGGAAGGGTCTGGAGCTGCAGGAGTGGCTGAGGGATCTGGGAAAGGGGCTCAGCCTGGAGAAAAGGAGGCTCAGGGGGACCTTCTGGCTCTCCACAACTCCCTGACAGGAGGGTGCAGCCGGGGGGTCGGGGTCTGCTCCCAGGAAAACAAGGGACAGGACAAGAGGAAATGGCGTCAAGCTGTTCCAGGGGAGGTTTAGGTGGGATATTAGGAAAATTCCTTCCGTCTGTTCTGGCTGAACGGCGATGTTTAACAATGAGGATTTCAATGCTAATTTTGTGCAGGAGCTTTCTGGAGCGGTGCTGCCATGCCCGCATCTGGCCCAGGGGGATCATCCTCCTGTGCAGGCGTGGGAGAAGTGGAAACCCCCCAGTGCCATCTCCATGCAAATGCTTTGGGTTGCTGTCTCTGTGCCGTGCTCTCCATCCACAGGGATTTTCCAGCTGGAGCAGTGGGAAGGGTGGGTTGGCCTTTCCGAGGGCAGGACAGCTGTTCCAGGAGAGCCGGAGTGGCAGGAAGGCTCCTTGATTGCCAAGTGGAGAGAGTTCTGTGGAGGAGCCGTGTTTGTGCAAATTCACAGATGCTTCATGACGCGCAGGAAGGAGCCGAGCGCTGTCGATCCTCTCTCCTCTCACTGCCCTCAGCACTCCTGGGATTTGTACCCACAGGGAGCTTCCCTCACTCTCCCCAAGATTCATTGTAATTATTTATTTCCCTAACCCAGTTTTGTCAGAAGAGTCAAGCCCCGTGTGGGACCTACAGAGCTGTGCCCGATCTCTGGTTTGGAGAGCAGGGCCATCAGGGTGGCAGCGTCCTGGTGGGCAGAGCTTGAGGCTGGGAGCCTGGAATGCTGACAGAGCACAGGCAGGTGTCCTGCTTGACCCGAGGTGCTCAGTGAGGGCTCAGCCTGGAGAAAAGGAGGCTCAGGGGGGACCTTCTCATTCTTCACAACTCCCTGACAGGAGGGTGCAGCCAGGTGGGGGTTGGACTCTGCTCCCAGGGAACAAGGCACTCGACAAGGGCAAACAGCCTCGGGCTGTGCCAGGGCAGGTTTAGGTGGGATATTGTGAAAATTCCTCCCAGAAAGCGCTGCCCAGCACCAGCTGCCCAGGGCAGTGGTGGAGTCCCCTCCTGGGGGAGATTTAACATCCCCATGGATGTGGCACTTGGGGACATGGGTTAGTGGTGGCCTTGGCAGCGCTGGGGAATGGATGGACTCAGTGGGCTCAGAGGCTTTTCCAGCCTGAACCATTCCATGATTCCGTGGTTCTGCAGACTGAAAGGCAGTGTACGATATACTAACACTAATGTACGTTAATGATGTGGACACAAGGACTGCACCTTGTTCTCACGCACAGGGCTATGCTGGGCCTGCCCTGCCCCCTGGGAATAAACCATCTCCCTTCCTCACCGCCTTTGCCTGTTTATGATCCTTTATTCCTCAGGGATGTGAAGTCACAGGTTGCCAGGAGCAGTTCAGGGAACAGAAGCACTTGGACGAGGTGTGAGGAGAAGCAGTGCCGTGGCCCTTGCGGTGTCACAGCCCCAGCCCAGCCCTGTGCTGCCCCTCAGAGCTCTCCTGTTGTTTGTGAACTGCTGCTGGCGCCGAATTTTCCACGTGGGAACACCGGGGCTCTTTCAGCCTTGCTTTGATGACTTCATTTGCTTTTCCCACCTACCCTGGGGAGTATGAGCAGAAGGGAGAAGAAACTTGGTTTTCTGCTTTTGTGAAAAGTTTTGCACCTTTGCTGGTGTGAGTGGGGGCTATGGGTGAGCCCCAGCAGCTCGTGCTGGGATCAGTCTGGTTTATCTGTGTTGTTTTGCGTTCCCAAACCCTCAATCCGCCCAGAAAGGGGGGGTTGTGACCAGCAGATATTTGCTGCTCACGAGTGCTGGTCCCACCACGTTCATCTGTCCCATTTCCTGGGTTCAGGCTGGGATTTCCACAACCTCCCCCTCATCTCCCACCCATCCCCGCTTGTCAGTTCTGCCCACTGCTCCCCGTGGGAATGCCCTCAACGCAGCGTGCTCTGGGTTCGTGAAGGCCTGCTCCTTGGGATGAGAGCGGTGTGTGCTGTGGCAAAGCTCAGCTGTGGCTCATGGACGGAACTTTGGAGTTGTTCCTGTAATTTATTCCTCTGAGCAACCCCGGAGTTGTCTCTTGCTCGTAATTCTGCTACTGCTTCCAATGTGGGATTTGTTTTGGAGCACCCTTGGAGTTCAGTGAGGAAAGGGATGGGGCATCCAGAGGGACCTGGAAAGGCTGGAGAGGTGGGACCGAGTGAACCTGGTGAAGTCCAGCAAGGCCAAGGGCAGGTGCTGCCCCTGGGTCGGGTCCCAGCACAAACACAGGATGGGGGGACTGGCTGGAGAGAATCCCTGGGAAGAAGGACCTGGGGGTGCTGGGAAAGGCTGGACATGACCTGGCCACGTGCACTGGGACTTCCAAATCCCCCATGCCCTGGGCTGATCCCCCAGCATGGGCAGCAGGGGAGGGGGGGATTCTGCCCCTCTGCCCCACTCAGGTGAGACCCCACCTGCAGAGCTGCCCCAGCCCTGGGGCAGAAGGACGTGGAGCTGCTGGAGAGAGTCCAGAGGAGGCCACGGAGCTGCTCCCAGGGCTGGAGCCCCTCTGCTCTGGAGCCAGGCTGGGAGAGCTGGGGGTGTTCACCTGGAGAAGAAAAGACTCCAGGGAGACCTCAGAGCTTCTTCCGGGGCCTAAAGGGGCTCCAGGAGAGCTGGAGAGGGACTGGGGACAAGGGATGGAGGGACCGGACACAGGGAATGGCTTCCCACTGCCAGAGGACAGGAATATTGGGAAGGAATTCCTGGCTGTGAGGGAGGAGAGGCCCTGGCACAGGGTGCCCAGAGGAGCTGTGGCTGCCCCATCCCTGAAAGTTTTCCAGGTCAGGCTGGATGGGACGTGGAGTGACCTGGGACAGTGGAAGGTGTCCCTGCTCGTGTCACAGGGTGGGACTGGGGGCCTTGAAGATCCCCTCCCACCCACACCATCCTGGGACTCTATAATTCTAACTGAGCTTTGACTCATCCAGCAGGATGAAGGAAGGGAAAGAGGGAAACAACAGTGTAAATGCAGAGAAGAAATGCTGAAGCAGCATTTAAGGAAAATAAAGTGATGTTAAAAAATCAGCAGGAAGGGGAGGTTTCGGGGTGTTTCTGTAGGTTCCCACAGATCAGAAAACGAAAACAAAACATGGAAAAATAGTGTAAGCACTGGAATCCCGCGAGGTGCAGGGGGTTCCCATTTTTAGGCATTAATGAAGTTTGCAGTTGGCAGCAGGATCGCCGGTTCCATGGTGGATGATTTGGGAAGGCTCCAACTATGCAATATCTGCCACAGGGTTATTTTTAAAAGCCGCTTTGTTGCCAGCCATCCCCAGGGATCTGGGCTCGGAGCGTGCGGAGCTGTGAGGAGCTTTTCCAGTGCAGAGGGATCAGCTGGAGGACTTGGCTCCTTCTTTTCCTGCCATCTCTTTTGTTCCTGCCTCTTTCTGCTTCCGCAGCTTTTGTTTGCTGCGGCTGAACTTTGCAGGGTGAGTTCGGGCTGACTCTGCTGAGCTCAGCTGATCTCACAGGTGAACTTCTGAGACTTTTGGGTTAATATCTGACAATTTAGGGTTAATATCCAAGAATTTCGGCTAATATCCAAGACTTCATGGTTAGTAGCCAAGAATTTAGGATTAATATCCTACACTTTAGGACAGTGAAGGCTTCACCCTGACTGTGCTCTGAACAGGGGTTTTGGGGCACCCCAGAGGCTTCTAGCTGAGGATAAACCAAAAGGAAATTGAATTCTAGTGGAAGACTCACCGGTAGATAAATGTTGCTGGAAGCAGACAGTGGAGTTCTGTCCCCAGCACGTTCTCTGAGGGTCTGGCAAGGAACAAGCCTTGGCTGTGCCAGATTTAGAGTCCTCCCCATCACCCTCCAGGCTCGTGTGGGAGGCCTGTTCTGGATGGTGCCTCGGGGCTGCTCTCCCCGTGCCACGTTCTCCATTTCACGGAGCCTTTAATCCTTCGGGATCTTACCCAGCCACAACAATCCTGTGCCTTGTTCTCGCTGCTGGGGAGGGGGTTGACGTCAGCCCGCGGTGAGGCTTCAGCGCAGGACCTTGTGGTTTTTCATGCAGGAACACGCTCCTTTATCCCCATCCATATTCTGCAAGGAATGCCTGGCTGCAGCGCCTTTATCCCATCCCCGCTGTGCACAGGAATGCCTGGCTGCAGCTCCTTTATCCCATTCGTATCCTGCCCAGGAATTCCTGGCTGCAGCTCCTTTATCCCATTCCTATCCTGCCCAGGAGTTCCTGGCTGCAGCACCTTTATCCCATTCCTATCCTGCCCAGGAATTCCTGGCTGCAGCACCTTTATCCCATTCCTATCCTGCCCAGGAGTTCCTGGCTGCAGCACCTTTATCCCATTCCTATCCTGCCCAGGAATTCCTGGCTGCAGCCCGGTGCTCCCTGCCTGCTCCAAGGCAGTAGCTGTGTCCTGACTCTCCTCCATTTCCCAAACAGATGCGGCTCCTCAGCTCCCAGACCATTCCTTCTGTGCTCTCCCCACCCGAAGTGTTACAATTACTGGCATTTGCCATGTTTTCTTCCCTTTCCTGTCTTTATCCAAGCTTTTTTGGCCCTTTCCTTCGCTTTCCCAAGGGTTTTTTTTTGTTTGCAGTGCCTAGACGTTGCAGCCAAGTCCTGCAGGCTCGAGCCCCCTCTGTGCCCCTCGGCTCCTTCCTGCTTTTCCTCTGCTGTAACCGGAGACCTCTGGCAGTCCCAGAGGGTTTTGTATTCTACTGCTGGGGCTGGGGGTGTCCCAGGCCGTGTCCCAGGACGGATGAAGCTGCTGGAATGCTGTGGGTTAGCTCTGCACTGAGCAGTTGGATGGCAAACCCGTGGCTGAGCTTCCTGCAGGGATGACAGACTGGTCACCAAGGGTTTCCTTGGCGTTCCTGGAGCTGCTTTGCTGATGGCTCAGCTGGTTAGCAGGGCTAAAACACGGAAATCAGACCAAATTCCTCTGAGCTGGGCTGATTCCTGCTGGTCACTGCTCCTGCCTGGCCCACAGAGGCTGCTGGCTGCTGCTTCCCACTGGCCTCGGAAACTCACCCAGCACAGTCTGGTGTGTCCTGGGCTCGGACACTCACCCAGCACAGTCTGGTGTGTCCTGACCGGGCACTGCAGAGGCACCCTGGGCATTTGTCCCCAGGTTGGACTGGTGAGCACTGGGAGCCTGTGCAGTGGGATGGGTTATGGCACGGCCTGGGATGGAGTACAGCACTCCCATGGGATGGAGTACAGCATTCCTATGGAATGGGGCACAGCATACCCACGGGATGGGGCACAGCATACCCACGGGATGGGGCACAGGATGCCCAGGGATGGGATACCACCTGCTCATCCTCTCCTTGGGCACCTGCTGCTCCCACCTTCCACCCCAATCCCTCTGGGCTCCACTTGCCCGGTGCAGGCTGGCACTGGGATCCTCTTCCTTTCCTCCCAGATCCTGCAGAGCCCTGTGCCACTGCCAGCCCCATTTCCCGGGAGAGGGTGCTGGGCTGGGATGATGCCAGGCTTGTCTCACCTCCCAGGGCTGGGCAGTGCTGGGCTGGGGTGACCCCGGGTTTGTGTCACCTCCCCAGGGCTGGGCAGTGCTGGGCTGGGGTGACCCCAGGTTTGTGTCACCTCCCCAGGGCTGGGCAGTGCTGGGCTGGGGTGACCCCGGGTTTGTCTCACCTCCCCGGGGCTGGGCAGTGCTGGGCTGGGGTGACCCCAGGCCTGTGTCCCCTCCTGGGGCCGTGCAGGGCCTGGGGGTAAAGCAAACATTGCTCCAGGCTCCGGCTGCAGGCGTGCACAGGGAACGGCTTCTCCCAGGAAATAACAACCCTGGTACTGCCCCATTCAGGATCTCTCCTGGCTCTGGTCTGGGCAGTGGAAAAATACTCCTCTGTCCCTTTCCCGCAGCAGTGGCCGGAGAACAGGGATCACAGTGTTTGCTCGGGCAGCTGCTGGGCAGGAGGGAAGGGCAGCCGTGGGCATGGAGGGAAGCGGAGGCTTCCAGCCCTCCCACCCGTGGGCAGGGGCACGCTCCAGCTGTGTTCCCGAGGAGCCCTGCTCAGGATCCTGCTGGGAGAGGCAGGATCCCTGTCTGCTGGGGTTCACAGGGACCCCCGTGCTGCTGGGACTGCCAAGCAGGAATCTCCTGGGAACGGACAGTGGCTTCCCACTGCCAGAGAGCAGGGTTAGACGGGGTATTGGGAAGGAATTCCTCCCTGTGAGGGTGCAATGGAATTCCCAGAGAAGCTGTGGCTGCCCCATCCCTGGAAGCGTCCAAGGCCAGGTTGGACGGGGCTTAGAGCAACCTGGGATAGTGGAAGGTGTCCCTGCCCCTGGCAGGGGGTGAAATGAGGTGAGCTTTAAGGTCCCTTCCCACCCACACCACCCTGGACTTTGATGATTCTGCGGCAGGGAGAGCTCCTGGAAAAGGGCTGAGTGCCGTGGGTGCCCCTCCTGCCCTGGGCGGGGCAGCTCTGCCGCTGCCCATCCCGCTGGGTTGGCCCTGGCTCCGTTTCCCTGCCCGCTCTCCCGGGCCAGAGCACAGCCACGCACTGGGGTGGTTTTCCTGTTGGACTGAGCGGCCCTGCTGCTTTCTGCCCCAGCTCTGCTCCTTCTTCGAGGCTCCAGGATGGAGCTGGCCACCAGTACCTGCCTGTGGCACCACGGCTGTGCCAGTGGGAGAGCTCACCTTGGGCCTCGCTGCCTTCAGCTGGGGCTCCTCAGCCGGTCGGGCACAGGGCTGAATTAGTGCTGAGCTCGTGGGTTTGTGACAGACAGGATCAAATGCTTCACTGGAATCAAAATATTTTCCATCTCGTGCGTTCCCTTCACCTGCTCGTTGTGTAACAGGATCGCACGGACAGAACAGGTTTGTCTGGCACCACGGATTCCTTGGCAGAGCCGCAGGGCTGAGCTGCTCTGCCGTGGGCCCGTGGGTGTCCCCAGCCCTGATTGCCCCTGCCACAGGGACAGCTGCTGCCAGCTGAGGGACAGGCGGATCTGTCATAGCTTGGGGCTGCTGCTGGTCCCAGTCCCCTCCCTGGGGACAGAGGGACTGTGCGTGGCCCTTCTGGTGTTGGATGGGGCCCCTGAAGCAGGAGCTGGGAGCCGTCAGCGGAGCCTGGGAGCCTGGAGCGTGTTCCCAGCTCGGGAGAGGGGGTGTGACAGTCCCTCACCCGGGGCACGGCAAGGGCACGGGGGGGGCGGTGACCCCTCGCCCCCGGGGTCCCACAGGCTCTGCCTGTGCTGCCACTCCCCAGGACACAGCTCAGGTGTCCCTGACTGGGGCCTCAGCCCTCTCAGCTCATTTTTTTCCTTTCCCGTGTTTTCTGAAGCGATTTCTGTGTTGCAACAGCCACCCCTGCCCTGCCTGGGGCCACAGCCGGGGACAGCGGGGCACAGCCTCGGTCAGGGCCAGGGGACACGAGGTTTGGGAGGGGGCACGGGTGGCCCAGTGCCAGCAGCCCCCGCAGGGGCTCCCCCCCTTCCCTTCTGCCCGCGGGGTGTCCCCGTGCTCGGCACTCCCTGCTCCCGTGTCCCACAAGGAGCCGGACACAGCCCTCCCTGTCACCCCAGATCCCGGGACATTGGGGTGGACAGGCCAGGCTGGGATTTACCCTCCAGAGCTTTCCCAGCCCTGTGGTCCGGCAAATCCCGCCCGTGCCCAGCACCGAATGTCGTGCTGACACAAAGAGTGAGATAATCGGTGCACGCAGCGAGTGGAGAATCATGGAATGGTTTGGGTGGGAAGGGACCTCATAGACCCCCCTGCCATGGGAGCAAAAACTGCTCTCCGCGCTATTCCCGGCCCCATCCCCCAGCTGCTCTCCCAGGCCCCAGAGCTGCATCCCTGAGCCCGTTCCCGTCCCTGGCTCAGCCCCCGTTGACGAGAAAAGCTCAGAAAGGAGCGATTGATTGGAAGCTGCAACCTGATCTTTGTTAAACCCGCCCTGCCCGGTCCCCAGCGAGGCTCCGGGCGCCGGCCGAGCGCTGTCCGGCAGCGGGGGCTCTCCCAGCCCGGCCCTGGAGCGGCGCCGGTGCCGCGCGGTGCTCGCCACGGGCAGCGCACGGAGCCGCCGGGAGCGCCGGGCAGCCACGGGGAATAAACCACGGGGAATAAACCACGGGGAATAAACCGCGCGGGATAACCACGGAGACCTGCGCCGCTGCCTTTTGTCCCAGTCGGGCTGTGCGGAAAATGCCGCGTTTACGTATTTATGGAGGCCAGGCCGGAGCTCGGAGCGGGAGCAGCTGGCGGGGATCAGCTTTGTTCTCACTCAGCACAAGACGGAGCACGTTCGTGTCCGCACGGAGCGGGGAGGGTTCCTCCCCGTCACGTTCCAGAGCCTCCCGGATCCCGGCAGAGCCACTGCCCGAGCCCTGAGCACCGGGATGCCCCTCTGGCACCGGGATGCCCCTCGGGCTCAGAAAGCCGGCTGTTTGGAGCTGGGCGGGACCCCCCGGGCTCCTGCTGTGCGTCACCGGGACGAGATGGGCTTTAAGGTCCCTCCAGCCCAAAGCAGTCTGTGATTCCAAGACGATTCAGTGATTCCCAGTCTGGCTGTGTGTACGCTGGGATCACTGGGATCACTGGGAAGGCTGTGGCCGAGTCCCTCGCCGTCCGTGCTGCGCTTTGTGCGGAGCACGCGGAGCCTGTGCCGGGCAGAACAAGGAACAGAGGTGCTTTGTGTGGCCGCAGCAGGAAGTGGGCCACGATCTGCCTGGGCGAGCCCTGCTAATGAGCCGGGGGTGCTGAGCGCCCACGGCTGCCCCAAGCCCCGCGGGGACCAGCCCCGGCAGCAGGATGAACCCCGAACCCGCGCAGCGGGATGAACCCCAGCAGTGGGACCAGCCCCGGCAGCAGGACGAGCCCCGAACCTGCGCAGCAGGATGAACCCCAGCACCGGGATGAACCCCAGCAGTGGGACCAGCCCTGGCAGCAGGATGAGCCCCAGCAGTGGGATGAGCNAGCCCCAGCAGTGGGATGAACCCCAGTAGTGGGACCAGCCCCAGCAGTGGGACCAGCCCTGGCAGCAGCATGAGCCCCAGCAGCGGGATGAACCCCAGTAGTGGGATGAGCCCCAGCAGTGGAACCAGCCCCAGCAGTGAGATGAACCCCAGCAGTGGGATGATCTCCGGCAGTGGGACCAGCCCTGGCAGCAGGATGAGCTCTGAGCCCTGGCAGTGGGCCGAGCCCCAGTGGCAGAATGAGCCCCCCCAGCACTGGGACCAGCCCCAGCAGTGGGATGAGCTCTGGCAGTGGGACCATCCCCAGCAGCCAGATGAACCCCAGCGGTGGGACCAGCTCTGGCATCAGGACAAGCCCTGGCAGCAGGATGAGCTCTGAGCCCCAGCAGTGGGCTGAGCTCCAAGCCCCGGCATCAGCACGCCATGTACCTGCCCCAGGAGCAGCAGGACAATCCCCCTTTTCCTCTGGCTTTCCGTGTCGTGGCAGAGGGAGTGGGCACTGTGCCCCTGCTCGGGCTGACGGGGCCTGAGGTGCCCCCAGCCCCACAAGAAGGGGCAGGAGCAGGTGGGGGCTGCAGACCCCCTCCTGCAGGGATGCTTTGAAGTGGGCAGTGGGTCGGGATGCAGCGGGTCAGGATGCGGCAGGCACCACTGCTGGGAGGCAGGAGTCCTATCCTGGGGTGGGGGTCTGAGGCAGGTGCCTTGGAGTAGGTTTTACCTGGGCTGGAGATGGGTCCTGGTGGTCGTGGCTGGTCTGGGGACCGGGAGGGTCTGTGCAGGATGTCACCTGTGGAGGTGACACCTGCAGAGCTGCTCTGCACGGGGTCCTGGGATGGCGATCTGTGACCTCTGGAGATGGGAAGTGCTTGGACAGATCCTGGGGCTGCACCTAGACTCCTCAGGATGCTCAGAGATGATGTGGTGGCTTTGGTTTATCCAGAGCTTCCGATTTTCCCTGGACAATGTAGGCGTGGGTGGCTCCCCCACGGCTGCTGGGACGGGGGTGCAGGGCAGGTCCCCACCCGTGTGCAGGAGTGGGGCCAGTGACCGTCACACCAGTGAAGAGCCAGAGGGGCCAGCTGGGACCTGCTCTGAAGGGCTGGTTCTCCTGCTCCCTCCTGCCCGGAGCTCCCACAGGACAGGCACCACCTGGAGATTTACTCCACGCTCCAGTTTCCAGCCAGAGCCCCTTCTGGGGCCCCTTCAGGGACCTTAATTCCGAAACAGCTTTATTTGTAAGACAGTGCCATGTGGCCATGGCAGGGAGTCTTGTAAGGGCATGGAGACTCTGCTCTTCCTGAGCAGGAATCAGGTTTCAGGCTGATTTATTTATTATTTATTATTATTTATTTATTTATTTATGCATTTACTCTGGGAAGTGTCAGTGTCAATCATTCTGGAGGCACCACCGCTCTGCCAGTGACATGGAGGTGATTGTGCAACAAAGCTGGAGTCACAATGTGCCTCCCAAAGCAGTGGGTTCATGTGGTCAGAAAATCTCTGAATTCCCAGAAATGCTTGGAGGTGGGTCTGTGGATGAACCAGTCAGATAAACCAGTAAGATCTGGCTGACCAGGCCAGGATGAGCTGTTCCTGTGCCAAAGAGAAAATAAAACTGAATTTTTTTTTTTTTTGTGAGCTGCCTGTGGAGCAGGTGGTGCCATCCTCCCCTCAGCGCATCCCTCAAGCCTTCTCTTCCCCCAGGTGAACCAGGGGAACATGCCCGGCATCCAGAGCACCTTCCTGGCCATGGACACGGAGGAGGGCGTGGAGGTGGTGTGGAACGAGCTGCTCTTCACCGACAAGAAGGCCTTCAAAGCACACGAGGTGAGACCCCGAGACCCCCCCACACCCTCCTGGGTGGGGCACAGCCTGGCAGGACGGGCTCCTGCCCTCTGGCACTGGGCCTTCCTTGGCTTCTCCCTCAAAGGCAGCTCCAGTGTCCTCTGGACCTCAGACCAGTGTCCCTGTGACATCCCCAGCTCTTGGGGGTGCCCTGCCACATCCCAGGACCTTCTGCATCCCAGGAGCTTCCACCTCACCTGTCCTGCCCATCCCAGGACCCACCACCTCACCTGTGTTCTCTGTGCCCCCAGGAGAAGATCAAGACCATGTTTGAGCAGCTGGTGCTGGTGGATCACCCCAACATTGTGAAGCTCCACAAGTACTGGCTGGACGTGAAGGACTCGAAGGCGCGGGTAGGGGGCCTGAGGGGGCTCAGGGGGAGCATTGGGGATCCCGGCTCTGCTCCTCGTCCTGCTCCTCAGCCTCCCTTCCCCATGTGGGGCTGGGCTGGGGGGAGCTGACCCCCTCTCCCCTGCCAGGTCATCTTCATCACGGAGTACGTGTCCTCAGGGAGCCTCAAGCAGTTCCTGAAGAAAACCAAGAAGAACCACAAGGCCATGAATGCCCGGGTGAGTTCCTGGGAGCACGACAGGGGGCCCAGCTGGAGCGGGTGGCTCTGTGTCTGCGTCCCAGGGAGGGTCTCTGGGATCTTACAGGGCAGAGCGGGTGGGAGTTGCTGCTCCCTGGGTCACATGGGGACCCTGCTGGACCCCAGAAGAGCCCAAACTGGATCCCCCTGGCCCCTAGGTGGGAGTGGCTGCGGTGGGTGACGCTGCCTTGGGTGCTCCTAGTGTCCCAGCCCTGTCCAGGGCTGGCACTTGGGGACAAAGGACCAGCATCACCTGCAAAGCCACTGCCCAGGGCTAGTGTGAGGGACCTGTGGGATGATCCAGAGCCACCCCTACCACAGGCAGGGCCACCTTCCACTATCCCAGGTTGCTCCAAGCCCCATCCAACCTGGCCTTGGACACTCCCAGGGATGGGGCAGCCACAGCTTCTCTGGGCACCCTGTGCCAGGGCCCCACCACTCTCCCAGATGGGTGGAATGAATGGATGGCAGAATTCTTTCCCAATATCCCATCTAACCCTGCCCTCTGGCAATGGGAAGCCATTCCCTGTGTCCTGTCACTCCATCCCTTGTCCAAAGTCCCTCCCAGCTCTCCTGCAGCCTTGAGCCATTTGCTGGAGTCATCTGAACAGGGGACTGGGGCTGCTTTTGTGGAACAGTGTGGGACACACCCCTGAGCCTCAGCCGGGCACAGGGGGATGTCCCTGTCACTGGGAATGGGTGGGAAGGACCCTGAGCCTCGGCAGGGCACAGGGGGATGTCCCTGTCACTGGGAATGGCTGGGAAGCCCTGGCCTGGCCGTGGGTGCCGGTGTGCCCTGGCTGACCGAGCTGTCCCTGCTCTGTCCCTGCCCTAGGCCTGGAAGCGCTGGTGCACCCAAATCCTCTCAGCTCTCAGGTGAGGCTCCCCTGGCTCCCTGCCCTGCCCCGCAGGGTCCCGGCGGGTGTGAGCTGTGCTCGGGACACCCCTGTGCCCCCCCAGCTTCCTGCACTCCTGCGAGCCCCCCATCATCCACGGCAACCTCACCAGCGACACCATCTTCATCCAGCACAACGGGCTCATCAAGATCGGCTCCGGTGGGGCAGCGCCGGCCCCACCCCAGGGGTCTGGAGGGGTCTGGGGGGTCTGAGGAGGTCGGAGGGGTTCCAGGGGGTCTGAGGGGCCTGAGGGATCCAAAGGGGTCTGAGAGGGTCCAAGGGGGTCTGAGGGGGTCCAAAGGG
>VZTG01004511.1:185861-203546 GCA_013397845.1 Melanocharis versteri | reverse complement strand
CCTTCCTTTCCTCTTTTTCTTCCCTTCCTTTTCTCTCTTTCTTCTCCTTTACCCTTCCCTTCCCTTCCCCTCTTCCTTTTTCCTTTTCTTTTTCCTTTTCTTTCCTTTTTCCCTTGTGATCCCAGCCCTTGCCCACCTGGACCCCGTGCTGGTGCCTCTGGCACATGGGAGTCACCTGCCCGTAAAGTGCAGTTGGGAGGGCAGTGATCCAGTGGCCATTCCAGAGCTGCATTCCCACCAGGACCCACAGTGGGCAGTTCTCGGGGTCCCAGTGGTGAACTCTGCTCTCATTCCCAGCACTGGCACAGTGTCCCCAACACTTTTTCAATGGAAAGGTGGGCCCGGGAAAGGTGCAGGTCCAGCTCCTTCCCAGAACATCAGGAGCCTCTGGAGGCCATGCAGCAAGAGCCCCGGGGCTGCCTCACAGACAAAATTCCCACAGAAAGCTGGGGAACGGTGCCTGGGAGCTGCTCCTTCCCCAGCCCCTTGCGGGCTCTGCCGCAGGCACTGTACTGGGGCTTTCCCTGCTGAGCCAAAAAAAACCTTTCCAAGTGACACATTGTCCAGAGCTGTGGGAGCCTGGGAACCTTGTTCCACCTCCCTGCCCCATCTTCCCAGGATGAGCATCTCCTGCTGCAGCTCTCCCAGGTACAAGAGCTCCACGAGCTGTATCCATGTTCATGTTCTCCTGGTCCTTGTCTCTGCAGCTGATAACTCCAAGGATTTGGCCACAGAGCTGGTGCATTATGGATTCATCCACGAGGTGAGTCCCTGCTGTCCCTGAATCTGGAGCCACTGCAGAGCCACCAGAGCTCCTCCAGCACCGGCCCCTCACAGGCAGGGTTGGATTTCTGTCCCTCTGGACTCCACACCAGGAGCTGTTCCAAGGGGACCTGCCTGTTGTAGCACATGTCAATTAGCTGGACCTTAAATCTGAGTGGGAGAAGCAGGAGAGCGCCCAGGGAAGGAGGCTGATTCCTTACTTAAGGAATCATGGAATCATTAAGTTTGGAAAAGACCGCCAAGATTATCGAGTCCAACCTGTGACCAAACATGAGGTCACCCTGATGACATCCCCAAGTGCCACATCCACATTTATTGAACACTTCCAGGGATGGGGACTCCACCACTGCCTGGGGCAGCTGTGCCAGGGCTGGACAGCCCTTTCCAGGAGGAATTTTCCCAATATCCCTCCTAAACCTCCCCTGGCACAGCTTGAGGCCATTTCCTCTTGTCCTGTCCCTGTTCCTTCCTAGCAGAGCCCAACCCCTCCCAGCTGCCTGCTCCTGTCAGGGAGTTGTGCAGAGCCAGAAGGTTCCCCCTGAGCCTCCCTTTCTCCAGGCTGAGCCCCTTTCCCAGCTCCCTCAGCCACTCCTGGGGCTCCTTTCCCCAGCTCTCTTCCCTCCCTTGGACATGCTCCAGCCCCTCAATGTCCTGTACCTGGGGACCCCAAACCTGCCCCAGTCCTGGGGCAGGCCAGCACAGGAATGGCTCAGGATTGGGACTGTGGGAGGCCGGAGGTATCTGGGATAGCCCAGCAAAGGGACCTGTTGGCATGTTTGGATTCCAGGACGACTGTGAAAAGCTGGCTGCATTCCTGGAAAGCGCCTTCCACAAGCACCGCTCCCAAGCCCTGTGAGCTGGGGACCCACTGGAGCCCCCATTCCCAGGGGATCAAGGTGCCAGACTGGAGGATCCCACAGGGCTCCCGACCCACCAAACTGCAGCAGGACTCACCTGGCCGGGCCTTGGGCCCAGGAGGATTTGCCCAATCCGTGCTCTGGGAAGGCAACAGCTGATGGAGGACTTGGCAAACACCAGGAATTACATCCCAGGACGTTGGGACTCATGTTCTGGTCCCTGCTCCCAAGGGGAGGTGTGGGGGAGTGGGCAGCACCCCCTGGCAGCCCCTTCCTGGTGGGGTTTGTGGAGCTGCTGCAGGAACCCCCAACCGGATCCATTTCCCTCTGGGAATGATCGGCTTTTTTTGCTGCAGGTCCCAAAGCTATTTTTTCCCTCTTTGCCATCTGGAATGGTCCTTGCTGAGGGGAGGGGAGGAGCAGGCTTGGAAAGCCCTGGTGTAGCTTCCCATCTGCCACATTCCACTCTCGATCCTGAATTCCTCCAGGTTTAAGGTCTGCACTGTGCTGCCTGTGCTCAGAATCCTCACGATGAGCTGGGACTGTGTGAGCTGGACATGATATGGCTTGAGAAGAAATTCCAGAAATCCTGACCCACCACCTGGATCCACAGATGTGGATCAGCAGGAATCTTGTTGATGTTCCACAGAATCCTTGTCATTCCCCAGTTCCTCCTACAGCCTTCCAAAATCCCTTGGCATTTTCAGGAGAAAGCCCTGGTGCCTCTTCCTCCCATTCCTCCCACAGTGACTGGAATGTCAGTCCCTAGCCTGGAGATGGGGGAATTGCCACCGTCACCAGCCCAGTGCTGCCCTTTGCCAGGGACATGTCGTTGATGTGGGGAAAAGTGCAAAAAGGAATTGTCTCTGTCTGAGAGCCATGCGGGGCTGCTCCTGCTGCTCCCGCTGTGCCAGGGAAAACTGGCTCTGGCATCCTGCTCTGTGCTGTGCTGGTGCTGCTCCCGCTGTGCCAGGGAGAACTGGCTCTGATGTCCTGCTCTGTGCTGTGCCAGTGCTGCTCCCGCTCTGCCAGGAAAAACTGGCTCTGGCATCCTGCTCTGTGCTGTGCTGGTGCTGCTCCTGCTGTGCCAGGGAAAACTGGCTCTGATATCCTGCTCTGTGCTGGTGCTGCTCCTGCCGCTCCTGCCATGCCAGGGGAAACTGGCTCTGGCATCCTGCCCTGTGCTGGTGCTGCTCCTGCCATGCCAGAGGAATCTGCCTCTGGTATCCTGCTCTGTGCCACTGCTGCTCCCGCTGTACTGGGGGTATCCAGCTCTGGCACTGAGCTGATCTGCACCATGCCGGTGTTCCATGCTGGTGTTCTGTGCTGGTGCTGCTCCTGCTCTGTGCTGTGCCAATGCTCTGTGCTGGTGCTGCTCCCGCTGTGCCAGGGAGAACTGCCTCTGGCATCCTGCTCTGTGCTGTGCTAGAGCTGCTCCCGCTGTGCCAGGGAAAACTGCCTCCGGCATTGTGCCAGTGCTGCTCCTGCTGCTCCTGCTGTGCTGTGGGAATCCAGCTCTGGCATCCTGCTCTGTGCTGTGCTGGTGCTGCTCCTCCTGCTCAGACTGTGCTGGGGGAATCCCGTTCTGGTGCTGTCCTGGTGATCTGCACCATGCTGGTGTTCCATGCCACTGCTCTGTGCTGGTGCTGCTCCTGCTGTGCAGGGAGAACTGGCTCTGGCATCCTGCTGGTGTTCTGTGCTGATGCTGCTCCTGCTGTGCCAGGGAAAGCTGCCGCTGGCATCCTGGTCTGTGCTGCTCTGTGCCAGTGTTCTGTGCCAGTGCTGCTCCCTGCTTCTGGTGTGCCAGGGAAAACTGGCTCTGTGCTGATGCTCTGTGCTGGTGCTGCTCCTGCTGCGCTGTGGGAATCCAGCTCTGGCATCCTGCTCTGTGCTGCTCCTGCTGCTCAGACTGTGCTGGGGAAATCAGCCCTGGTGCTGTCCTGGTGATCTGCACCACGCTGGTGTTTCGTGCCACTGCTCTGTGCTGGTGCTGCTCCTGCTGCGCCGTGGGGAGCTGCCTCTGGCATCCTGCTTCGTGCTGATGTTCCACTCCCTGCTGGAGCTCTGTGTGCCACCAGCTGCCCTGCACTGCTTGTGCTTTGTGGCGTCGCTCCAGCTGCATCCCACTGGGATTTTATCCGTGCTCGGATGCTGCGCTGCCAGCTCGGGCTGCATTCATGGCTCACTCGGGCTGCATTCCCAGCCTGTGCTGCATCCCCAGCTGTGCCAATGTTCCAACCTGACAAATCAATAAAGCAGCCAGTCCCACTGGAGGGCTCTGCACCAAACTGCTCGTAATTCCTTACTCCAGTGAAACCGAGGAGGAGGGATTCAGGGAACACCTCACAGCTGCTGATTCCCAATCCCTCCAGAGCAGACCTGCCCTGGGCCCCAGACATTCCAGCATATTCCAGCCCTTCCTTGGCACTTCCTTAGCATACCCCTCCCATTAATCCATAATCCCTCCCATAAATCCATGGATTTAACAGGATCTAACACAGCTCCTCTGACCCTGGAATTCCCTGCCCTTGATGGACTTTAGTGGCCCAAACTCCCAAAATCCTTTATAGAACTTGGGGGCTCTGTGAATTCCTTGGGGGTTCTCCTCAGTCTTGTGTATCTTCCACCGTGGGAATACAAGATCCTGGTGCCAGTTCCGCTCCAGAGGTGCTGGGTGTGACAGTGCCTCTGTCCTGCTGAGGCTGTTTGTCCCTGAGGCAGAGCCCACACTTGGGGAGGGACATCTGCTGGGGCCATTCCAGAGCTGCACTTCCATCCCCTGGCACAGAGACACAGAATCCAGGATGGCCGGGTGGGAAGGGACCTTCAAACTCCCCAGTGCCGTGGGCAGGGAGACCTTCCACTATCCCAGGTTGCTCCAAGCCCTGTCCAACCTAGCCTGGAACACTTCCAGGGATCCAGGGGCAGCCACAGCTTTTCTGGGTAACCTGTGCCAGGGCCTCACCACCCTCACAGGGAAGGATTTCTTCCCCATACCCCATCTATCCCTGCCCTCTGGCAGTGGGAAGCCATTCCCCCTTGGCCTGTTCCTCCAAGCCTTTGCCTGGAGTCCCTCTCCAGCTCTCCCGAAGCCCCTTTAGGCACTGGAAGGGGCTCTGAGGGCTCCCCGGGATGTTCTCCTTTCCGGATGAACATTCCCAGCTCTCCCAGGCCGTCTCCATTCCCTGTGCCGGGTGTGGCCTTGGCTCTGCGTTGAAATTTGGACACCAGTGACTGGGGCCCCTCGAGCAGAACCAAGAGAAGGGACAGAGACACCGGAATGGGCACAGGGACTTTTCACTCCAGTTCCCAACAGACGGTCCCGATCCGCCCTCCCGTGACATATCCAGCACCACCCGGTGTCCACGGCCGGTACCGGGGGGTTTCCCGCGGCTCTTCCCCCCCGGCTGAGACCAAGGGCCACCCGGTACCAGCCGGGCCCTCGGGTTTAGCACGTTTTGTCCACTTTTAGATGGTTTTACCCGGGCTTAATGGATTTTAGCCGGTTTGAGCCCGTTTTATGCGGGGCCCGGCCAGTTACAGCCCTGCCCATGGCACCAGGAGCTTTGGACCTTCCCGAGGCACCAACCAAGGGGCGCTGAGGGCCGCAGCAGCCGAGCTGAAGCCCTGCTCCCCCAGGATCACGCCATGCCAGGCCTCGCCTCTCCGGCGGTGACCGCGCCAGGGCGGCGCCATCTTGACAACCCCTCGGGTCACATGATACCTCCCGAGCTCTCGCGAGACTTTTTCTCGTGAGGCCCCTCACCCCGTTTCCCGCGCGCGCCGCGGAGCTCTCGCGAGAGCCGCGTGCTGTAGACGGGAAGGAGAAGATGGCCGCGACAACGACGATGGCGCTGGTGAGGGGGCGATGGAGCGGCGGGACCAGGCCGGGCCGGGCCGGCTCCTCGCGGGGCTCCTCGCGGGGCGGGATAGACGGGCGGCCGCCAAGGGGGGCCTTCCGGGCCGGGCCCTTTTCGGGCCCGCGGGTGGGGGGTGGCGGCTCTGAGGGGACGGCGCCGCTTCCCGCCGGTTCTCCTCCGCTTCTCGGCTCCTGTCCCGGCCTTCTCCCTGTGGAGAAAGTGTCGGTCTTCCCCGCCCTGTCCTGAGCTCCGGCCCCGCCGGCTTTCCTCAGCTCCCGCCCCGCCGGCAGCGGCAGTGGCTCTCCTAGGCCCTGCAGGGAACGGGCTCGGGCATCGCGCTGCGAGGAACCGCACAGGTCACTGTTCTTGGGCTGGTGTTTCCAAATCCACTGGTTTAAACGCTCCTTTTTGGGCTCCTGCTCCCAAACTCCCCTGTTTAAATGCTCGGTTTTGGGCTAGGTTTCCAAATCCACTTGTTTAAGTGCTGCTTTTGGCCTCCTATTCCCAAATCCGCCTGGACTGCGTTTTATGGGAGTTCTTTGTGGGTTCTGGGACATTTTTAGAGCTTTCCTGGATGGGCTGCGGGTGTGAGAGAACAGGAATTTCTGGGCTGGTGGTTTTCCTGGGATTTAACCGTGAATAGAGCGATGGAAGTGCTTCCGTGGGCCTGCTGGGCTGGTTCTTGGCTCACTGGGAATTGTGTGAAATGGAAACAGGGAGTCTCGCAGGTGCCAGGGTTCGGGGAAGGAGCCCGGGAATACCTGTGGGTGCTCCTAGGCTCCCCTTGTGAATCGCCAGATCTCGTGGAATACTGGGCTGGATTTGCAGTCACTGTGGCACAGTAGGAATTTGTTGTTGGATTCGTTTCCTGTTTCCCCATCATTGTTTTCATGGAAAATATGGGATTTCTTGGAGGAATAGCTCCGATTCCAGAGCTTCTCAGCCTTGCTCCAAGGGGCTGCTGCTGATCCCAGAAGGAATTGTGTGTCCTGGAATTCCTTTTGTGAATTCACAGGTGTTGCTGCTCCCATTTGAGTGTAAATATAAATAATTCTCACTTTATTTCGTGCCTCATCTTCCCTTAATCCATCGGATTAGGAAGTTTCCCAGGTGAATGCTGGGATGGAGGGGGCAGCTCTTGCTTTGTGAGGCTACCTGTGATTCCACAGGGTGTGGGAAGTAAACACCTGGCCTCGGAGTTCCCATTTATCCTGCGGAAACACCTGCACAGGGGTCCCCGGGTGTCGGGAATCATTGTGGACACACCTGCACAGGGATCCCCAGGTGTTGGGAATCCTTGTGGACACACCTGCACAGAGACCTGGGACCCTGGGACCTTCCCACATCCCTTGGGTATTTTTTCTTTGCTCTCTCCTGACTCCTGGCAATCTTTAGGCTCTCTGCACCCCCGGAAATGGGCACAATGTTCTGGGCACCTCACCGGTGCCATTTGGGAGAATAAAACCTCTGCGGGGGGGATTTTGGAGCATTCCCTGTCACTATCAGCCCTCATGCCCTCACGTCAACTCCTCTGCCACTGCCTGACTTCCTCCTGCATTCCTGAATCCCACCTGGTTGGGTGGGTGGTCCTGCCTGGCAGGAATGTGTGGTCTCCATCGGGGACTTCAGTGACAGCAGTTTTATCAGCCACAGTTCCATTCCCTTGGCTGGCCTGTGCAGTTTGGCAAAAGTCATTTGGGAGCCTGATAGGGTGAGTCATGGAATCACAGCCTGCTTTGGAATGGGAGCAGTCTTAAATCTCATCAAGTTCCACCCCCTGCCCCATCCCTGCGAGCGTCCAAGGCCAGGTTGAACAGAGCTTGGAGCAGCCTGGGATAGTGTAAGGCCCATTCCCACCCAAACCATTCCATGATTCTGCATCACTGGCCACGTCTGCAGTTGTGGGTGCCATTTGTTCATGAAGTGCTGCAGAAAGGGCCCATTTTGGGAGGTTTTGATTCCTGCCAATCTCTAGGAACACATCTGGGGAGTAGTGGAGAAGCTTTGGATGTACCCCGTGCTCTGGATTCTGCATGTGCCAGCACTAACTGCCAGCACTGGTGTTCCCAGTTGGGAAGGAGCATTCCGGGGGGGTGGGAAAGGAGTTGCTAAAGCCATTGAGGAGTACTGAAGGTTACTGTGCCCTCAAAGGCTTCCAGAGTTCCAGCGGAGTCCTCAAGGGCTTAGATGGCAAATAGGGATAAACTTCTGAAATGCGATTGTATCCACCAGGAAGGGCCTTCCCTGGACGCTCACTTGTTGTAGAGGAGCTTCCTTCTGGAAAGGGTGCTCAGGCCATTGCAAGGGGCTGCTGCTTGAGGTTTGGAGTCCCCATCCTTGGAGGTGTCATGGCAATGACTGGACATGGCACTCAGTACTCTGATGTGGTGATGAGGTGGGGATCAGTCACAGGTTGGACTCCATGATCTTGGCATCTTTTCCAACCTCTGGGATCCTGTGCTGCTCAGGCTGTTGCCCCTGGCAGGCTCTCAGGTTGATGCTCTTCCAGCCTCTCTCCTGGGGGCAGTGTGAAAGTACTCCACTGAATTCGTGTTCCAGGCCTTGGCAAGGAGGTGAAGCAGGGATGGAGCCGAATGGCCTGGCCATGTGCTTCATCCTTCCTTTTTGCACTTCTGTCTCCTTGAATCTCTGTGTGGTTTGCTGCTTGTGGTTCCCAAATAAACGGGATTCTGTGTTTCTGTCCTTTTTGTGTGTGCTTATACTTCAGAGAAGTTCTCAGCCCTGTAACAAATTTCCAGGAATGTTTCTGAACTCTTGGAGTTCAAACCCCCTAAAAAGGCACAGCCATGCTCAGATGCCGGAATACCATCAGGAATCCAGTTCCCATTTGTTTCTCTCCAAAGAAGCTCCTGTCCTCCTGCTTACTCTACTGCCTTTTCTTGAGTGTTTCTCCCACTTTCCTCGCTCCCTTCTGGCTGTTATGAGATGTGGGAATAAGGTTTCAGGGAGGAGCTTGAGCACAAAGCCCCGGCTGCTCCTCACCAGGTGCTGTTGTTTGGCCCCAGGGAGCTGAACTGAGCCCATTCTGGGAGCAGGGTTGTCCTGAGGAAAGAGGAAAGCAGCGGTCCAGGCTCTCTGAATATGAGGGTGGAGGTTGGGATGGGTTTGTGCAATGTGCTGCTTTCCAGGAAGCCTGGAGTGACAGGGTGATGATGTTCCATGGGGAACGTTCCATGGTGAGGGTTATATGCTCAGGAATTCCTGTTGGAGCTGTGCCAGTGGCCAGCAAAGACCACCCCTGGATCTATGGGTTCTTCCCAGAGGGATGTGTGGTGGCAGAGAGCCTGGAGCCAGCAGTGCCTGGGTGCTCCCGGGCACTGCTGCATCCTTTCAGCCTCGGCTTTGCCCTCTATGCCAAAGCTGGGATGTTCTGGAGCAGTTTTTGGAAGCTGTGCCTGTTAATGAGCCCAGATATGTAAATTATATTAAACTCAGCTGTGCAATGGGCTGGGTTTGGAAGAATCACAACAGATTAGGCTCCTGACTTTTTTATTCTGAATAGGTCCTTGTGGCAGCCATTTACTCTGTTCTCCTCCCACATCTCAGAGCTCCTAAATTGGAGTAATTGAGTTTTTAAAGCTGGAGGAGATGGGAGCAGCAATAGAAAAAGGGTTTGTGGACTTAAATTGCCTGGGGAGAGCTCTGGGCCTGAGTGTCCAATGGCAGAGACGTGAGAGGGGACAGGGACAGCTGGTGACAAACAGGGCTTCAGCCAGGTGGGAAAGGACAGGATTTTTAAAATTAATTTCTTGGATGTTCCACAATCAAAATAAATCTTGGAGATGAGAGAGCCTTTTTTATAAACAGATCAGCATTTCTGAATTGTGTTTGTGGCCAGGTGGAGATGGCATTTGGAGGCATGGTCACTGCTGGCCTTGGCAGTGCTGGGGACCGTTGGACTCGATGGGCTGTGACGGCTTTGCCAATCTCAACAATTCCATGACTCCATATCGCTTTGCTGGTCTTGTTTCCCGCTTGGGTTGTGGCCTCTGCAGTCCTGGCTTTGTGCACTGAAGTTTGCCAGTTAGCAGCTCCAGCCACCTCTGTCCCCATGTCACCTCCTGTTGGTGCCCTGGTGTTCCCATCATTCTTGTGTTCCTTGTGTTCCAGTCCAGCCATGGACTTCTGAAGGGACTAGGAAAACAGCTGCAGCTCTGGATGCTGTCCAGACACCTGGAGAACAGGATTTTGTGTTGGGAGGGTTTGTTTTCTGTCTGCTCTGTGTTCACTGATCCTAGAAAATGCTTACAACCCCCACAGGGAGCTGGAGGTTGCACAAACCAGGAGTCCCCTTCTTGCTGTAAAATAAGAGTCAGCTGATTGAGGATATATCCTAGAATCCTGGAATGGTTGGGGTGGGAAGGGAAGCTGCAGGTGCCCCATCCCTGGAAGTGTCCAAGGCCAGGTTGGATGGGGCTTGGAGCAACCTGGGCTAGTGGAAGGTGTCCCTGCCCATGGCAGGGGCTGGAATGGGATGAGCTTTAAAGTCTCTCCAACCCAAACCATTCCACGATTCTGTGACAATCCAGGAGAAGCTTTGCAGCTGGTAAAGCAAAAGCTTCGAGTCTTGGTTCCTGCTCTGAACGGAGGTTTTTCCATGCTACTTGTACTGGGAACGGTCTTCCCACAGGAGCGTGTCCAGGACCACAGGCTGATTGGTTTTTGTGCCCGTTGGTTTTTGGGTGGTTGATGGGAAATGTGGAGTTGAGAGAAGGAACCAGCTCTGTTTTGATGGATGGTGCCACCAGAACCCACATGAACACCAAAGGCAGGGCCACATCCTGCTGCTGGGGGCTGAGCTGGGAGTCCCAGCAGTGGGATTGCCGTGCTGGAATCATGGTCGCAGCAGTGCCATCACTGGCTTGCTGAATTGCTGGAATCAGTCGTGGTTCCAGCAGTGATCACCATCCTGGAGTCCCAGTCCCAGTGGTGGGATCCATGGTCTGAGCAGTGGGATCACCATCCTGGAGTCCCAGTCCCAGCAGTGCTGGAGTCCGTCATGGTCCCGGCAGTACGATCCATGGTTCCAGCAGTGGGATTGCTGTGGTGGAATCACAGTTCCAGAGAGCTGGAGTGGGACTTTAGACAAGGGCTTGGAGGACAGCACAAGGGGGAATGGCGTCCCACTGCCAGAGGGCAGGGTTTGGAGGGCAGGACTTGGAGCAGCCTGGGATAGTGGAAGGTGTAGCTGCCAATGGCAGGGGTGGGACTGCGTGAGCTTTAAGGTCCCTCGAAAGCATTCCATGATTCTGTGATTTGGGAAAGTTTCAGAGAAAGTTTTAGAATGAGAACTTGAGAAAGCTGAGTCGACAGAGCCAGGAGGGAGAGATGGGAGGAGAACATTGATGGGGACATTAGACAGTGGATCTGTTGAGGGGATGGAGATGATGTGAGCAAGGACTGGGGACTATCTAATTGTGTGTTCAGAGGAAACGTGGTTGGAGAACTCTGTAAGTGTCCAGCACATCCCTTGGTTTGTACAATTGCTGAGATGACTCTTCCCACAGGGAATGGCAGGAATATGAACTGGTTTTCCTGACATACAGCTTGGTTTGGCAAGGGGGTTTTAGCCAACTGTGATGTTCTGACATGAAGTGCTTTGGTTTTCTGGGAAGGAAGACACAGGTCACTCCTGTGAGAACAGTTTTCCCTGAGCATTTTCTGTTTCCTTAGGGTACAGAGTCCATTAAGATGGAAAACGGGCAAAGCACAGCAGCAAAGCTGGGGCTGCCCCCTCTCACCCCAGAGCAGCAGGAAGCTCTCCAGAAAGTGAGTAAAACCAGTGGGGAATTTGCTGTTTCGGGGGGTGGTGTTGTTTGGGTTTTTAATGAACCTCTGTCACTGGTGGGGCCAAAGGGAACTCACCACGGGATCTCTGGGATCGTGGCCGTGCTGAAGGGTCCCACAGTCACATTTGGGCCCAGGAATTACTTGTTTTGGTTTAGAGTTCGTGGACACTTATGGGAGCATGATGGGGAATTGCTGTTGGGGTGGGCAAGAGTGGGTTTAATTTAAAAATAAATAGCTTCAGAAAGTGGCATCCTGAGTCAGATGGGAATTCTGAGCTGGAGTGTGGGTGCCACAAAGTCACTGAGGAGCAGCTGCTGCTCCACGAGGACTGGGGTTGGGATCTGCTCTAGCTGGCCTGTCACTGTCCACACCAGAACGCATCCCAGAATATCCCTGTCCTTGGGTGATGGGGATAGAGTACTCTGTCCTCGATAGGCTCTGTGTGGATGTGCCTGTGCTGTCACAGCTGTCCCTCTGTGTGTGGTGGTTGGCTCCTGGCCTCATTCCCTCTGGCTTCTCTGGAGCCCAAGGATGCAAACCCCCTTGTCCATTTCCAGGTTTCTGAAACACACGCCTCAAATCCCTGGGTTAGATCCTCCCATTCCCTGGCAGCTCCCAAACACAGCCATGGAGACCCCGTGCCCAAGGGGTGGCTGAGTGTGTGTCCTGGGGAAGGTGCACAGGTGTGGGGATGAGGCTTGCCTTGGCACAGAGCCTCTGTGCCGGCACCACTGGAATCTCTGGCTTTGCCAGGTTTGGAGAGGACTGAGAGAACCCTCAAAGGAGCCTTCTGTGTGCAGGCAGAGCCAGAAGTGAACTGGGGCATTAGGGAGCAGAGCCAGGGAAGAACTGGTGTGTTTTGGGAGCAGATCCAGGGCAGGCCGGGTGTGCTGAGAGGGGAGAGCCCAGCCCAGGGGTGGCCATGGGGAGGTGGAGCCCCTTCCCTCCTGTAGCACCTGTCTGTGCAGACGCTCTCTGAGAGGAGAGGACTGAAGGAGGCCGTGCCCCGCCCTGGGCCCTGCAGGTAAGGGGCTGTGGTGGGATGCGAGGGCGGAAGAGGGGAATGCCGAGCTCCCGGTGCATGCTGCTTCCCTGCGCTGCCCGTCACGACATCCTGCTGCGTCCCAGGGCCCCGAGGTGCTGGGGAGCTGTGGGCAGTGCCATGCTGCTTAGGGATGGAGACCGGAAGGTTCTGGGAGCTGTGGTGCGGAGCCAGGCATCGTTCCCTGCCCGGCTGTGTTGTCCTGCCCCTACAGCGCCTGTTTTCCTTCCAGGCCAAGAAGTACGCGATGGAGCAGAGCATCAAGAGTGTGCTGGTGAAACAAACCATCGCCCACCAGCAGCAGCAGCTCACCAACCTCCAGGTGAGACCCCCCTCCGGGCTGCTCCCTCTGCCTCGTGCTCCCCCCGACACGGTGGAGTTCTCAGGGCCCTTGGAACCAGAGCACAGCCCTGAGCCTGCAGCTCACCCAGGCACCCCGACTGACCTCACAAATTGCCCACAAATCTCTTTCATTCCAAGAGGAAATGGTTAAAAATTCCTGTCCTGTTGGACGTCCCTTCTTGAGATACAAGAAGCCAAAGACTTTGCTGTGGGTTTTGCTTCTGAGCCATGTTTAAGGTGGTGAAGGCAGAAGGGATCCTGGGAACAGTGTCTTGTCACCATCTCCTCTGCCTGAGGGAGGGTCCCTGTGTCCCCATGTCCCAGTGCTGCCCTGTTTCCCTCCCCTGCACCCAGGTGCTCTCAGTTTTGGAGAAGTTCTGTTGGCTGTTCCTGCTTGTACTGGAATGCCCATATTGGGAGAACCCTTAACTGGGGTTTGACCTCTCCTCCTTCAGAGGTTTCTGGAACATGTCTCACTGCCTTTACTCGAAGTCAGGAAGCCTGAAACAAGGGCTTTGCCTGAGGAATCCCTGTGGATGTGCCCTCCCTGCCCGGCAGCTGAGGCCGTTTGGGGCTGTGCCTGGTTCTGAGGGTCTGCTCTAGTTGAGGGGCTCCTTTTAAATGCTGGGGGTGAATCAACGACAGTGGTTGCAGAGGTTACTATTGCCTTGAGTCCCCCCTGGGATCCCACCCTGCTTCCCGAGGCAGCGGCAGCAGCACAACCCCACCCTGGCCTGGTGGGACCGGACTCGGCAGGGTCCTGGCGCCGGACAGTCCTGGGGACCAGGCAGTGAGGGCCGAGGAAGGAGAGGCCTCTCCGCAGGTGCCCCTGTGCCGCCGCTCTGCTTGAGTTTGTACAAACAGCCGTAGTATGCTCAGCTCCAACAGACTGAACTCTGTCTTTACTGTCTTTCAGATGGCAGCAGTGACAATGGGCTTTGGAGATCCTCTCTCACCTTTACAATCGGTCAATAGACATATTCACTTCTTCTGGGGCACTTGTCTTAGTCAGGGCCTAGCGTGGGGACGTTCGTAGTGGTGCCAATGCTCTTGTCCGCGCCCAGCACAGCCCTCCCACATCCCCACCTGTACTGGACACGCCCAGGAGCAGAGCGAGGTGTCACTGCCCCGAGAAGACCCCAGGCTGTGCAGTCTGCGGGGACACTGCCACTCGGGGGCAAAGACAGCTTTAGATTTCCACCAGTTCTGAACACACCTGTGAAATTGTGGGAGCTGCATTTCTAGGGATGCTACAGTTCTGAGGTCCCGACCTAAAACTAACAGCCAAGGTAACTCACCAAGGGGCGATTTCTTGTGGAACGACCTCCCAGCACCCAGAGCCGGCCGGTGCTGGGGAGGGCCGGGGCGCCGGAGGTTGGCAGAACATGGTGTAGCCCAGGCTCAGACTCTCTTTACTGTGCATGGTCCAGACCAGGGCAATATGGCACGTTCCAAGTGCAGCAAAAGCAGGATTGAAGGGACAGAACCGCAAGACTGATCAGAGAACTTGTGTGAGCCTTTGTGCCCATTCTAATCAGAGGCCACAAAGAGCTGAATGACGTGGCATGATCCATCCCCTCCTTTTTCCTAGACGTGCTGGACAAAGTGTCCCATGACTCCTCTCTGCACCCAAAGGTTCATTTGTAAATTCATTTGCACATTTGTAAATATCTTTCTGTCTTGCTGGAATATGAGGTTTGTGCCTGGTGTAAAACACAGCCGGAGGTTTAAACTCCAAGGGCACTGAAGTGAAATCCCCACTCTCCCTCCTTTGGCAGTGGGTGGTGTGTCAGTGGGGAGCCAGAATGGATGTCCTGGGGCAGGGGTAAGTTTGGAATGGAACAGAGCAGCTGTCTTGATGTGGATTTGGCAGACACGGTGTTGGAGCCCTCATGCCCAGGAACTTCCCCTATCCCTGGAGCTGCTGCTTGACAGTGGAACTCCAGCAATTTGGCCTAAATTGTTTTTGACTCATTCTTCCCAGCTGGGCACAGCTGAGTCGGTGGCACAGGAAAGTTTTAACGGCTTATGACCCCCAGGGCACGGGGCTGTGACCCCTTTTCGTCAGCCATTCTTCCCTTGAGAGTCACAGGTAGATATAGCCCAGGAGCAGGGGTCTGGTACAGTTCAGAGCAGTCAGGATATCCCATTCTTGGCAGATGCTTCATCCCAGAGCCCATTCAGAATGCGCAAAGTGCAAACAGCGCCCTGTCCGGCCCTTTCTTGTTGCCAAGGTTCCCCAGTTCCTCTGTGGAGGCAGCACAGCCTGAACTCCCTGAGCTCTGGATCTCAGGGCCCAAGTTACAGTTTCCCATGGTCTCAGTCTTCCCTCCATGTGTCACAGTATAAGATTCCCAGGTCCCTTCACCATCCCCTGGTGTCATTGTGTCATGACTGGTGCTCCTGGTGAGGGTTGTGCATCACCGGCTTTGATTACAAGAGCAGCCCAAGGTGGGGTTTTGGCCTGTCCTTAAAATAACCTCCCAGATCCCTGTAGAGCAGCATTGCACAGCTACAGGTGGGGGCTGCTGCCTGGCTGAGGCTGCAGGTGCTTTTCCATGTTACAGGAGGAGAAAGAGGCACGGGGCACAGTGAAATCAGCCTGGGGGCTGGTGAGAGCAGTGAGATGTCCAGGCAGGAGGCCCTGACACCGACCTGTGCTGAGCTCAGGTGCCCAGGGCACATCCCCCACCTGGATGCTCCTGTTGGTGCCCCACAGACACCCGGGGTCAGCACGGCCCACCTCAGCTCTGCCTTCTGCAGGTCCGAAATTCCAGGGTCATTAAGGCTGGAAAAGACCTCCAAGGTCATTGAGTCCAACCTGTGCCTGATCCCCATGTTGTCACCAGCCCAGAGCACTGAGTGCCATGTCCAGGTGTTCCCTGGACGCCTCCAGGGATGGGGACTCCACACCTCCCTGGGCAGCCTCCTCTAATGCCTGATCACTCTTTCCAGGAAGGAATTCTTCTGCTGTCTGAAAATCCTGAGTCCTCCTCACTCCCCCACCTCTCTTTTAGGGTCCTATGGCAGGGCAAGGTGGGGATTTCCTCCTGCAGAGGCTCCTTGGGAGAGGGGTGACCCTGGTGGTGGCTCTGACCCCCTAAACGGACATGCTGCAGACTGAGGGGCTTTCCTGCACCAAAGCTGGGAATGTGCTGGAGCACCTGGGAGACTACCCAGCCACTGTCCTGCATATGTACGTGCCATAGTCCTGCTGGTCACAGCCTGCAGAGTAAAGAGAGCCATGGCCCAGCCGTGCCGGGAAATCCTTAAGCCAGGCAAGGGGCAAGCTGGATGTCACCTCAGGAGCAGCAGCTGGGGCTGGATGTCACCTCAGGGGCAGTCTGGGCTGAATGTCACCACAGGAGCAGCAGTTGCGGTTTAATGTCACCTCTGGAGCAACAGTTGGGGCTGAATGTCACCTCAGGAGCAGCAATTGGGGCTTGATGTCACCTCAGGGGCAGTCTGGGCTGAATGTCACCACAGGAGCAGCAGTTGCGGTTTAATGTCACCTCTGGAGCAACAGTTGGGGCTGAATGTCACCTCAGGAGCAGCAATTGGGGCTTGATGTCACCTCAGGAGCAGCAGTTGGGGGTTGATGTCACCTCAGGGGGAGGGGCTGGGGGTGGGTGGCNCCTCTGGAGCAACAGTTGGGGCTGAATGTCACCTCAGGAGCAGCAATTGGGGCTTGATGTCACCTCAGGGGCAGTCTGGGCTGAATGTCACCACAGGAGCAGCAGTTGCGGTTTAATGTCACCTCTGGAGCAACAGTTGGGGCTGAATGTCACCTCAGGAGCAGCAATTGGGGCTTGATGTCACCTCAGGAGCAGCAGTTGAGGGTTGATGTCACCTCAGGGGGAGAGTCTGGGGCTGGATGTCACCTCAGGAGCAGCATTTGGGGCTTGATGTCACCTCAGGAGCAGCAGTTGGGGTTTAATGTCACCTCAGGGGCAGAGTCTGGGGCTGGATGTCACCTCAGGAGCAGCAGTTGGGGTTTAATGTCACCTCAGGGGCAGAGTCTGGGGCTGGATGTCACCTCAGGAGCAGCAGTTGGGGTTTAATGTCGCCTCAGGGACAGAGTCTGGGTGAGAGCCATCCCTATTTGCAGTGTCCTGTATGGGATGGCAGGAGTTAAACCCTCCCAGGTTGTTTCCTCCTGTGGCCAGTGGCAGTCCCGGACAGGCTATGTGCACGGTGCTGTGCCTGTCACAGATGAGCTCTCCCTCCTTTTGGGCTGCAGCATCCCCAGGCACAGGTCCTGTGCTCATTAGGGCACCCTAAAAATTAGCCTTGAGAAGGCCCTGAGTGCTTTCCCTTTGCCCCAGGGGTCCCCAGGCATGGCAGAGCTCCTCTGCTCATTAGGGCACCCCAAAAATCATCTCCTGAAGGCTCTGGTTGCAGCCCCTCTGCCCTGGGGGTGCTGGGGAGGGAAGGAGGTGCTCAGAGCTCCCTGCTGTGGTGCTGGGCAGGGCCAGAGGCATCACCTGCTGCTGCACATGCTCTGCAGCAGCCTCTTCCTGCCCCAGGTGTGTTCCCACCTGCCCCAGAGCCATCCCCTCACATGCAGGCAGTGACTCCTCCAGAGCCCCGTGGTGTGGCCACATCTGCAGGGCCACGTCCCTCTGCAGCTCTAGAGCTGCACTGGGGATGACAGACACGAAGGACACACTGTGCTCTGCTTTTGGGATCCCTCCTGTAAGGAATGGCTGGATTTGTCTTGAAAACAGGTTTCCAGGCAGACTTAGGACACGGTAGCAGAAACCCTCTGTGCAGCAGCTGCGTGTTGGGGCTGCACCAGTACAGCCAGTGCCGCCAGGCAGGGATGAGTACTGGCACCACACGCTTCCCAGGAGTCCCACTGGGCCATGGAAGTGTTTGGCTTTGCTGTTGAGCTGTGGAAGTGGTGCCCAGTACTGGATCTCGGACTGCTGGGGGTGGGGGGAGGCTCTGGTGCCAGAGGGAGCGGGGGGGAGGTTCCCAGTTCCAGACC
>VZTG01004511.1:161286-185841 GCA_013397845.1 Melanocharis versteri | reverse complement strand
GGGGTGGGAGTGCCGATGGATCTCTGCTGTCGGGTGGGGGGAGTGGGAGGGATTCTCCCAGTGCCCAGAGCTGAGCCCTTTGCTGCCTGGAGGGGAAGCTGCCCTAGAGTGAAGGGATTCCCTCCTCCTGCAGGTGTGGCTGGAGATGAGATCAGGCTGGGGGAGACCCGGCCAGAGGGGCCGGAATGTGTCTGCCCCAGGATGAGCCGGACTTTATCCGGGAGTGAGCCGGATGGATCCGCTCCAGCGCCCTGTGCAGCGAGCAGGGAAATCCTTCTGATCCAGGCTGTGCCAGAGCTGCCGCTGGGGGTGGCTCCCGGGAGGGAAGCAGTAGGGGAAGGAGGCCCCGGTAGCCACGGCCAGCCCGGCACTGACCAGCCAGTCCTTGTCTCGCTACAGATGGCGGCTCAGAGGCAGCGGGCACTCGCCATCATGTGCCGGGTCTACGTGGGCTCCATCTACTATGAGCTGGGGGAGGACACCATCCGCCAGGCCTTCGCCCCCTTTGGGCCCATCAAGAGCATCGACATGTCCTGGGACTCCGTCACCATGAAGCACAAGGTGGGATGGGGCTGCCAGGCTGGTGGGAGGTTCCCTGCCTGTGGCACGGGGTGGAACTGGATGAGCTTTGAGGTCCTGTCCCACCCAAACCATTGTGGGATTGCCTGGATCTGGCAAAGGGTGGAATTCCTTGGGGGCAGCGAGAGCTGGTGCTGATGTCCCAATGATGAGGCATTCTGGGGTCTTTTGCAAGGACATTTCTTTCAGCCATGTGTCCTAAACACAAAATAGCCAGCTTTGCAGAATTTTGGATGAGATGCTGGGGAGCAATTCTTCCCGGTGAGGGTAGTGAGGCCCTGGCACAGGTTGCCCGGAGAATCTGTGGCTGCCCCATCCTTGGAAGTGTCCATGGTCAGGCTGGATGGGGTTTGGAGCAACCTGGTCTAGTGGAAGGTGTGGAACTGGGTGGGCTCTAAGGTCCCTACAACCCAAACCTTTCCATGATTCTATGATTCCCAGCCCTCAAGGAACATTCACATCTCTTTGAGGCTTTCCAGATACAGCCAGGAGAGGAAGGGGCCTCTACTCTTGTGAAGAACAGGCTCCTTTTAGCACGGGGGGTGAATGTTTGCAGCTCCCTGATCTGCTTAGGGCAGGATTCTGTGCTGGGAGCCACGGGTGTGTTGGATGAAGTGCACAGCATGGAATCATTGAGGTTGGAAAAGAGCACCCAGAGCACTGAGTGCCACATTCAGTCACTCCTTGGACATCTCCAGGGATGGGGACTCCACACCTCCCTGGGCAGCCCCTGCCAATGCATGACCACCCTTTCAATGAAGAAATTCCTCCTGATGTCCAGCCTGAAGCTCTGCTGGCAGTGCTGACAAGGCAGCAGCCCTTAGTGAGGGGGGTTTTGCTGCGGGACCTCAGAGTCTGAGAGGCTCCAGAGTCAGGTGCCCTTGGGGGAACCTCTGCAGGCCATTTTCTGCCATAATAAAATGCTTCTCTAAGGAATCTTCTTGGGCCAGGAGCAGGAGTCAGTGTGGTGGGAGTCAATTCCACATGCAGGGATCTGGTCTGTGGGAAACCTTGGCTGCATTAGATCAGCACAGCTGGAGTGATTGTCAGGTGTCTCCCCCCATTCCAGGGCTTTGCCTTTGTGGAATACGAGGTTCCCGAAGCCGCCCAGCTGGCCCTGGAGCAGATGAATTCTGTCATGCTGGGGGGAAGGAACATCAAGGTGAGTAACGTGCCTGCTCCGAAAATTCCTGCCTCTCTTTTCCTGGGAATAATGGTTTCATGCCTGGAAATGCTCCCCACAGCACTGTGATGGGGGAAGGAACCTAAAGACTGTTCCCTGATGGACCTTGATGTCCAACATGGAGCACACGGTGGCTCTGGGTCCCTCCTCTCCAAGGAGAAACCCCCAGCCTGTGAGTCCCACCTGAGATTGGCTCCAGGGACTCAACTCAGGTTTTCCCACCCACACATGGAATTCTCTTGAAGACAAAGCAAAGGTGATTCTTTATGTCTTATATGGTGTCTCTGACATGCCATGAGTGTGTGCAGGGTCCCATGGCCCAGGGGTTTTAGGAGCCCCTGAAAGAAAGGGGTAGGAGCACTGTGATTTGCTTGCAGAATCCTCAGTCCCTGGAAATTGGTGTTTGGCAGGTCAGGGAAGGTAAATGGGAGAGGTACAGGGAGGAGGGAGCAGAGCCCAGGATTTTGGTAGTGCAGGGTGTTCCTGGAGCCGTTCCCTCTGCTGATGATGGCCCTCTGAGGTGTCCTGTGGTTTGCACAGGCAGGGAGGGGGCAAGTGCTGCCCTGCCCTATGGTCTGTTCATGTCACAGAATAATGGAACTATACGTGGGAAAACCCCTCCCAGCTCATTGAGTCCAACCTGTGACCCATCCCCACCTTGTCACCCAGCCTAGAGCAGTGAGTGCCACATCCAGGCATTCCTGGGACACCTGCAGGGGTGGGGACTCCACCACTTCCCTGGGCAGCCCCTTCCAACGCCAGACCACCCTTTCCTTGAAGAAATTCCTCCTGATGTCCAGCCTGAACCTCCCCTGGCACAGCTTGAGGCCTTTCCCTCTTGTCCTGTCTCTGTTACCTGGGAGCAGAGCCCAACCCCCCTGGCTGCCCCCTCCTGTCAGGGAGTTGTGGAGAGCCAGGATGTCTGCCCTGAGCCTCCTTTTCTCCAGGCTGAGCCCCCCAGCTCCCTCAGCCATGCCTGGTACTCCAGGCCCTTCCCAACTCCATTCCCATCCCTATCTGTGCAGGTGGGGAGGCCCAGCAACATCGGGCAGGCTCAGCCCATCATTGACCAGCTGGCGGAGGAGGCCCGGGCCTTCAACCGCATCTACGTGGCCTCTGTGCACCAGGACCTGTCTGACGACGACATCAAGAGCGTGTTTGAAGCCTTTGGGAAGATCAAATCCTGCACCTTGGCCAGGGACCCCACGACAGGGAAGCACAAAGGCTACGGCTTCATTGGTACAGCCGGGTGGGGCTGGGGCAGGGGTGGGAGTGTCCTCTGCTCCTGGAGGTGGCTTTGGGGTTGGTTTTTCCACGCTAGTGAAGAGATTTCCTTAAGCGATGGGAATAAATTTGGAGCAGGTCAGGGCTGGATTTAGAAATATAATTTATAGCGGCTGTGGGGGTGGTGAGGCCCTGGCACAGGTTGCCCAGAGAAGCTGTGGCTGCCCCTGGATCCCTGGAAGTGTCCAAGGCCAGGTTGAACAGGCTTGGAGCAACCTTGGCTAGTGGAAGGTGGCCCTGCCCGTGGAAGGTGGCAGGGAGTGGGGCTGGATAGTCTTTAAGGTCCCTTCCCACCCAAACCATTCCATAATTCCATGACTGAACACCAAAAGGCTCATTTGTGAATGATCCCTTCCTGCAGAGTATGAGAAGGCCCAGTCCTCCCAGGATGCCGTCTCCTCCATGAACCTCTTTGACCTGGGGGGTCAGTACCTGCGGGTGGGCAAGGCCGTGACGCCCCCGATGCCGCTCCTGACCCCGGCCACGCCTGGAGGGCTCCCACCTGCGGCCGCTGTCGCTGCTGCCGCTGCCACCGCCAAGATCACGGCACAGGTGAGACGTGGGGACGGCTCAGGGGAGGCACGGAGATGGCTCAGAGCGTGGCACAGGTGAGACACGGGGATGGAACAGGGACAGCTCAGAGCACAGCTCAGGTGAGGCACAGGGACAGCACAGAGCACTGCACAGGTGGGGCACAGGGACAACTCGGGAGGCACAGGGACAGCACAGGGTGCCCAGAGAAGCTGTGACTGCCCCTGGATCCCTGGAAGTGTCCAAGGCCAGGTTGGACAGGGCTTGGAGCAATCTGGGATAGTGGAAGGTGTCCCTGCCCAGGGCAGGGGGTGGGACTGGATGGGCCTTAAGGTCTCTTCCAACACAAACCATTCCAGTATGCCGTGATTCCAGATCATACTCTGTCCTAGTATTTCACACATGGAAGCTTGTCCCTGGCACCTGGGAAATCTGAGATACCAGATTTTGGAATGATCTGGCACAGCTGATGAGAGCTTTATTTCAAGAACTGGTGGGGAAGGTTGGAGAGAATTCCTAGTCTAGAAATCAAACCAGCAGTGAGGGAAATGGTTGCAGGAGAGGCTGAAAGAAATCAGGGAAGGATGTGGAAGGGGCAGAGGGGTGAGGGCAGGAGCAGTTGTGTGAGCAGCACTCTGGTTGAAGGTCCCACCTGTAGCAGGGTGGAGCAGGAAGCCTGGAATGGCTTTAGGCTTTTGGGAGACAGGGAAGGGTGGTGATGGGGTGGGGTGGATATTGATACAGAACTTGAGTTCTCTGATTTAGTTTTCCTGAAGTACCAGGAGCTCGTGAGTGGGACCACTGGGCACAGATTCCCATGGCTGTGCCCCCATCCCTGCCTTGGGCAGCAGGATCCCCCCGTGGCACTGTAGCCTGTGGAGAAAGAAAATTCCAGCACTGTTGCAGTTTGGGATTTCCTCAGGCAGGAATTGCTGGTCAGTGCAGCCCCTGGTGCAGCTGCAGTGGAGCTGAGGCTTGAAAAGGCTTTTTGGGGAATGTTTCCCTAAATCGAAGGTGGAAGCAGGAGTGGGAGGAGCTGCCCCTCACGTGGAACTCACAGGTCCCCAGGAAAGATTCCACAGGTCTGGAAATCTCTGCAGTCAAGGGAGGGAGAAAGTTGAGACATGGCTGGAATTACTTGGATCAAAATCACTTTGGGAAAGAACTATGGACTCTCCTTAAGTGAAATGGTAGAGATGGGATACAGACATGGATAAATCCTGCTGTTTTGTCAAGAAACTGCAGGATCTGTTCCTGTGAGGAGAGTGGCACTAAAGAGAGAGGAGCAAAGGTCACCCCTGTCTACTAGAGGCAGGAAAAGTCAGACTTGCAAGGAAGTGAAGGAATCAAAAGTATTGGGAGAAGTTTTTTAGCCATTTCAGTGAGAAGTGGGGGCAGCTGGTGACCAGTGTAGCCAGAAATTCCAGTGGTTCCAGCACTTTCCCATTTCCCTTCATTAGGAGCTTCATCTCCAGTGGAAATAGGAGTGGCCTTGTGGGCACTGGGAGCAGAGCCCTGATGGAATGGGTTGGATCCCAGAGCTTAGGTATTTCTGTAGAGGAGAGTTGGGATATTGCAGCAGCTTTGAGTCACAGATCCATGAACATGTGGGAGTGGAGGGACAGAACCTTGGGATCTTCTGCTCTGCCACATCAGGGATTACAGGAGCCCCAAGAATACAAGGAAGAAAAGGATGTGAGCAATTAAATCAGGACTACAGTGGCCTGGAAAGCAACAACAACCAAAAACATTGGGGTCCTGGGGTGTGTTTTAGGCACATTATTTTCAGTACTTCCATGGAAGTGTTTATTGTTCAGCTGGGAGTTCCTCCTGAATGTTGTTGGAATTCTGGGCATCTGGAGTCAGGGTGTTTGTTGGGATTTGAGTTCCAGGAGAAGGTTTTTCTTCCAAGGTGCTTCAGAGTTTCTGTTTCCCTGCTGGGCTGGGTGACACCTTTACCTTCCCCAGCAGCACTGGGAGCTCCTGGGAATGGGAGTACCTGGCATTTCCCAGGTGCAGGACAGCTGAGCCTGGCTGGATGCTCTGCAGGGAGAGTCCCTGGGACAGGGTTAACCCGAGGTTCTCATGTGTCCCGCAGGAAGCCGTGGCAGGAGCCGCAGTGCTGGGCACGCTGGCAACACCAGGGCTTGTGTCCCCTGCCCTGACCCTGGCCCAGCCCCTGGGGGCTCTGCCCCAGGCCGTGATGGCAGCACAGGCCCCCGGTGTCATCACAGGTGGGTCCCCTCCTCCTGGCACCTGTGTCCCCTTCTGTCACTCGTGTGTGTCCCCTCTTCCTGGCACCTGTGTGTGCCCCCTTCCTCCTGGTACCTGTGTGTCCTCTTCCTTCTGTCATGTATGTGTGCTCTTGTCACCTGTGTACTTCTCCTTCTGTCACCTGCATGTGTCTGTCCCCTCCTCCTGTCACCCATGTGTGCTCTTCCCTTGATGCCTCTCGCTCCTGTCACCTGTGTGTGCTCTGTCTCTTGTTACCCATGTCCCTTTTCCACAGATGGAACTCTGTGCCTCGGGTCCACTTGGGGCCAGAATCCTGCTCCTGGTGCTGCCTGGGCAAGAACTTGGATGTTTTATGGATCAATTTTGGTGTCCAGTAGATGGGACAGGCCAGGGGTTCCCAGCAGGAACGCCTGGCATGGGGGGAAAAGCTGGATAATTGGCACTGGTGTCACTGACCATTGCCCCGATGTCACCGACCATCACCCAGCTGTCACTGACCACTGCCCAAGTGTCATTGACCATTGCCCCGATGTCACCGACCATCACCCACGTGTCACTGACCATCCTCCTGTTCCTGTGCTCTCCCAGGTGTGACCCCTGCCCGGCCGCCCATCCCAGTGACCATCCCGCAGGTGGGGGTTGTGAATCCCATCCTGGCCAGTCCCCCGGCCCTGGGGCTGGTGGAGGTCAAGAAGGAGAAGGAGGAGGAGGAGGTGTTCCAGGAGTCGGAGCGGCCGGAGATGCTGAGCGAGCAGGAGCACATGAGCATTTCTGGGAGCAGTGCCCGGCACATGGTCATGCAGAAGCTGCTCCGCAAGCAGGAGGTGAGTTCAGGCAGGTGACAGCTGCCACCTGTGTGCCAGGCTTGGCTCTGCAGGTCGGGGGGGCTCAGGGACACCTGCAGGTACCTCTGAGCTTGGGGGGCTCAGAGAACACTTGGCAAGAGGCCTTGCTCTTCAGGATTGATTTGCATGGGCCTGGAGTGCCAGAACAAGGGGAGTGGCTTCCCACTGCCAGAGGGCAGGGTTAGATGGGATATGGGGAAGGAATCCTTCCCTGTGAAGGTGATGGGGCCCTGGCACAGGTTGCCCTGTGGCTGCCCCATCCCTGGAAGTGTTCAAGGCTGAACAGGGCTTGGAGCAACCTCGGATAGTGGAAGGTGTCCCTGCCTATGGAAGGGAGGTGGAACTGGATAGGCTTTTAGTCCCTCCATCCCAAACCATCCTGGGATTCCATGATCTTCCCTGAGTCCCTTGGAGGGCTCAGATCAGGCCCTGGTGAGGGGTCTCTGACCAAACTCTGTCTCTGGTATCACTAAATCAAACCCTGGTGGCCTTTGGGCTGTAAGGGTGGGACTGGCACAGGCCAGGCCAGTCTATCCCAAATACCAAGTTCACCTTTTCTCCACAACATTCCATAGTGGGGTGAGTCCTGTCCAGAATCCCAGAGGAGCCCCCAGGCTCAGTGACAAGGTGGGCATTGGTCACAGGTTGGACTCAATGGTCTTGGAGGTCTTTTCCCACCTTAATTGATTCTGTGAAACCCTGAGGTGTTGATCAAACAGAAGTTCATGGGAATTGCAACAAGGAAGGGGACGAGAATGAGGGATAGAAAAAGAACATTAAACAGAACAATGGATTTTTGTGGGGGGTCTCGGAGGGGACTTGATAATCTTGCCTGGGCATGGCCAGTTTGTTCCTTCGCTGGAGTTTCCCAACAGATTTCCTGAGATTTGCCAGGGAATCTACAGTATTTCTTCCCCATTTGCTAATAGGGATAATCCTGGCAGCATTCCCTAAGGAATGAGGGTTCCTTCTACTTCCCAAGAGTGCTTGATGGTAAACACACCCTTGAGCTCCCATCCCAGCAGCCAGTTTTCCTCTGTCACAACCACCTTTCCCAAAGACTCAATCCATGGGACAGCCTGGCTTGGGAAAAGTTGAGCAGAGCTAAATAGTCTTATTTAAGGTTTAAAAAAGCGCAGGGGATGTCACACAGCATTCCCAACCCAGGGGAATTCCTGATCCAGGAGCCAGCCCCTCACAGCCAGCAGCAAACTGACCTGGAAACTCAGTAATTATCCCTGAGAACCTGAGCCATCAGTCCCACAGAGTGTGCCTGGAATGGCCAGCCCGGGGATTGGGGTGCTCAGGTGTGTCCTCTGCCTGTCTCCAGGTGTTAATTCCCTCATCCCTTCCCTTGCAGTCCACGGTGATGGTGCTGCGAAACATGGTGGATCCCAAGGACATCGATGACGACCTGGAGGGAGAAGTGACGGAAGAGTGCGGGAAGTTCGGGGCTGTCAACAGGGTCATCATCTACCAGGAGAAGCAGGGGGAGGAGGAGGATGCCGAGATCATTGTCAAGATCTTCGTGGAGTTCTCCATGGCCTCAGAGACTCACAAGGCCATCCAGGCGCTCAACGGGCGCTGGTTCGCGGGCAGGAAGGTGGTGGCCGAGGTCTACGACCAGGAGAGGTTTGACAACAGCGACCTCTCGGCATGAACTGCATCCCAGGGCTGGGCTTGGATCCGGGGAACAGGCCCAACTGTGATCCCAGGGCTTGGCTGAGCTTGGATCCAGGGAATGGGCCCAGTTCTGATCCCAGGGCTTGGCATCTGGGAATTTGCCTAACTCTGGTCCCAGGGCCCAGCTGAGCTCAGATCCAGGGAATTAGCCCACCTCTGATCCCAGAGCTTGGCTGAGCTTTGATCCAGGAAATTGGTCCAACTCAGATCCAGGGAACCAGCCCAACTCTGATCCCAAGGCCTGGTTGAGCTTGAATCCAGGGAATTGGCCCAGCTCTGGTCCCAGGGCTTGGCCAAGCTCACATCCAACTCTGATCCCAGTGCTCAGCCAAACTCCAGTCCAAGGAATCAGCCCAACTCTGTTCCAAGGAACTGGCTAAGCCCTATTCCAAGGACTGGCTTTGCCCCCTCTGCCTCCCAGGATTTTTGTAGCCGTGTGTAAAGGACATTCCAGGACATTCCAGGGCGGGCAAAGGGATCTGGTGTCGGGGGAGTTGGGATAAAAACACAAAGAAAGCTGGTGTCACTTGTGTGTGTGTGTGTGTGACAGGGCTGGCACCTCCTCAGCCCAGTCTGGCACAGGGTTGGCACTGCACTGGCATCTCCACAACCCAGCTCGGCACCTCCTCGGCCCAGACTGGCACCCTGAGGAGCAGGGCTGGGCCTGAAGAGATGCTGTGGGTGCCCTTGCCCAGCCCCGAGCTCCCTCCAGCCACACTCAGGTCAGGAGCCTGTGGTACCTTTGGGGCAGGAGCAGCTGTTTCCCTCCAGGATGGGCCCCAAGGAGTTGGGATGGAGCTGGGGGGGAACTTGGGGTGGAGGGGTTTCACCCTTGGGGACTCATGTCCTGGCAGAGGGAAGAACTGGGGGTGCTGGGAGGGAGCCCTGATCCAGAAGAACTGTGAGATGAGCTCAGGAATTCCACAGAACTGGGATCCAGCCGGAGTCTGGAGGAAACAATCCTTTCAGTTCAGAAATTCAAATCTAAGCAGAATGATCTCCAAGGAACTGCAGCAAGGAATTCCGAGCTGAGCCTCGCTCTGGGAGTTGCTGGCCAGCTTGGGCATGTCCTGCAGCAGGGCCTGGGAAACTCACCNTTTGTGGGGGGTCTCGGAGGGGACTTGATAATCTTGCCTGGACATGGCCAGTTTGTTCCTTCGCTGGAGTTTCCCAACAGATTTCCTGAGATTTGCCAGGGAATCTACAGTATTTCTTCCCCATTTGCTAATAGGGATAATCCTGGCAGCATTCCCTAAGGAATGAGGGTTCCTTCTACTTCCCAAGAGTGCTTGATGGTAAACACACCCTTGAGCTCCCATCCCAGCAGCCAGTTTTCCTCTGTCACAACCACCTTTCCCAAAGACTCAATCCATGGGACAGCCTGGCTTGGGAAAAGTTGAGCAGAGCTAAATAGTCTTATTTAAGGTTTAAAAAAGCGCAGGGGATGTCACACAGCATTCCCAACCCAGGGGAATTCCTGATCCAGGAGCCAGCCCCTCACAGCCAGCAGCAAACTGACCTGGAAACTCAGTAATTATCCCTGAGAACCTGAGCCATCAGTCCCACAGAGTGTGCCTGGAATGGCCAGCCCGGGGATTGGGGTGCTCAGGTGTGTCCTCTGCCTGTCTCCAGGTGTTAATTCCCTCATCCCTTCCCTTGCAGTCCACGGTGATGGTGCTGCGAAACATGGTGGATCCCAAGGACATCGATGACGACCTGGAGGGAGAAGTGACGGAAGAGTGCGGGAAGTTCGGGGCTGTCAACAGGGTCATCATCTACCAGGAGAAGCAGGGGGAGGAGGAGGATGCCGAGATCATTGTCAAGATCTTCGTGGAGTTCTCCATGGCCTCAGAGACTCACAAGGCCATCCAGGCGCTCAACGGGCGCTGGTTCGCGGGCAGGAAGGTGGTGGCCGAGGTCTACGACCAGGAGAGGTTTGACAACAGCGACCTCTCGGCATGAACTGCATCCCAGGGCTGGGCTTGGATCCGGGGAACAGGCCCAACTGTGATCCCAGGGCTTGGCTGAGCTTGGATCCAGGGAATGGGCCCAGTTCTGATCCCAGGGCTTGGCATCTGGGAATTTGCCTAACTCTGGTCCCAGGGCCCAGCTGAGCTCAGATCCAGGGAATTAGCCCACCTCTGATCCCAGAGCTTGGCTGAGCTTTGATCCAGGAAATTGGTCCAACTCAGATCCAGGGAACCAGCCCAACTCTGATCCCAAGGCCTGGTTGAGCTTGAATCCAGGGAATTGGCCCAGCTCTGGTCCCAGGGCTTGGCCAAGCTCACATCCAACTCTGATCCCAGTGCTCAGCCAAACTCCAGTCCAAGGAATCAGCCCAACTCTGTTCCAAGGAACTGGCTAAGCCCTATTCCAAGGACTGGCTTTGCCCCCTCTGCCTCCCAGGATTTTTGTAGCCGTGTGTAAAGGACATTCCAGGACATTCCAGGGCGGGCAAAGGGATCTGGTGTCGGGGGAGTTGGGATAAAAACACAAAGAAAGCTGGTGTCACTTGTGTGTGTGTGTGTGTGACAGGGCTGGCACCTCCTCAGCCCAGTCTGGCACAGGGTTGGCACTGCACTGGCATCTCCACAACCCAGCTCGGCACCTCCTCGGCCCAGACTGGCACCCTGAGGAGCAGGGCTGGGCCTGAAGAGATGCTGTGGGTGCCCTTGCCCAGCCCCGAGCTCCCTCCAGCCACACTCAGGTCAGGAGCCTGTGGTACCTTTGGGGCAGGAGCAGCTGTTTCCCTCCAGGATGGGCCCCAAGGAGTTGGGATGGAGCTGGGGGGGAACTTGGGGTGGAGGGGTTTCACCCTTGGGGACTCATGTCCTGGCAGAGGGAAGAACTGGGGGTGCTGGGAGGGAGCCCTGATCCAGAAGAACTGTGAGATGAGCTCAGGAATTCCACAGAACTGGGATCCAGCCGGAGTCTGGAGGAAACAATCCTTTCAGTTCAGAAATTCAAATCTAAGCAGAATGATCTCCAAGGAACTGCAGCAAGGAATTCCGAGCTGAGCCTCGCTCTGGGAGTTGCTGGCCAGCTTGGGCATGTCCTGCAGCAGGGCCTGGGAAACTCACCCAGGGCTGGAATGGCTCAGCCTGGAGCAGATGGGATGTTGGGATGCTGGGGTGTCATGGGGCTGTGTCTACAGCAACTGCCATGTTGGGATGCTGGGGGTGTATGGCAGCTTGGAGGCAGGGATGTTGGGATTTTGGGATGCTGGAATGCCCTGTCTACAGCAGCTGGGATTTAGGGATTTTGGGATGCCAGGATGCCGTGTCTACAGCAGGTGGGATTTTGGGATGGTGGGATGCCGTGTCTACAGCAGCTGGGATTTTGGGATGCCATGTCCACAGCAGGTGGGATTTTGGGATGCCATGTCCACAGCAGCTGGGATTTTGGGATGCTGGGATGCCATGTCTACAGCAGCTGGGATTTTGGGATGCAGGGATTTTGGGATGCTGCGATGCTGTGTCTACAGCAGCTGGGATTTTGGGATGCCGTGTCTACAGCAGCTGTGGTGCCGTCTTTGGCAGCCCCGAGCTTTCGGGGGTAGCTGCACAAACCACTGATCAGCTCTGTATGGGGGCACCTGTCAAAGGAGGCTCTGGTGTTTAGGGAAAACATCCCAAAAATGCAGGGGTAAGCACGGGACCTTCTTCGTTGAGTGCTGGAGCTCGGGGGCTGAGCGTGGCCGGGGCCGGACTGGGTGGGGCTCTCGGCCAGGACGTCCCTGCCCATTGCAGGGCGCTGGACGAGACCAGCTTTAAAGGTCCCTCCCAGTCCAGGCCATCCTGCAGTCTGAGAGTCCAACTTTCATAATCCCTGAAGGAAGCAGCACTGAGGGGAAGGAGAGGCCAAGAGGCTGCTCGGGATGGGCCTCCGTATCTGGGCTCCGCAGCCCAGGGCTCACAGACTCCAGCTCCGTATTGGAGGAGGGATCTGAAACTGCAGCTCTCATCAGACCAGGGCCTCCCTGTGGGACCGGAGCTTGATCGGGATATGGTGTGCAAATCCTAGGGGAAAGAAGACCCTGTGACTGCCGGGAAAAAGAAGCAAAGAATGGGGAGCAAGGATGGAGAGGCCCCCAAAGAAACAAGTGACACGGAAGACCCCGTCCAGGAGAGGAAACTCTACCTGCAGGAGGAATGCAGGATCCTCACACAACACCTGGACACGTACCTGGGAAGAGCGGAGCAGCTCCTGCAGGGAAACAAACGCCTGGAAAAGGAAGCCCAGGGCACTCAGGAGCAGAGCCAGTCTTACCTGTCCTGCGGAGCAAAGCTCAGCCAGGACCCCCCGGATATGGTCATCACCCTGAATGACCAGAATTGCCGGGATCTGGCCCAAGTCCAGGTGCAGAAGGAGGAGCTGGTCCCACGGTATGCTGAGAAGGAGCAGGAGGTGAGGAGCGCCCTGCAGGACACGGAGGCCGAGGCCTCGCTCCTGGACACGGAGCTGGAGNCCAGGAATTCCTGCTGGATAACGAGCTCCTCCTTTAACAAACGGCCTTGGGAGCTCATTTTTCTTGCCTGAAGAACAAAACAAGTGGAATATTTTCGCTATCGAACTTTCAAAGATAGTCCCTGACCTGAATAGCAGCCGGGATGGAAAATGACGATGGCCAAAGTCCACTCTCCTGTGAGCTGTGAACGCCGTCCTGAGACCTTTGGAGCCCTCCCGCACCTCAGCGGGCTGTGCCCGGCATCTCCCTGGAGCGGGACCTCACCTTTGCTGGGCTTGGAGACCCAGCGCCGGAGCCTGGGCTGCTCCCCCGCTGCTCGGGGCTCAGCCCCTCGCCCCTGGAGAAGAGCAGAGGCACCGACCCTTCCCTGAGCTCCAGGGGGATTTCTCACAGGTATAAACCCGTCCATGCACCTGTACATCCCCTGTGCCCCACCTATGCCCGCACCACCTGCGCCTGCCTGGTCCAAACTCTTCAGGTCTCTGTGTGTGGGAGTGTGAATGTGCTACAGCAAATGCACCAGGAATGTTCCTCTCAGATTCCTAAATTCTTTAGATTTGTGGGTAAGTCAGGCTGGGGTGATTTTAGGTTTAGATTGACCACTAATAGACTTTTTTCTCTGTGTGCTTTAACCATTGAGTAGCAGAGTGATCTTTGCCAACCTTGTTGTGCTTTTGCTTTTATTTTAAACCTGCTTTTGCTGATGCCTTTGCCAGTGGTTCTTTAAGTGACCTTGAGACTCTCATGTGCCACAAAATGTTAAATGGCAATCTAGAACCATCAAACCGTTTGTGGCAGTACCAGCAGTTCACATCTGGGAATGTGTGACCACATGCTGGTAAATTGAATTATTTTTGTAAATTGTGTCTTTTCATTATTGGGGGGTTAAAAATTTCAGCCATAAGGAAATTCCTGAGTTATTATAAAGCTAAAATGATTCAGTGACATTTCCATGAGTTGTAGATGCAGCTGATCATGGCCCTCAGCAGGGCAAGGAGCTCTGTGTGGGAGCAAGTGATAGTGAGAGGAAAATGTTTAAATTTGCCTTATTTACTACAGATTTTAAAATTCCTGCAGATTTTTGTGAAGCGTGGAAGGATTTCTTAGTTGTGCTGCTGAGCTTTAGCTCTTCATTGGAGTTGGGGTAAAAAAGGCTGTGGCCAAAGGAGTTGTGGAATCATCTTGTCTGTATCTCTTAAATATTTCAAATTACTGGGATTTAAATATTTTAAATTACTGAAAGTTTTGTCAGCTGGCAAGGCCTAGTTTTCACTGAAAAATACTTGGCAGAGGTGTTATTTCAGTGAAGGAATTTCAAGCAAAACACAATTTCGGGGTTTTTCATCACAGCACATGAAACAGTCCAACCTGATGATCCCAGCATGTGTCCCTGGCAGGATGGAGTGAGGGAAAGGGCAGGGGGGTCTGTGGGTGCTGAGACTCATTAAGGTTAAAGGAATTGGGGTGTGGAAATAGAGTTTGGTCAGGCTTAAATTCGGAACATGTGGAAATTCACAGAATTTGGGCTTGAATGCAAATAAATGAATCTCCAAAGAAGTAAAGCGGAGTCAGGGAAATGTTGAGGGCGAGGGAGGAAGATTCTTTTTTTTTTTTCTGTGGAGCAGGAGCAGCTGCAGTGGAGGCTGGAGAAGCCCTGAACCCCAGAGCCTGGTGCCAGCAGGACAGGATTGGCTCCAGGCTTTTGAGCTGGATTATTCTGGGGGAAAAGGGAGCTCACATGCTCCTGCTCCTCTGCTGAGGATTGCTTCCCTGAAAAGACAGGCTGGAGGTCTCATCCCCAATGGATACAGGTGCTTGAGTAAGCTCAGTCAGGCATTCCATGATTACAGGAGCCTGAATTCACCTGAAACTGGTTCCAGTCCATTCCTGTAGCTGTCACTCCTGTTTCCCCCCACCCTTCCTAGCGTGGAAGCACTTTTTTCTGAGTCCCTTTGATGTGAATGATTAATCACCAGCTGAAATCCTGCATCTGGACACCCCATCAGAGTATTCTTCCTACTTGGTAGATGAGCCGGAAGAGCCCAAATCACTCGGGAAGCAGCAGCCTGAAGCAAAGCAGCCGCGCAAGGAGGTCGCTCAGTGTCTCACTGGTGCTTGGACAGACGCTGTTCACATCAGCTTCATCTCGGGTACATGGTTCGACTTGGTGGGAATAAGGGAAAATCCTGATTTGTCATTGTTTTCCAGTGTGTACTGCCTGGAGTGAAGATCTTTGTTTCCATGGCTGTTGGGAGAGGGCTGGAATAGCAAAGCACCCTGTCCTTCCAAACCCCCACCTGGCTGGAGAAGACGGCAGCACCAGAGCTCATGAGTTTGTGTGGGTACTCGAGAGAGTCCTTTACCTGCAGCCAAACCCAGGGGGTGGCTGAAATCACCTCAGTTTACAGGCATGGATGTTGTTTTAGGGTTTCTTTTTGTATGAGCTGATGACCAGGCTTTTCCCTGGCAGTTGTGTGGGGAGTGACCAGGGAAGCCTCTGTTGGTCCGGCAGTTCAGACCTGGATCTCAGCCAGAGCCTGGAGCAGAGCTCCAGCTCAATCTCACCTGTTCCCAATGACATCAGAGCTCCCGGGGATGGTCCCTGGGACCTCCCTCCTGCAGAGCCTGAGAGCCGCTGCTGTGGGCACAGGTCTGTCTTGCATGAGCCATTTGCACTGAGAGCCACAATTTCATGGAATTCTGGAATGGTTTGGGTTGGGGGGACTGAAAAGCCCGCCCTGTCTCAACCCCCTGACATGGGCAGGGACACTTTCCCCTGGACCAGGCTGCTCCAGGCTCCGTCCAGCCTGGCCTTGCACACTTCCAGGGATGGGGCAGCCACCACCTCCCTGGGACAGAAGGAGAACATGGATGTGGATCTAGTCCATAAATATATTTTATGGATCCTTGTGACAAGAGCTCAACCCTCTCTCTGCTTCCACTGCCAGAAGGATTTGGTTGCTCCGTGTTTAGTTCCTCCAGGTCACGGACATATGGTTTGGGGTCAGTGGCCACCCCTGACAGGTGAGCACGGCAGGTTGTCCCGACGGCACCGTGGGCCTCGTGCTGGTGTGAGCAGTGCTGCCCGCTGGGCGCACCGGTTCTCCCGGAGCAGCTGCTCCTGCTGATCTTGCAGGTGGATTTTGGCGTCCCTGAGGAGCTGGCAGTGTTGGAGGAGGCTGAGCAGCTCCTGGCGCAGGAGCCTGTTCTCTGCTTTCACCTGCTCCACGTGCTGGATCAGAGCCTGGAGCGCCACCTCCTCCGCTCTCCAGGTGAGCTCCTGCATCCTCTGGTGGAATTCCTGCTCACATTCAGCCTTTTCCTGCAGGAACCTGCTCCTGATGGCGTGGGTTTCCTCAGCACAGCGTATCCTGGTGACCCGCAGTTCCTTCTCCAGCGCCTTCACCTTCTGCTCCGCCTGGACCGACAGCTCCTTGTACGGCTCCAGCTCCTCCAGCTCCGTGTCCAGGAGCGAGGCCTCGGCCTCCGTGTCCTGCAGGGCGCTCCTCACCTCCTGCTCCTTCTCAGCATACCGTGGGACCAGCTCCTCCTTCTGCACCTGGACTTGGGCCAGATCCCGGCAATTCTGGTCATTCAGGGTGATGACCATATCCGGGGGGTCCTGGCTGAGCTTTGCTCCGCAGGACAGGTAAGACTGGCTCTGCTCCTGAGTGCCCTGGGCTTCCTTTTCCAGGCGTTTGTTTCCCTGCAGGAGCTGCTCCGCTCTTCCCAGGTACGTGTCCAGGTGTTGTGTGAGGATCCTGCATTCCTCCTGCAGGTAGAGTTTCCTCTCCTGGACGGGGTCTTCCGTGTCACTTGTTTCTTTGGGGGCCTCTCCATCCTTGCTCCCCGTTGTTTTGGATGCCATATCCCAATCAAACTGTGAAAAACTGGAACAGAAGGAAAAAAAGACCAGTTCAGAGTGAACATTTTTGCCCCAGTTCTGCCCTTGTGTTTCCAGCTGGTTCTTCCAGCTGCTCAAATGTTTGACCCAGAACTGTTTGGGGTGGAAGTGCAGGTGTCATATCTGGATTTGCATTTCCCGTCCTGAATTGCCTCAGGAGAAAACCAAAAATGCACATTTTTAAAGATTTCTCCCTTTTGCCATATAATGTTGTGAGATTCCTGCAGTTTGGAGGAAAAAGTGCAACCATGCCCTGTTCCTCCCTCAGTGATTCCTGTGTTTGAAGAGGCAGCTGCATCCCAAACCAGTATCTCCCATCCCAATTTCAGGAGATTCTCTTTTAAAAAATATTTATCAGTATTAATTTAATTAGATTCAGGTTTTTAAACACTTTTGAAGATTTAATTTCAGGATTGGCTGAATTTCTGAGCTATTTATTCCAGTGTAGAATGCTGGAATTCAGGATTTAGAGCTAGAGTCTGACAAGTCTGATGGTTTTAGTGAATATTTGTAATTAAAAATTCTCATTTCCTAATACAACTCATGTCAACTTTTAAGGAAAAAAATGCAAAATTTCAGGAGATGAGTAAGAAACAGAATAAGTCCACTAAAATCCCAGCACAGGCTGCACTCATGCTGGAATTTTTGGGGGTTGGTGTGACGGTCAGAGAATTCCAAAATCCCCGTCGGAAAAGGACAAAGTTGGGATTGTACAAAATGTGGGATTTTAAGGCACTGACCTTCCCTGCTGTCAGGTTTTCCCTGGTCCCACTGCTTCCAGTTTGCTGCTGGGCAGACAGGTCCTGGAGACCGTGTGTTTGGAGCTGTGTCCATGGAGATGAGGAGGTGAGGTCACAAGGGGAGGGAGGGCCCAAGTGAGAAACTCTGCAGTGGGATCCCATCCCCAGTCAGGTTCCACAACGGGATCTGATCCCCAAGGCAGCTCTGCAGCAGGATCCCATCCCCTGGGAAACTGTCACCAGCACCCCCAGATCCTTTCCCAGGTTTCCAGGCACTCTGTCCCAAGCCTGGAGCCTCCCATGGGGTTGTTGTGACCCCAGGGCAGGACGCAGCACTCGGCCGTGCTGACCCTCACACCACTGACCTTGGCCCGTGGATCCCACCCCACTGATCCAGCCTGGCCAGATCCCCCTGCGGGGGGATCCAGGGTAAATCTGGTCTGGGCACGTGGCTGTGCCAGCTCCTGAAGGTGGCTCTGTTGGGTCTTCAAACCTTCGGCATTTCCTGGGCTGCCAGCTCCCAGGGCAGCATGCTGGATCGAATTTAGCAGGCTTTATGGAATTCTGGAACAGTTAATGATTATTTTAGCGTTTCTTGAAAACTTTGGGAACTGGATGTGTGGAAAGATGGATGTTGAAATAAAAAGAAGCTGTTTCCACTTTCGTAGAGATGGTGGCAAAAATCTGCAGGAATCAAGAGGAGTTTTGTTGTAACATGAGGTGGAAAACTGAGAAATAAAGCTAGGAGAGGTAGGAAAAAAAAAGGATGGAAGTAGCAGGCAAAATATGGCAAAAAGCTGAAATTGATTTCTTTTTCTCATTCTATATTATCATGGGATCCTGGGATGGTGGTGGGTTGGAGGGTTGAAAGCTCATCTCATTCTACTCTGTGCCATGGGCAGGGGCACCTTCCACTATCCCAGGTTGCTCCAAGCCCTGTCCAACCTGAGCTTGGAAACTTCCAGGGATGGGGCAGCCATAGCTTCCCTGGGCGGCCTGTGCCAGGGCCTCACCACCCTCACAGGAAAGGATTTCTTCCCAATATCCCATCTAACCCTGCCCTCTGTCAGTGGGAAGCCATTCCCCCTTGTGCTGTAACTCCAGGCCTGTGTCCAAAGTCACCAGAGCAGGATCAGGTGGAGAAAAATGAAAAGGAAACTCATGGATTGAGTAAGAACCAGTTTAATAATTTGAAAGAAAAGTATGGGAAGGGAGAAAAAAAACCAAAAAGAGAAGAAGATCCCCACTGTGCCCCTCTCCCCCCACCCCACGCAGCTGCACCCCAACACCCCAGCCATGGCTCAGGGAGGGTGTCCACAGGGCTTGTGCACTGCCCACCCTTCGGGGGCCCCTCTGCGCCCCCAGCCAGTTCTGCCATCCTGGTGATGCCAGTGGTTCCATCCCTGGCTCCTTGTCTTCACCAGGCACGGTGACCTCATGGCTCAGAGGGTGCCGGTGACAGCGGCCAGTGCTGCCAGGAGGAGTCCAGTGAGGTCTGGGGGGTCTCTGGGGACGCTTCTGCCTGGAGAGGCCAGAGAAGGGGGTCAGGGGGTGCTCCCTACTTTGTGCAAAGTAGAATAAAAAATAGAAATCCCTTACCTCGAGTTGTGAAGTAGTGCTGCCTCCAGGAAAGAAGCCCACCACTAGGACAACACCAATTCCATGCCATGCCATCCCATGCCATCCCATCCTCTCCTGTGCCATGCCCTGCCATCCCAGGACAGCAGCTGGAGCTGTGCGATGCCACACACCCAAAGCCCTGCCACCCCCACCACCTGCCCCACCAGCAACTCTCCTGTCCCAACAGAGCTGGTGCCCTGGTGCCCCCTGCACCCAGCTGCAGGTGTCCCCACCCCAGGGACGTCACCTCGGAACCACGCGCAGTTGTATTTGCTGTGCACGCCATGGGAGCGGAGGTGAATGTAGATGTCATCCCCTTGGTGGGTGATGTTGGTGACCTTGAAGGTCTCAAAGGGTGGGATGAGGACCTCCTCCTCCTCAGGGTAGTTGGAGAAGTACCGGATGTCAGCACCGTGGCAGGTGTCCACCTCAAAGGTGGTTCTGGTGCCATAGGACTCGCTGACGTTTTTTAGCAGGGAGGCGGAGGCGAACTGGCCAAAGCGGATGATCTGTCCGAGCCTGCTGGTGAACCGGATACCATCGATACCCCGGTACACATGGAGGCAGCGGGGCTGGGCGCCCCGCAGGTCACTCAGGGCCTCGGTCAGCAGGAAATGCAGCACCTTGAAGTGGAAGGTGTCCAGGTATTCCCGGCGGGAGCGCCCGGCCACGCGCACGGCCTTGTTGAACTCCAGGTACAGGCCCTCCTCCATGGTGTAGGCCAGGAGGGCGATGGCCTGTTCCAGCTGCAGCAGCGACCCCAGGTAGGGCCGGCTGCCCCATTTGGCCGCGGCCCTGTTCCAGGCCTCAGCGTAGTCACCGTAGGGGACAAACTCCGTGCGGTTGAGTGCTGGCAGCGCCCTCACCATTTTGAAGTGGCAGCGCAGGTACTGGTCATCGAAGGAGTTCGGGGCCATGTCCAGTGCGATCTCCTTGACGGCACTGCTACGGTCCTGCCAGTGTAGGTGGATGCTGGTAGCCAGGCTGCCAGCCAGCAGCACCAGCACCAGTGACAGGAGTTCCATGGTGGGCAGAGACCCCCCCGGGCACTGCAGGGATGCTGAGGGTGATGTGGCCGGTTCCTCTGTGAGGGGCTGAGGAGGTGGGAAAGGGGAGAGGGGGCAGCCCCGGGAGAGGGGGGGCACCCCGGCAGCATCTCCGGCCAGGAGCCCCCTGGCCGTGTCCCAGCACTGCCCTGACTCCGGCCCTGGTCTCACGGGCCGTTGTCCCCTCACATCCAGCACCCCGGCCTGGTCCCCGCAGCTCCACAGTGTCACTCGCAGTACCCTGACCCAAAGCATTACCTGTGCCCTGTGCTGGGTGCAGGGTCTGGGTGCTGCTCTCAGTCCCTCCCTGTGCTCCTGGACAGGGGACGGGTGGTTCCCTCGGCTTTTTATAGCTGGGATGGCTGGGCTTGGATCCAGACACTCTCCCTGCTCCTGGGCAATTTTACTGTCCCCCCACAGGACTTGGAGAAGCCACTGTCCTCTCCAGTCCCAGGGATGGGCAGGAACCCCCTAATAAATCCTCTCAGCCCCCACCCAGGTGTGGTGGGTTGAAATAATTCAGCAAAAACACAATCAAAAGCAAAAGGTTGCATAAGCAAAGGGAAAAAAATAAGATTTTATTCTCTACTTCCCATGACCAGGTGAAGTCCGGCCACTTCCCAGAAAGCAGGGCTCCAGCACTTGGAGCCATTTTTTCAGAAGGCAAACATTGTAAATAACAAATTTCCCCCTCTTCCTCCTCCTTTTCTGAGCTTTTATATCTGAGCCAAGGTCATGTGGCCTGGGATCTTCCTGTGGTCAGCTGGGGTCAGCTGTCCTGGCTGTGTCCCCTCCCAAGGCCCTGGCCCGACAGATGGGGGCTGGAAGGCTGGGGAGCCGGTGCTGGAGTGGTGCCAGCCCTACTCAGCAGCACCAAAGCTCAGGGGTGTCATTGTCACCTGCCCAGGTCCCACTGTGAGCCCGGTGCTGGGAGGGCTGCCAGGGGAACAGGAGCTCCAGCTCAGTCACACCCACCACACCGGGGCGAGGGAAGGTCCTGCTGTGGGGCCAAGGGGTACCAGGAGGGAGAGATGGAGGGGACAGAGCCCAGGAGGGGCTGGGGCAGCACCTGGGGATCCCCTGGGAGCTCACCCTGTCCCCAGGCTCAGCTCAGACTCACTGCCTTGGTGAGTTTAGGGCAGCAGAATCCCCTGAAGCTCTCAATAGTTATTGATTAACTTGAGTTTAGGCTCTGCAGAGCCTAAACAGGATCAGGACAGGCCATGCTGATGGGCCAAGGCCTACGGGATGAGGTTCAACGAGGCCAGGTTCTGGGTCCTGCCCTTGTGTCACCCCTGCAGTGACCTGGGCTTAGGGCAGAGCAGCTGGAAAGCTGGAAGAGGACCTGGGGGTGTTGGTGACAGTGGCCGAACAGGAGCCTAGGTGTGCCCAGGTGGGCTAGAGGCCAATGGCACCTGGCTAGTATCAGCCAGAGTGTGGCCACAGGCCCTGGCCAGGCCTGTGCTGGGCACTCTTTAGTCACCTCCAATCCTGGGTCAGTTTTGGGACTATCACAACTAAGAAGGACATTGAGGGGCTGCAATGTATCCAGAGAAGGGCACATCTGGGGAAGGGTCATCTAGCCTTTCCAGAGCCCTCTGCAGAGGTTCCTGCCCTCCAGCAGATCCATGCTCCCGCCCAGCCTGGTGTCCCCTGTGAACTGGCTGAGGTGCTCTTGATCCCCTTGTCCAGGGCACTGATACAGACATGAAACAGGGCTGGCCCCAGAACCGAGCCTAGGGAATCCCACTGGTGCCTGGCCCCAGCTGGATGTGGCCCCATTCCCCACCACTCCCTGGGCCCAGCCATGAGCCAGCCAACAGTGCAGCTGTCCAGGCCAGGAGCAGCCAGGTTCTCCAGGAGAATGTTGTGGGAAACGGTGTCAAAGCTGTACTCGAGTCCAGGCAGACACATCCTCAGCCTTCCCCTCAGCCTCTGAGAAGGTCACTCTGTCACAGAGGGGGATCAGGTTGGTCAGGCAGGACCTGCCTGTCACAACCCCAAACTGGCTGGGCCTGGTCCCCTGGTTGTCCTGCACGTGCTGTGTAATGACACTCGGGATAATCTGTTCCATGGCCTTCCCAGACACCACGGTCAGGCTGGCAGGCCTGGAGTTCCCTGGATCCTCCTTTTGGCCATGCTTGTGGATGGGCATCACATTGGCATCTCCAGTCGTCTGGGACCTCTCTAGGCAGCCAGGACTGATGATAAACAATGGAGAGCGGCGAGGCAAGCTCTCCCTCGAGACACACATTGTGTCAAACCCCTGAGCCTCATGCAGAGCTGTAATTCTTGTCTTTGTCCCTGCCATGATCTTGCACTTCTGCTGAGGCTTGGGTAGATCAATGAAACCATCCTCAAAGCATCACAGGTTTGCTCCATTGTACTGCCCCTCCATTTACAGGAAACAGAGCTGGGACCATCCTACACTTGCAATTCCTACACTTGTACAAATGCTCAGAGCTGGCCTGATAATTTAAATTTCATCTTTCTAATTCCTGATGGCAAATTCATTGTCTCTCTCACAGATCCTGCCATCACGCCCGTATTTCCTGGCTCACTTGATGATTTCTGACAGGGCACGACACCAGCTGATGCATCACCCCAGGTACTGCCCCAGAAATAATGATTAGTATGAAGTCACAGGTTCATGTTCCATGTGGCAGGATTGCTCTATTACAGGATTGCTGTGACAGACACAGCAGGATATCTCTGTTACAGACACTGCAACTCAGGCAAATGAAAGCTCAATAAACCCAAATGTTTAAAAATGGAGAGCCAGGACAAGGAGGAATGGCTTCCCACTGCCAGAGGGCAGGGGTGGAATATCGAGAAGAAATCCTTCCCTGTGAGGTTGGGGAGGCCCTGGCACAGGTTGCCCAGAGAAGCTGTGGCTGCCCCATCCCTGGCAGTGTCCAAGGTCAGGCTGGACAGGGCTTGGAGAAACCTGGGCTCGTGGAAGGTGTCCCTGCCCATGGCAGGGGCATGAAACTGGATGGGCTTTAAGGTCCCTTCCCACCCAAACCCTTCTGTGATTTGATTCCTTCCTTCCTTCCTTCCTTCCTTCCTTCCTTCCTTCCTTCCCAGTTTCATAGCCTCTGCCTGTTGTGGACACGGAAGCTGAAAGGACAACTTTCACCTCCTCCTGCCTGCACAAGGACCAGTCCCTCACCAATGTCTTACCAGTCCCTTGTGAGTCCCTCAAGCTCTGGTGTCACTCAGTTATTGGTCACTTTCTGTTCATTGCAGGATTATTTCTGACTCCACAGCCTGAGGAGTACAGTATCTTTCCTGCCCTGTGTTGGTGTCCCAGGTGTCCCAGGCTGTTCCTGGGGCACTGGGCTCTACCCGGTGTCACACAAGTGTGGGTGTGAAGAGTTGTCACAGACTGTGAGGAAGGAGGATCTGATCTCTGGAAAATAAATGAGAGTGAAATGAAATAAACAACCACGACAGGAGCTGGTGGAGAGCTGTGTGCAAGGCAAAAGGAGCTGTAACAGAGGAGGTGGGTCTAAGGGCCATGTGGCAGTGCTGGGATAAGAGATAGAGCAGGGGTAAAGTTCAGTGGGGAGAAACTAGACAGGAAAGATAAAGAGTGACAAAGCAACCAGGAAACTGTGAAAGCAGTAGGGGGTAGAACAGGGAGGACTACAGCGTCCTGGGACAGCTCAGAGGCAGTAATTCCCTTAGCATTTTGGCTTTTGTCACGAAGCAGCACCTGTGTGCGGTGCCCCAGAACGGACACGTGTGGGCTTTAATCCATCTGTTGTGCCCTGTGCCGGGAGAAGGGATGGAGGCGTCTGCTCATTGTTTCTCCTGCCGCAGAGCTGGTTTCTCCAGCTCTGCCGTGTCCCCTCGACTCCTGTTCCATGCACCAGCATTGGCTGAGCTCTGTCCACGAGGACCTGTTTCGTACTCCTGGTTGCCTTTGTGCACAATCGCTGGTTCCACCAGGCTTCTACAAGAGAAATGTTGCTGCACGACAGAACTTCACGCCGCGGCGAGGGCTTTTTGCAACGCGTTTTCCTAAATCCGACCCCCAGACCTGGCAGCCGCCAGTGATGCATGTCCGTGTGTGTGTGTGTCTGTGTGTCTGTGTCTATCCATGCGTTACCGAGGGAATCGCCAGACCCCGCTGTGCGAACACATTCGGGCTCATTCCTCTCTCGGAACGCTCTTCCCCAGGGATGTTTTTCCGGAGGCGGGGCTGGCGGCTCCGCGCGGTCGGTTCACCTGCCGGGCGCGGCCCCGGTCCCTCCCCCCGGGGCGGTGCCGTGCGGGGCGGAGCGGACTCCATTTCCCAGGGACTCCGTTTCCCGGCGACACCCGCGGAGGGCGGCGCGGCCCCGAGCGCAGGCCGGGAGCGGCACCGGGAGCGGCTCCAGGCCAGGGCGGAGGGAGCGGAGCGGGGGCGCTGCCGCAGCGGGAGCGCGGCCG
>VZTG01004511.1:114419-161264 GCA_013397845.1 Melanocharis versteri | reverse complement strand
CCCCGGGGCCGGGGCCGAGCGCTTCTGCCGGTCCCCGTGCGGCCACCACGGGCCGAGACCCGCGGCGGGTGGGGGCGGCCCCGGCTGAGGAGGAGCTCCTCCGCTGTGAGGGGCATCTCGGCTGCTCGGTCAGCAGGGTAAAGGGGTCCCCTGCCCGCAGGGGTGAGTGCTTTACCCGAGTCATGAGTCCTGTGACAGTCACAGTCGCTGCCAAGCAAAGCACAGCGTGAATTAAAAAACTCTGGTTTAATCCGTAAACTGCAAAAAGTGTCGAGTGAGTTAATTAGAAGCGATAGAGCTGCTTTATAGTTATGATCATAGGGCTACAGAGATGCTCCAAGAGCATCCCTGCCATGAACACAGGCAGGGAGGGCTGGGGGTCTTTGGCCTCGAGAAGAGAAGCTCTGGGGAGACCTTAGAGCTCTTTCCAGTGCCTAAAGGGGCTTCAGGAGATGTGGAGAGGGACTTGGAATCCTGCTCTGGTGGCTTTGGGCAAGAGCTGGGAGGGACAGCACAAAGGGGAATAGCTTCCTACTGCCAGAGAGCCGAGTTAGAGGGGTTATTGGGAAAAAATTCTTTCCTGAAGGGTTGCCCAGAGAAGCTGTGGCTGCCCCATTCCTGGAAGTGTCCAAGGCCAGATTGGACAGGGCTTGGAGCAGCTTGGGATGGTGGAAGGTGTCTCTGCCTATGGAAGGGGGGTGGGACTGGATGGTCTGTAAGATCATTCTGTTCAGCCACAGAGCTCTTCACACAGGGAACACCGGGATAAGCCCTCCATGTGCTGTTCCATGCCACTGTGATCTCTGTGGAAGCAGAGGACTGGAGATCTGCTCCACTGCCAGCTTGGCCCAGCATCTCGTGACTCCCAAGGGTTTGCTTTTGCAGTGCAGGGCATTGGGATGGGGTGGGCTCTCGTGTTTGGTCCTGAAGTACCATCCAGCAGGAACCCGAGCCATGGTATTCCCATTCTGCCTGGTAATCTGGTACGTGGGATGCTGCAGATGGGAATTTGGACCTGCCCCTTGGGAAGGAAAAGGCCTTAAAACAGTACTGGGCTGTGAGATACTCCAGAGGAAGTTTTATTGTGTATCTCCTGTGGAAACTATGATTTTTTAAAAGTTATTTAAGTTCTGCCTGTGCCAGGGAGAGAAGGTGTTTGACTGCAGTGTGTTTGGAGAGATCTTCAGGGAATATAGGCTGAGTTGCCTCTTTATTAAAAAAAATTGAGAAGTAGGTCATTAGCTTCCAAGGTTTTTATTGAATACTGACATGTTATGGAATTTGTCATCAAATCTAGAAAAAAAAAAACCCTTACAAACCAGAAACTTGGTTTTGATTCAGGCCAAAGTAGTTCGATTCAGTTTTCATAAAACATAAAGTTGGCGCGTACGCACCTGAACAGATTCTCTTGTCTGGAAGCAGCAGTTCTTGCTCTGGTATTTTTGGGTTTTGTTTGACTTTCTCTCTTGTCTCTTCTTGAACCCTGGTAAGCTGGGCTGCCTGTGGGATTCGGCTGTGAGGTTGTTCCGGTGTGGAGACACCAGTGTGATACTCTCAGCTCTTCTGTCAGGTAGCTCAGCATCTTGTTGTACTTTAGGCGGGGAGATTTCCCGAACTACTGGAAAATGTGTGTTACGGGCAGGCTGGGACGTGGGAATGGGTGTAAGACTCGTCTGCAGAGGAGGGTGATTGTGACACACCTGTGAAGAACCTGCTGGTCCCTGTGCTCTCAGCTTTGTGTGTCCTGCTGAACAGTGACAGCCCAGCCTCGTGCTGCACTGAACCCCTTGGAACTGGGACAGACTGGGGATTGTGAGCTTGGAAGAGCATCTTTTGGATTATAAATGCAAATTTTATACTGACTTTTTACTTAGCCTGTGATTGTGTGGGTACAGTCCTACCTGTGATCACAGGTGCTGTGTGTGTGCCCTTAGTGCCTTCCTGAGTTGAGGCAGGTGAACATTAGGTGCCTGCAGCTGTGGAGGAGGGAGACAAGCAGGGCAGCCCTGAGTGCTGCTGCTCCTGAGAACAGCTGGGGAGTTTGGAGATGCCAGAAGTTCTGAGCCTCGGAGACATGTTGGGCAGAGAAAGCAAATTTGCACCCCACTGTCTTTCCCCTTTCCAGCCCCTCCAGGTTCCGTGTGGCTGGTGCCATGGTTGGTCCAGAGGCACGTGAGGAGGAGGAGGAGGTGGTCTGCAGTTGGTGGAGCAAGGAAGCAGGTTTGATCCACCTTAGATTTGACCCAAAGTGTGTCTTGAAGGTTTGTGTTTACAGTGCTTCCGTGAGCAGTGCCAAGGTACCTTTGTTCCCAGGCACACAGGTCACTGCAGGAAGGCATTTTTTGAGGATATTGCTGCTGGTAGGGACAGATACAGGAGTAGGAATCTGTGTAGTATGAGGTGGATATGGTGATGAAAATTGAAAATAAACTGCATTTCCATCAGGAAGAGGGAAGGTGGGAACACTGGGTAAGGCACGCACTGTCCCTGAAGGATTGTGATGGGAACGGTCTTTGGCTGAATCAGGGGGACGTTTTCCAGGTGAGGAGCCCTTCATGGAAACAAGGCTTTTGTGGGAAAGAGCCCCTGGGAGGTGGGCTTTGCCATGAGGGAAGGTGGAGAAAGGGCAGCATTCTTGTTTCACAGAATGGGGCTGCATGTGCCTGTTCCGTGGGAGAAGGTCTGAAGGACACAGATGTGCCTGTGAAGATCTGACAGAAAAGTGGGAATGAGAGAGTGTACACAGCCTTGGGCAGCAAGTTTGTGTTTGAGGGCTCAAGCAGGGATTTTAGGGAAGACTTCCCTGTGGAGGTGATTTTTGGGGTGAAAGGATTGGAGGGGTGGCTTTTGGAAAGGTCAGACAACTCTCTTGAAAACAGCTGAGTTTATATGATTCCTCTTCTGAGGGATTTCTTACCCAGCACCAGCTGGGTGTTTCAGACGGGCTTTTTTCTGTGTCCTTATTTCACCTGTTCCAGAAACTTGGGATCTCTTGCTCTTTCTGTGGCACCATTTTCCTCTGCAGAATTTCCAGAGTGCCCTTTTTGCTGCTGCTCTTCTCCAGATCTGATGGGATGCTCTGCCCATCTCCTGGGATTGCTGAGCGACACTGCTGTGCTTTCCTCGCTTCTCCCTTCCCAGCTGCAGAAGCGAACCTGTGTTTTTCTGAATCCTGCAGTGCTGGGTACTCTTCTGTCTGATCTTGCTTCTTTGTCACCTGTCCCTTGCGGAAACTTGCCTGTTTTGAGCCTAAATTTCCCCTTGGGGTGACTCTACTTGGTCAGTTTGAAGGGATAGATTAAATCTGTGTGGGAGCATCTGCTGCCCCATTGCAAGGATTTGCTGCCAGGGTGATACCACACGATTTAATGGAAAATGATAAATTCCCTTTGATAAGTTGCCTGTGCTTTCCACCAGGGTGTCTGAATTCCAGAGGTGGAAATGACTTGCTCTGTGCTGATTTCTACTATGTATATCTTGCAGAGAGTGATAGCTGCAGGGTGTCTGCAGGAGCAGGGTGGAGAGCAGGCCCTGCATTGGTGGTGTGGGTTTTGGAAATACGGCTGGCTAAATCACTGTGTCGGAGCTGCATAACACCTAAGTCATCCAGGCCACTCCATGAGCACTTGAGAAGCACAGGTCTCACCAGGAAGGAATGAGCACAGTATGGAATTTGGAGCACTTGGAGGTGGCAGACGGAGCCGGTCACAACCCAGAAGGATCCAGAGACTCTTGATGTGCTTTCAGAGGAGTGCTTCAGTTTGGAGTATGGGGAGGCAAAAGGGAGGCTGGAAGAAACCTGGGTGGAGCAGAGCTGGTAGGACCTGGTGTAGGAGGACAAGAGGGTGGAGCTGAGGAAGAACTGAAATCCTGAACAAGTCTGTGCAGAGGGAGGAGACCTCAGAGCTCTCGTGTGTCAGCATGAGTGTGCACAGGGACAGGCCGCTGGACACCTACCTGAGGAGTACTGGGGCTGGAAGTGTCTGAGGCTGTGGGCAGGCTGTGGGCTGTGCAGAGAGGAAGCCCAAGGGCTGGCTGTGGTCCCAAGGGTTTTGGCAGTGGTGGTGCTGAAGAGGGAAGCCCCAGACATTTCTAGTGTAGGGGCTGCAGTTCCTCTGCTTTGCTTTTTCCTCTCTACAGCTCCTATGATAAACTGAGCCCAGTGCAGAAAACACTCTGCCCACTGCCCAGTGAGCTGATAGCCACTTGCACTGGAAATTGTGGGAGATGGACACTGGGGAGAGGAGCCCATTTCTGTCCGGGGCAGGTCCTTCCTTGTTTGGGCTTGTTGCTGTTTGCATCATGGCAAGGCCCTTTGGAGCTGGCTGGGTTTCAGCAGTTCCTCCTGTTTGGCTGCCGTGGCCTGGGGCGAGAGCGTCCCTGTCCCGTGTCCGGAGCCAGGATCCCATTGCACCCGGGTGAAGCTCGAGGCCATGGTTGTCACTTTCCCAAAGCAAAATGGGGCCTCACAAAGCTAATTAAGAGCAGCTTTTAATTTCCTGGCATCTGAGGGCTGTAAGGAGGATCTTGGGGTTTATTTACTTCCATGGAAGAGTAAAGCTTCTCCTTCTAATCTCTATGTGCTAATAGCCCTTCCCTGAGAAAGTCAGGGAGCTGGGAGTCCTCCGTGGCTCACTGTACAGAGCCAGCCTTGGAGCCTGCCAAGGCTTCATGTGTGGTGGGTACCTCCTCTTGCTCTGGATGTGGTTCTTTCCATCCCAGGCTGTGTCAAAGCTGCAGCTGCATTTGTTTAACAAAACCAGCCAACAAACTGGTTTCACTTGCTGGTTGTGAGACTTGTGTGCAGAGCTGGCATGGCTGGCTGTGCTTTGCAGGAGCTCAGGAGCCCTGGGGGTTAATAGGACAGCTGGATGTGTGTTTGTCTCTCCAAAAGCCACGTATTCTGGATTGCTGCTGCCCAGAAGTTAGAATAAGTGCAGGCCGTCTCCCCTGCATCCTCCCCTGGTGACAACAGAAGTGTAGGATCTGTGCTGGGGTGGCAGCAGCCAAATACGAGCTCAGTCATGGGGAAAAGAGCTGATAAAACTCTTGGATGTACAATTCTTGGATATACAGGCAGGGAACAGGAAAGAGGTGCACAGATGGATTTTACACTTGAGGTCTGTGAATGGGAAGTGACTGTTAATATTCGGTTCTCAGAGCTCCAAGGTATGTTCAGCTCTGTGTGGGACAGGTGTGGGTGTGCTGCCCAGCCTGGGTCTCCCCAGCAGCTCAGGTCCTGGAGGAGGTTCAGGTGCATGGAATAGCGAGGTGCAGAGGCAGCTGGGCGGTGGAGGGGTTTAGTGGAGTAAAAAGTTCATAAAAATTCAGGCGGCCGTGGTTGGAATGGCTCTGGCTTTCACCAGACCTTCCTTGGCATTGGTTTGGTACCTGTAGGGAGGTCACCGGTGGAAGCAGCTGCTCGGTCTTTCCCAGGTTGTTATAAACCTCTCTGTACGTCTCTGTTGGGTGATTTAACACCTGCTCTGTTTGTGGTTCATCGCTGCTGGCTTGGTCCAGGTTTGCCCCTTTGGGGTTCCTGCTGTTGCTTGGTGATGTTTGCCTGTGTCAGTTCTCCAGCCCTTGCTGTCTCTGAAGCCTGAATGTGGCATTGCAGAGGCCCTGCCTGCTCCTCTCAGGTGTCTCTGGTGCCCTTTGGATGCTGCTGAGTATCTGCCAGGAAGGATTAGTTCATTGATGGTTGGAAGTAGAGGCGGGGCTGGGTTAACCTCTTCAGGTCTCCTCTGACCTGTTCTGTGTGTTTCCTGCATTTTGGATCCCTGTTTTGCCATGTCCCTGGCAGGAGCTTGGCTGAGGCAGTGGTGGGAGTGTGGTGGGTGGAAGGGATGCTGTGTGCTGAGCAGGGGGATGTGGCATCACAGCATCTCTGTGGGCTCTGACTCCTTGTTCCATTCCTGGTTCCGGGCATTTACTGGTGTATGTCTGAGCTGTTGCCCTGGGAGCTGCTCCAGCACTTTCTTCCTTGTCCTCTTTCTGCTTAGAAGAGATGTTTGGGTCTGTGTCCTTCCACCCAGGGACACTTAACTTTTCTTGAAGACTTCTCCAATGCCCCAGATGTGCTTTCCTGCACCCCAAGGGTACAGTCTGCCACTGAGTCTACCACTTTGCACCAGTTACTGGGCTTGTTCTCATTGCCTTGTCTCAGATTCCTGTTTTCCAGATTAGACCTGGTTTGTTGGGTTTTTTGGTTGTTTTATGGTGCCTCACTGTGCTGGAGATGTAGCTGTTGGATAAACCTACTTATGATTTCTGCCTCGGGAAAACACAATCTGATTGGAAACAATTGCAACAGGTCGTTGTATAATACAACTTTTGGCATTTTTCCCTTTGCTAATAGCTGTGGCATTACAGATCAGTCAATTACTTTTTGTAATTGCAAGCTGACCCTTCTTTGCTGAGAGGATGGTTTAGAAGTAGATGGTGTCCCTTGGCTGAGTGGGAGAAGGTGATTCCTGAGGTGCTGGTGTGCCAGGAAGGAGCCTGGCTGGAAGATCTAAATGCTTGGGCAAATCAGAAAGGGGCAGAGGTCCTTGGGTAGTACCTGCAGTGTGCTGGGTTTGGCTGCTTCACCCGTACCCAGGATGCTCTCCCGTGAAATGATCTCCAGAGTAATGCTTTTGCAGTAGAATCACACAATCGTTGAGGTTGGAAAAGACCTTCAAGATTAAGTCCTACCTTTGACTGAACACCATTTTGTCAACTAAACCACAGCACTAAGTGCCATGATTATTTCATATATTCCAGTATTCCAGTGGAAAATGCCCCTGAATGCCCTGTGCCTGCCGCAGGGAGTTCTGGTTCTTCTGACTTGCCCCGTCCCACTGCACAGACCAAAGTGGAGGCTGTAAGTGCTGGGATTGTGGTCGGGGCCCCTCTCTTCACACAGCCATAGTCTGCTGCTACCTTGTGTTGAAGATCAGTCTGAGAGCATCGATCACTTCCCAGGCCTTCACAGCAGTGGGATGCTAATTGTGGTGTCTTGATTTAATTCTGGCTCGGGGTTGCCTTTCTGGGGGCCTGGGTTGGTTTGTTGTTTCACCTGGACCAGAGATTCCTCGCTGCTCCTGGTTGTGTCCTGGCTGTGTGCTGGGGGGCAGTTGCTGCCCCGGCCCCTCTGAAGTGGACAGCATTCCTCAGTCCTGCTTCGGTGCCTGAGAAGCAGCAGCTGCTGAGCATTTGGCTCAGAGACAGCTCGCTTTGTCTTTGCTGGAATGTATTCCCAACACTTTTATATATTTGCAGTGCATTCCTCAGGGCCTGATACGGGGTTAAATAGTCGGAAATCCGCCGGTCTCTGTGTCCGGATGGCAGGGAGCAGCCTGCTGGGGCTGGTCTCCTCCTGGCTCTGGTGTGTGCGGCCACTCCTGCTCGGTGCCCTCAGCACCCCTGCCCCGCCTCACTGGGCCCCTCCACACCTCTGCTGCTGTGGGCAGGCAAGGAGTGTCCTCTCCTCCCGTGCCCTCTGCCGTGGGGCTGATTGCAGACCTGAGTGTGCTTGGCATGTCAGCGGTGTCTCTTTGGGACTCGTCTGAATTGCCACCTTCCAGGTGTTGGTGGCCGTGTGCGTGTGGCCAGAGAAGTTCACTAGCCTGGAGCTAGTTCAGGATCTGGCAAATACTGTGAGGAGTGGAGAAGGAAACACTTCTGCGGGGGGAGGCAGCTGGGAAGATCTGGTGTTGGCAGGGCAGGTGGTCTGTATCTGCTGCCTGAGGTGTTGTCCCACACCTGCTGTGGTGGGTCAGACCAAGTCCCCAGGTAACTGGCACCTGGATGGTGGCTGTGGTGCCCTCCTGGTGGCACCAGGGTTGCCCCCGGGGCTGGGAAGTGGCCACTCTGCTGGAGCTCCAAACGGATGTTCCCACCTCTCAGCAGTGTGATTGCTTGTTTGACCTCTGCTCGTGTTAACTCAGTTATCCTCATCAGATTTCAGTGATTCTTCTGGAGTTAAGCCATTCTGGGAATAACCATTGCCTTCCTGGTTTCTCTCTGTAGGGAAAGGTGTCTCTTGGGTTTGCTGCACTGGTACTACCTAGAGGAACTGGGCTCTGCTGGAGGGAGGTGTGCAGCCTCTGGAGCTGGCATCCTGCCTGTGCTGCCCAGCCAGGGGATACAGGTCTTTCTGGTTCTGTGGCCTCACCTGTGCCATGCTGGCTTTGAGCACGGTGACTTGGAAGTGCTGGGTTTAACCTTAGAGCTGATCACCTCCTGGGTGTTTTACTTTGCAGTTGCTGCTTCCAGCTCCTCCTGACTCTATCCCAGGCTGGATTCCCCCAGAGACAGTGCCACTGGCACAGGTGTTGCTGATCTCTCAGCGCATGTGTGAGAGGAGGGGCCCCAGGTCTCTTCAGCTGCCTGTAGGTCTGTGAGACAGGCAGGGCAGACACGTGTGCTCGCATGTCCCAGTGCCCGGCTGTGGAGCATGCAGCAGTCTCTGCTTCTTCCAGGGGCAGGTCTTAAGATATCAAGCCCATATTTAACCAGGAAAATGGGAATGAAACACAAGGCTCAAATACATGAGCTGGTTTTTCTGTCAGCATTTGAGGAGCTGCTGCATTGCACTGATGACAGATGGATGGACAGACACCTCCTGCCTGCAGTCCAGGGTGTCATGCATTCATCCTGCCTGGAGACACACACAGAACTTAACTAGGAGCCCAGCCCGTGGTGGCATGGGAACCAGGCCCTCTTGCTTGTGAATCACAAGGAAAATTATAATTACTTTCCTGCTGCACAGTCTGATCCTGCCTTTAATTAAACATGTGCTGTCCTGCTGGAGGCAGGGGCTGTTCTAGCAGGGCTGGACAGGTGGACTTGAAATTCTCTGAAGAGAAAGAAATGAGAGGTGAGGAAGCTGAGGAGGACCTTAGCCTGGGCACTTACAGGGTTGGAAGGGTTGGCAAAACCTCTGCCTTGGAGCCCCTTAGCTCGTATTGGAGGAGTCTTCACACAACAGGCACTGCTGTGGTGCTCGGTCCCTGAAGAAAATCATCCGCTACCAGCACTTCTGGCTCAGGGCTAGTGTCTCGGGGCAGCCTGGGTTGTCACAGGTTGTTTTTGAGGAAGAAGAGGTGTCTGAGCCCTGCTATTTGGGCAGCAGAGCTGGGAGCACCGTGTTGGTTTTGGCTGCAGAAGCAGAGAGTCTCTGTCCCATTCCAGAGTCAAGATGGTGTTTGCGATGTAGACCCCGTTCCTGATCTCCAGCTGTATAAATTGTCACTGCCTGGTTTCAGAGCCCTTGGCCTGAGTGTGAGATTGTTGTGACTCTGTGGTTAAGCCGGTGCCTGACTCCTCTTCCCCTGACACGTGTCCTGCTCCCCTCCAGTAGTGCTGCTGTTTCTCACCTGGAGAGATTCTGAGGTGTTACTCTGAAACCTGCCAGAAGCCTGCTTGGCTGAGGGGAAGGATGTCCCCACAGCCTGTGGTGGCATTGGGCAGCCACCCCCTTCCTGTTTGCTGTCAGCAGGAGGGGTCCTGGGGCCAAGGCAGCTCCACGAGCTGTCCGTGCTGAGGACAGCATGGTTCCTTCTCCATGGAAACTGGTAAAGGAGCCCAGGTGTCTGTCTGTCCTCCTCTCTCCCTTTTGACACATGGAGATGGCTCTCCTCCAGGTACAGGTGGGAACACGGGGGCTGGCCCTCCAAGGAGAGCACGAGGTAATGCTGGGGAACAAAGACCCCCTGTGTCCTGGCTCCCTTCCTCTGGCATTATGAGATTAGGCGCCAGGTGAAGTGGCGAGCTGAAGCTTAGCCTTGGGTAGGCCAGAAACCCTTTTTTTATAGCCTCAGGAAAAAAAAGGGTTGGAAAAGAGTCATGATGCTGGCCTGGCTGGGGGGATCAGTCTGCATGCAGACACAGTGGTGTTTTCCAGGTCCCAGGCTCAGCACCCACACGCTTTCTCTCTTTCCTTGGCAGTGAAGATGCATCTCCTGCAGGTGGGCTGGGAGCTGCAGCACAGAGGGGCTTGTGCTGCCCTCATGTGCACAGTGGACAGGCACAGGGCTCTGTCGTTGCTGCAGGTCACAGACACCAGCAGTCTGTGTTGGGAGCTCAGTGGGTCTGGTGGACCTGTGTCCCTGACCCTGCCATGCACCATCAGTCTGCCCAGGTTGTTCCAGGACTGCAGCCCATTCCCGCCTCCTGCCTGAGCAGCAGGACCAGCTCCACCAGCCCACTGTCCCAGCATGGGGGTGGCTGTGGCTGTGGTGACCCAGCGCCGTCAGCCGCTGAGCCAGGCTGCCTCTCTGTCCCTAATCCTGGCTGGGGAATGGTTGGCTTTCCAGGCCTGCCCTTGGGATTTTGCCATTTCTGGGAAACGGCATAGCTGAGTGGTGGCTCAGAGGGTTTCTCCTGAGCCTTTTATCCATTGTCCTTTCTCCTTTTTTTCATTTTCCACCTCTTGGTCTGACTGAATAAGTGAGCAGGGGGCGGACCAAAGCTCTGCCAAGCATCACGCTGCAGCAGGAGGGAGACATGGGGGTGGTGTCTGAATTCCTAGCATCACTGGACACTGTGGTTCTCTTAGATCACCCAAGAGCTCCAGCTTTTCCTATGTTCATGTCCTGGGGCTCTGCTGCAGCCTCAGCACTACTGCTGGGAGCCTCATAGACATGAACACAGACATGTCACATCAGCTGGAGAAACACAACTTGAAGGCTTGGTCATGGCAGAGAGGAGATGAAACCTGCTCCAGATGGTTTGTTAAAGGCAGAGAATGGGCTTAGAAGGTGCTTTGAGATTCTCCTGTGTATATAGGTGTCACGTGTGACTCTGCTGTGTATGCACATACTGCCCTGGGTAACGTGATATAGCTGACCTTTCTCTGAGCAGAGGTTGGACTACCTGGTCTTAACAGGTCCTTTCCAACCTCAACCACTCCATGGTTCTGGTGGACCTGCCTCTTTGTCCCTTCCAACCTCAACCCCTCCATGGTTCTGCTGGACCTGCCTCTTCGTCCGTTCCAACCTCAACTCCTCCATGGTTCTGCTGGACCTGCCTCTTTGTCCCTTCCAACCTCAGCCACTCCATGGTTCTGCTGGACCTGCCTCTTTGTCCCTTCCAACCTCAACCCCTCCGTGGATCTGCTGGACCTGCCTGTGTGATGCAGATTGCCTTTTGCAGTCAGCTGCTGTACTTGCCGGTCCATGTCCCCCATCTGCCTGTGCCTTTGCAGTTTTGAAGCTGTCGGCTCTCCAGAACATCCCCTGCATTCTGGACATGCCTGGCAGCTCTGTACTGGTGTCTGCAGGGCCTGGGATGCCTGCCTGGTGCTGTTCCAGGCTGTGTGAGGACAGGGGTGGTTCTCTCGGGCAGGGCAGGAGGTGGCTGCTGCAGCCAGGTTTGGAGCAGAACAGTTGTTTCCCCATGCAGTGAATGAGGAAGGGGTACAGGGGTCCTGTTGTCCCTGCTCAGGAGTGAGTCATCTCCTTCTCCTAATGCTGGCCAATGCCTCCTCCAGTGCCACCCATCCATGCTGCTGGTGACCCATTATGACACTCTGGGGTTATGAGGGCCGAAGCTCATTCCTGCGTTGGGTGGGCATCTCGTTCCTTCTGGGAGCACTCTGCTTTCCTGTGGACCTGGAGCTGTGCCCTGACCTGGCTGTAGTACAGGCACACCTTGTGATTCCTAAGCTCCCCAGGGTCAGGGACTTTTGTACTTGTGCCTCTTGCTGGCTGAAAAGCTCTGCCGGTGGGTGTTGGGCATCCTTGTGTTGTCAGAGAGAATCACATCCAGGATCAGCCATCGGTGCCTGAGGCTTTGCCCCACTGCCCAGGTGTTCCACTCCTCAGCAGGAGCCAAAGGTGAATCTGCCAGGGGAGCCTGTGTTTGCTGCTTCCAGTGTGTCCTGTTTCATAAACCGGCTGAGCCTGTTGCTGCTTCTCTGGGTAACCTCGAATCCAACCACAGTTGTGCCGTGTGGGAGTGTTCCTGGGGCAGGACTGACCTCACCACTGAGGGTGAGCACGGTGTGGCCGGGGTAGCTCTGCTTGGCTGCTGCAGGGTCTCACTTGGAAGGGGACAGTTTTGGCTGTCACAGTGTGATCCTGCTGTGACCACTGAGTATTTTTCTTTCATAAACCAATGCCAGATGCAGTACCCTGAATCAAGAGGCTCACTAATAATTGCGTGGGGCTTTCATCCTTTCTCACTCCTGCATAGATCAGCCAGTTGGAACGAGTCCAGAGGAGGCCACAGAGATGATTAGAGGGCTGGAGCACCTCTCCGATGATGAAAGGCTGAGATACTTGGAATTGTTCAGCTGGGAGAAGAGAAGGCTCTGAGGAGACCTTAGCGCAGGCTTCCAGTACCTACAGGGACTCCAGGAAAGCTGGAGAGAGACTTTGGACAAGGATATGGAGGGACAGGACACAGGGAGTGCCAGAGGGCCGGGTTAGATGGGATATTGGGAAGGAATCCTTCCCTGTGAGGGTGGGAGGCCCTGGCACAGGTTGCCCAGAGAAGCTGTGGCTGCCCCATCCCTGGCCATGTCCAAGGCCAGGTTGGACAGGGTTTGGAGCAACCTGGTCTAGTGGAAGGTATCCCTGCCCCTGGCAGGGAGTGGGACTGGGTGGTCTTGAAGGTCCCTTTCTACCCAAACCTTTCTATGGTTTGGCATCCCAAAACTGCCATCACATAACTTCCAGTCAAAACAGAGTTCAGCACTGAAAACCCAGTACCAGATGTCTCCATTCTCCAGCTAAGGGGGAAAAAAAAGCCACTCTGTGACAAGGACAGTATGCAAAAAGGAAGAAACAGGTTTGTAGAGGGGAGCCGTGGGACTTGTGGATGTGTTGTGATTGTGGGATGTCACTGGGCAGGGTTTGGCTCATGAGGGGTTCCCCAAATTCTGCTGGTTCCCTCCCATGGGTGATATTGGCCACACTCAGTATTTGACTGGCAGCAGCAACAAGGGATGTTTGATTTGTTTTCAAGGGGTTTTATTTGTTTCTGCAGGAGCCTGTGAACCACTGGAGTCATGTGGCTCCCCTGTGAGGATAATTATTTGGTGGACCCAGGGGCCCATGGTTGAAGGTTTGCCCCGACAAAGGGCTGAGCAACCTGCTCTGGCCTCATCCTGGTCCTGTCTTGAGCAGGAGGTTGGACTGGAGGTCTCCCAAGTACCTTCCAACATGAATTATTTCATGGATCTGTGATGAAGGTCTGTGATATACAAAGGATTGGAGGGATATTATACCAGATCATATTTCAGTCCCTTTTGACTGAAAAATCCACGAGTCTAGGTTGCCCTTTTTGTCTTTTTAAAAGACTGAAGTGACTGAATTTTGTTTCAGAACTTAGCGAAAACCCTTGAATGTGTTTGCCTGCATTTGGCTCTCAAGGGGCTGCTGAGGGAGGATGTTATATCTGAAAACCTGCTGCAGAGCCTGGGTTTCACAGTTTTCTGCCTTTTTTTGCAATGTTGTCATTTTGTGGTGCATTTCTTATCTTTTGGCATATGGTTCTTTACAAACTCTTTATACCTGTTCCTAATTAATGACTATTTAATGTATTTCCAGTTGGTTGCACTGTGGTTGCTCTGCTCTGGGTACTGTAAGAGTTTATGTCCCTGAATTTTAATTGTAGGTCAGTTTTGTAGCTGTTTTCTGCCTTATCTACCCTGTGAATACTCCCATGCTTCAACAGAGAGTATCTTTGTAATGCACTCTGCTTTGCAAAGGCTTTTACCCCGTTACACCCAACTGCTATTATATTGGTACCCCCTTATCTTTAGCTTTTTTTTTGTTCGTGATAACTTCCATCACACTCTGAGCTTCTGGATTCCCATGTGCTGGAATCTTCCTGTGCTGATTCTGGATTCCTGTGTGCTGGAATATTTCTGTGCTGGTCCATGTAGGCTTTGGGCTTCTGGGCTGCCAGGAAACAGGGAGAGATTGGGCTTACCTTTTTTCTTCTTCAAACTTCTATTTTTAATCTACTCTGAGTCCAGTTTGGACACTGAAGAATCTGGGTCGGGCAGATTTGGTGATGTTTTATTTTATAAAACAGAAAATGTTGAGGCTGGGGGAGTTTCTCTTTATCAGAGATGTTCAGTGTGGTGCCAAATCCAGGGGTTTCCTTTGTCAGCTCTGGGAATTGGGGTGAACTTTGATTAGCAAAAGGGATAATTGTCAGTCTCCAGAGACGTGTAATCAAGGTTTCACTCTTAGTTCTAGTGACAATTTTTAAATTACTTTGTTCTCATTTTCAAGTGTCACAAGTGAATCTCCTGTGCAGCCTTTACTTTGGGCTGTTGGGCTGAGCTCAAGTCCTCAGCTGACAGAATACTGAGCTGGAAATGACATGGAAATTCGTGTCAGAGACAGCGTTTGCAGCTCTTGGTCGCATCCTCTTGCCATCTTTTTTTGGCAAATATAAAACCTGAATTTGAGCATGAAAACACTCTAATTCTCACATTCGTTTTTTCTGGCTACCACTGATAGCTGTTGGCTGGTTTTACTTTTTGTCACATCTGAATATTTTATTCAGGTCCAGTGTAACTGATTCTGCCAAGTGGGACGTGCACTTGTGTCCTCCTGCAGTTCTGCGCGTGGGCTGTGCCGAGCTTTGGCAGTGCTCGGGGGTTAGAAACTTTTTATTTTCTTTTTTAAAAAAATGGAGAAGCTGGGGGCTGCTGCACCACATACAGCCTGGGTTTATTCCCGTTTACTCTAAACGTTATTTAAAAGTGTGGACATGTGTTCTGAGACTACTTGAACCCTTAGGCAGAAGTGCTGGACTGTGAATGTTCAGTCCCTGTGGTTATTTTCCAATGTGCAGACCCTGGCAGGTCAGCACGATGTCTTGCCTGGAATTTCCTTGCATTCTAAAATTAGGAGAAGGCTCTAGGAAACAATAGCAAATCAAGTCTCTAAACTTGTGCTCCCCTGAACCTTTGTTGTCGTTTAGACTTTCACCCACTTCCTTTTCACCGAGCTGATCTGCATTAGATAAACAGAGTTAAACAGAGCTGGTGATGGTCGGTGGTGAGAGGGGTTATTTTTAAAATTTATTTACTCATTGTACAATTATCATGGTCCTTTAGGACATCAGAAGTGTGAATTTCCTATCAGTTCATCCCTGATCACTGCCCATGTGCAGAGTGCTGTGGAAGCCGGGCAGCCCCAGGGCAGCAGGGGCTGTGCTGTGGTTTGGTGCCCCTCGGACACACACTTGTGCCCAGCACTGTGTCCCGATGGGGACTTGCAGACTGCAGAGGTTTGGATCTGTGCGGAAACTCCTCCAGTTACACCACCAGTCCTCATGGTGGTCACTGCAGGAGGGGTGAGCAGCTCCCTTGGGCTCTGTGCTCCTTCTCAGTTATGTTTGCCCCAGCTTTTCATCTGATCCCCTCCCCTGCCTGCTCTGTGCTCTCACTTTCAACAGTGTTGTGGGAGTCCTGAAGGTGCCCCACACCTGAAGGTACTCTGCAGGTGTTCCCGGGGAGGTCTGTCCGTCCCAGCAGCTCTTGTGCAGGTGGATGCCTGGAAAGGCACCTGAGGAGGGAGGTTCAGAGCCCACTCTGGTTTGGTCCCTCTCAGTGTGCACTGCAAGAGTAGCCCCGGCTTTGGCCGTGTTTTGCAAGCTGTGAATGATCCCAGGATTGCCTCTCCTGTGCTGCTGTGACCCCTCCCTGCTTCTGCTGAGGACAAACACAGGGTGACGTAATTTAGAAACGGCCTCTGCATGTCACTGTACAGACCTGAGTTTGTTCTCGGTCACTTCTTAACGTTTTCTGCAGTGGCCCTGCATTGTTGTTTGTTATTCCCAGTACTCCGAAACAATCCAGGAAATGCAACAAACACCCCAGCCCTGGTTCCCATCCTGTCCAGGATCTGACCTCTGGCAATGGTTAGAATCAGCTGCAGTATGTGGTCAGTTGATAATTACAGTACATTTTGTTTAGTAAACTCTCTGGGGCTGGTGGTGTCTTGGAGGAGTGATTGGCAGATCCTGGAATTTGCCATTTGCAGCTGATGGACTTCCGGGAGCCCCGAGGGGTGTGTGAAAAAGTTGAGTGTTGTGAGGGCCCTTCCAGTCACCATTCCTATGGCTGTGGTGTTTCTAGAGAAGAATTTTTAATTTTGAGCCTTCTCTAGTTCTGTGTTACTTGGGGCCGTACCGACAGCTCACCTGCGCCTCTTCCACCCGGCACAAGGGGCACAAACGCTGTCCCTGATGGTGTGGGGACCTGCCACTGATGTCCCGACCAAACATTTTGTACAGCAGGTGTGTGCAGCAGCAGGGGCAGCACTTTGGGCTTGCAGTCTCCTTGTGTTTCTCCTTTGTTGGCTCTTCTGGACCTGCCTCACAAACTCAAGTGTCTGCTGCAAGCTGCTTTAGGGTAACTTCCCAGTGGTGCTGGACTTCAGAGCCTGAGGTGAACTGTTACTGTAGGAACCAAGGAATGTCTAGTTTGTATCATGTGCAGGAGGGAGGAGAGCGGTGGGGTAACAGATGCTGAAGGAATGAGCGAGCTAAACTCATTTATGCCTTTTTTCTTTCACCCTTGTCCCTTGTAGCCCTTCATGGGGATTCTGATTCACAGTGACTGCCCCGTGAGGGTCTGGCTGGGATGGGAGCAGGCAGGTGTCTCAGGGGTGGATGCTCAGGCTCCTCCTGAAATGAGGAGATGGGTTTCCCCCAGAACTGCTGCTGATTCAGTCGTGTCGCTTCTGTCACAGCCTTTCTTCAGGCTTCTGAACCTGCGCAAGCTGGGCCTGAGCGACAATGAGATCCAGAGGCTTCCCCCCGAGGTGGCCAACTTCATGCAGCTGGTGGAGCTGGACATCTCCCGCAATGGTAAGGCCAGAGCTGGGCAGGAGCAGGTGCCCAAGCCCTGCAGTGCCCCTGTGCCCTCGTGCTCGGGAGAAGCAGTGCTTTTCCTCACCCTGTGGAGCGATCTCTTGGGGCTCCTCAGCTGTGACAATGGGCTTGTCTTGCCATGTTTCGGGCTGGCACCGCTACCTGCTGTCCCATTTTCTCAAGCCTCTTTTGTTCTTTCACCTATTTTTTCCAGACATTCCAGAAATTCCTGAAAGCATCAAATTCTGCAAATCCCTGGAAATTGCAGACTTCAGTGGGAATCCTCTCTCCAGGTAGGAAGGCATATGCAACCCGTTAGTTTAGCTGAGAAGGAGAACTGAAGTTGCACATTCTCCCTGGCTTTCCCTGATCTTCATCTTGTAATTGTCTCTCTGTGAAGCCAAGGCCTGGGATTGCCCTGCTTATTCCAAAGCTGCAGATGTCTGCTCTCCTGGCTGGTGGAACACTTAATGTCAGGAGGAGCTGATGTGTGCTTCATCCTCAGGGCTGTGGCTTGGAATGATGAGCATTTAGTTGTGCTGGTGTCAACAGTGAGGACTTCTGTCCTCTTGCAATGAGTTTGTTACTTCCTTTGCACTGGTCACAAACCAGAATGGACATGGGCTTGTGCTGCAGAGGAGGAAAAGCCTGCATGCCATCCTCTGCCCTCCAGAGCCCCTTTTGGACCCCACTCTCAGCACTTTTTGCCCCTCTCAGCCCCTTTTCCACCTCTCTCTTACTCAGAACTGAGGACAACCATCCTTTGAACCCTGTGTTTGGTTGTTTCCCTCTTACCTCAGTGCCCAGAGCTGTGCCCAAGCAGAAATCTCTGACTTGTCTTTCAGTACTCTGTCTCTGGAGCTTTTAATACATGAAGATGGTATTCAGTGTGGCTCCCCTGCCTTGGTGAGCCATGTTTTCAGGCACTGTTGTCTTGCTGCCGTGGGTCCCTGCAGGTGCCAGTCGGGCCCCAGATGTCCACTTTCCTTCGTGCTCAGGGCAGGTGCTGTCCAGGTTTGAGGCACATTTAACTCTGCTCCCTCTCCTGGTCTCGGGCACTGCTGGAGTGAGACAAGCTTCTCTGTTGGTGACAATCCCCGTACCACAGGGACAGTCAGCACTTCTGCACTTGGCGTTATTTGTCAGAGTCCTTTTCTGGCTCAGGGTTCAGATGAGTTGGGGGTGGTGGCAAGGGGGCTCTGTGAGCTGCCTGTGGAAGCAAAGGAATTTCCTGTTTCAGGAAATTTCCTCTTTCAGGGTTTTTCCCTATTCTGTCACACCTTGGGTCTGTTGTGATGGTGTTTGGTCCTGGGGAATGCTGCAGTGTCATCTGCAGAGATATCCTTTATTGGGCACTTGGAATGCTTGGGAGCCCTCCCTTCTTCCAAGTGTAAATGCTCCCATGGCATGGTTTAGTCTGGGATTTGTGCTCAAGTACTGCAGGGCTGAGTTTGCAAACCTGGACAGGTAATGTCTGGTGCAAGGGGGTTTTGTGGTCTTGGAAATGGAACTTCTCCTGGACCAGCAGCCAGGGTTGGTGATGATTCCTATTCTTCTCCTTTCCACATGCTGATGCCAATAGGGATGGGACTGGCTTTGGCGGGATTTAAGTGTTTGGGGGGATTCTGTGCTTAGTACACAGGATTAATGGAGTTTTGTTCATGTTCTCACAGGCTTCCTGAGGGCTTCACCCAGCTCCGAAGCCTGGGCCACTTGGCCTTGAATGATGTGTCCCTGCAGAGCCTCCCCACTGACATTGGGAAGTGAGTATGGCCCTGTTCTGGCAGCGGGCAGGGGACTGGGATGGGACACTTTGCTGGTGGGATGAGGACAGTGGCAGGACCTGCAGGGACAAGCCGGGTGCAGCTTTGCCCTGGTGCTGACAGTGCTGTGTGAGCACCTGTGAGCACTGGTTTGTTAAAAGACCTTCCTGAAAGGTTCCTGTCCTGGTCCCAGCTGCTTGTCCTGCTGTGGTTTGTGACGCAGCAAGGATTGATCCAGCCTTCTCAAATCCTGTCTTTCCCTATATTCTGAGTGCCCATTTGCCCCTTTCCAAGCAGGTATGGGCTGCCTGATGACGTTTGAATGATTTATGGTGCTGGCAAATGGCCCCATGGGGTGCAGTGCCTCTCCCATGGGGTTTGGCTTTCCACATGTGAGGGATTTTACCTTTTTGTGCAGACAGTCCTGTTGTGGCAGCGTGTTCCTTGTCCTGAGTGTGGGCACGGTGTTGTTCCTTGTGACTGCAGCAAGCACTCACCTCCACCAAAGCCATGTACAGCTGTGTTGTTTCTGTTTCCCCCATCTCCATCCACGTGTGCACATTCATGCATTGCACAGGACAGGAGGGGTGGTTCCAGGGGAAGGGAGATGAGCAGCTCCTTGTATCCCTGAAGCCCTGTCCAGTGAACCTGGCTTTCTTGCTCCCTTTTCTCTTGCAGTTTGGCAAACCTGGTGACTTTGGAGCTACGTGAGAACCTGCTAAAGACTCTCCCCACGTGAGTGTCTGTCTGGGGGCTGTAGGAGTCTCCTGCCTGATCATTCTTGCTGCTTCCTTAGGGACTAGTGCAGGCACCATCACTTGGCTTGGGAGGGCTCACACTGGGCTCACAGCAAGGCTGCGTCTTGCTGGATTTCCATAAATTGGGGCAGTGAGGGAGAGGATGGTGCAGGGCTGGAGAGCCGCAAAGGATGTTCAGAGCCTGTACTCAGCCTCTGTGTAAGGGTTGATTTAGAATAGACAGGATTCCCAAAAAAAGCTGCTGGAAATAGTGAGAAACATTTTTCCTGAAGAGGTGGAGCAGACAATGGATTCTTCTGGAAAGAAAGAGAAAACCGTGTGGATGGGGGTGTAGGAGGAGCTCTGTGCACAGTGAGGTTCAGGATTTGAAGAGCAACAGGATGCAGCTGAAGGGTCCATTTTGCTTCTGACATCTGTTTTGTTGGATATCCCTCCTGATTGTTCTGGATGGGATAACTGCCTTCTCTGCAGCAGACAAAACAAAAGCCAGCAAGGGAGAAGAGGTAAGTGTTGTTCCATGTTCTGGAGTTAGGGATAGGGATGAGTTCCTGGCAGGGAATATGATTGATGGAGGCACTCCTCCCAGGTGGATGGATGTGGAGAACTATCCAGTCGGTGCTTTAGTCTTTGGTTTGGCCCATCAGAGTTTGTTGAGTTTTCTACCCTCCATCAGCTCTGTCAGCTTGTTTCCTGCGTGCTTATGCTCCCCACTGATGATTCCCCCATCTTTCCTTGGACATCATTGGAGGGGATTCTGCCCATCTCCTTTTTGAACAGCAGTTGTTTTGGGGCTGAAGGTGTGACACATGCAGCTGTTGTCACCTGTCCTCAGAGCTCTCTTACTGTTCCTGACAGCAGCTCAGCTCATCTGCCAGCACTTCCCCCCCATGGTTACACCCTGTGGAAGCACAGATCAGAATCACACAATCCCCTTGTCTAATGCCAGTCAGCAGATCTCTTCTGCACAGCAGTGACCCTGTCACAGGAAGGTGATAGGAGGGGGCCAGCTGAGGTGGCCCCATGTGGAGTATCACCACAGAGGACAATATGAGAGTTCAAGCTCCTTACCGTAGAACCCCAGGATGGTTTGGGTTGGAACGGACCTTAAAGCTCATCATGTTCCAGCCCGTCGTTGCGAGCAGGGACACCTTCCCCTAGACCAGGTTGCTCCAAATCTTGTCCAGCTTGGCCTTGAGCACTTATTCTGGGCTGAGAGCTGTCAAGCAGGAGGAGTTTGGGTCCTGGTGTTGGGCTGCTCTTCTGTCTGTTCCTGTGACTGGGTGTTCATACAGGCAGGTACCACCTCTGGGTTACACCGTGTCAGCAAAGAGGTGCAGAAGCTCCATCCAAGATTGGGCTTTCAAACTGCAGTGAAGATAGTCCCAATGGCTTTTCACCATCTCAGAACCAGCAAGTCTCTGGAGTCTTGAGAATTCAGTCTGTGACCACACCCCTTGGGTTTTCATGGAGATCTCTCATGCCCAGTGCTCCTGTGTTGCCCTTTGGGAGATCCAGATGCCATCCAGCAGGATACTTGTAGTGTGCTATGAGGTTTTGGTGGTTTTCACTGGAAGGTTAATCCAGGCTTGATACTCATTCTGTAATGCAAATTCAGCTTCTTTTCATCTTTCCCCAATTCCTCAAATTCTATTTTGAGATGATTTCCAAAAGTAGAAGATGGATCTTGGAGGCCAAGACAATTCTGATCAGATCTGTCAGTCAAGTGCAAGATGGCAGTCGATGGCCAGAACCGTTTCAGTGATGCTGTGGGGTTCTCTGCCTAAGGCTCTGGTGTTTAGTCTGGCTGCACATGGTGCACAAGAACAGCTCTAAATGATACTAGGTGACCTTGCCAAAGAGGAGAAAGACTTAAACAAAAAATGGCTGGTGCTTTGTTTCCAGGGTTCCTGAGCCCTGGGGGTAGGTGAGCTTTAACGCTGAAAATTTGGGACAGCATAATGCATCGGTGTCCTTTTGGTATTTTTTTTATTGTTGAGCTGCTTGAAAGATCCAGCTTGCAGTGACCTTTGTTTGCCAAAATTCCATTTCATCGGTCAGTCTTCTGATATGGACTGAGTTCTGAAATGGTTCAGCTTGTACAGCTGGTGATTGCCCCCATCTCTCCCGTGCAGATGCAGCACAGCCAGAGACTTGGGAAGGGCAGCTCTCGTGTATTCTTATGGAATAGTGGAGGGTGGTCTGTACTGAGACCTTTTGCCAGACATCATCAATGTGGATTCCACAGCTCACTTGTTCCTGTTTTGGGGATTCAAGCTATGAAGGTGCAGAGGGGCAGTCAAGGCTGCATCACCTTCAGAGGAGTTGTAGTTGATGTACATTCATGGTGAAGGAGTGCTGTGCAACAGGGTCCTTTGGATGAAACTGTTGATAAACCTTTGCTGGAGTTTGTCTCAAAATCCACCGCTGTATGCAGTAGGAAGTGGATTTTCCTGTGTAAGCCAAATGTTTTTACAGCCTGGCCCAGGCAAGACAGCTCCCTTTTCTTACAGCCCCCAACGGCTTGGTTTGGGTGGCGCTGAAAGGTGGACCTGTTTCCAGAGAAATATGGGGATTTCTGTATTGGGACCATTCCTTAAGAAGAGAATAAAGCTGTTCCTGCCGGGGGAGTGGGCAGCTCCACCCTGGCACACAGGGAGGGGCAGCAGTCCTCTGAGGAGGTGGAGTTGGAGTTGATGGGTCAGACTCAGGTGTGAGGACAAATGAGCACCTGGACTATGTCGTGAGAATTCACCCCCGGGTTTGTGGGACCGCAGGTCTTGTCCATCCCCAGGTGTGGTGTATGGGGTGCTCGGGGCACGTCTGTGGGCCACTGGGGCGGACAGGCTGCGGGTCCTGTGCAGTGTCTTCATAGTGAGCTTCTGTCTGTATGCTGTCACCTCACCTGAGACATCAGGCTACCGTTGTCTTCGCTTCCTCTTTAGCAGCATGAGCATCCCGTTTGGGGAAACTGAGGCTGTTGAATTTGTCATTCCTCCCTGTCCCTGCAGCTGTGCTCCCCTTGCCCCCCAGACATGTCTTGTCCTCTGCTGAGTACCTCCTGTTGCCTGTCAGTCCGTGCCCAAGTCCCTGTCCTTGCTGCGAAACAGCGATGTGAAGGGGTGGCTGGTCATCTGTTATGGTTTTGATCAAAGGGTATGTTATGGTGGGAGGGGGAAAGGCAAGCTGGTACCAGTGGAACTGGCTGTGCTGCGACTGCTGGTGCCTCTGAACCCAGTTCTCTGGGGCGAATGGTCCGGCTTGGGGAAGGGACCAGCTTTATAAACTGTTGGGCACAGAGGGACCGTGAGAAAGGTCAGGGTTGCCCCACCTGCTTTAGGAGTTACGGAGATCATGTGGTTTGTGCAATGTGTGTCCCAGATGCTAACCTTCCGCTCTTTATTTCTTGTTTTATCTCTCTGTCCCTTGTGCCTTGCAGTTCACTCTCCTTCCTTGTCAAGTTAGAGCAGTTGGATCTCGGTGGCAATGACCTGGAAGTACTGGTAGGTGAGGGCTGGTGGGGAGGGATTTGGGTGGTTGGTAGGGGCAGATCCTGCACCTCGGTGCAATCAAGTGGGTTTTCACCTGAAATGCAAAGAAATGGACCCTCAGGTTATTTGGGGAGATTCTGATCTGCCCACATGGTCCAGTCATCATTCCCAGATGAATTTTCTCTTCATGTGTCAGCCCTTGTGTCTTGTGTCCTGCTGGCCTTACACACTGCCTGCTCTGTCCTTTCCAGGCTCTGGGATGGTAATTCTTTCTGTCTGGCTGCCAAGGATCTTTCCTTTCCAGCAAGACTCTGGTGCTTCCCTCCTCTGTCCTGCACTGCCCCCAGCTGTTTTTCTTCTCATCCAGCTTCCTGCCTTTCTCCTTTCTGATATGATTTCTGCCCTGCAGAGCGCTGGGCCATTCCGTGTTGTCCATGGCAGTGTGGGGGCTCTCTCCATGGAGGGGCTCAGCATGTGGAGAGCAAGGGCACAGTCTCAGAATTCAGGTTGTCTGGGCATTTGGGGACACCCCATGATACTCTGTAACTTTGCAGCTGTGGATTAAGCTATTACTGGGTCTTACTCTTTGTGTTCTGTAATGGGTTTTGGCAGAAACCCACCGAAGTTGGGAGGCAAAGGGGTTCGTGCGGCTTAGCTTTGCACAGACTGAACTCACCTGTGAGAACAGGTGTGTGACACTTGAGCCATGCTCCAGTGGAGCAAACTCCAAACCCAAATGCTGATTGCCTGGGGGGGTTGTGGGATGTGGACGTGTGTCTGTCATGGCTGATGGTGCCACTGGGTCATGTTGAGTTTGCCACTGGTACCCAAATGTTTATTTTCATGTCTGAGAGGAGGAAGATGCTTTTCTTCTGTAAGGCCAGAATTTCCAACCCCCTAGAATCATGGAATCATTTAGGTTGGAAAACCCATCTGAGCCCACTGAGTCCAGCCTCTCTCTCTCAGCATTGCCAAGGCCACCAGTAACCCATGTCCCCAAGTGCCACATCCACACAGCTGTTAAGTTGCCCCAGGGTGGGGATTCCACCCCTGCCATGGGCAGCTGTGCCAGGGCTGGACAGTCCTTTCTTGGAAGGAATTTTCCCAATATCCAACCTAAACCTTCCGTGGCACAACTTGAGGCCATTTGCCTTTGTCCTGTCCCTTATTCCCTCAGGGCAGAGCCCGACCCCCACCTGGATCCATCCTCTGTCAGGGAGTTGCAGAGAGCAAGAAAGTCTCTCCTGAGACCCCTTTTGCCCCAACTCCCTCAGCTGCTCTCCATCAGACGTGTGCTGCAGGTTTAGTTCTTGCCTTGCCTGCTGACACAGTCCTGCTGTTGCCATCTCTGTTTCCCATTGGAGCTCCTGCAGCCCGTGGGCCATCCCAGACATTCCCAGACACATGTGCTGCTGTCTTGTAATGATCCATGGATGGTCCTGGGAGGGGTGAGAGGCAGAACAGTGCCTGGCTTTGCAGAGAGTGGTGTGTTTGCAGCATCCTCAAGCAGCTTCTCCCTGTGGAAGGGACTGATGCCATCACTGTCCTGTCTCCTACAGCCGGACACTCTGGGTGCGCTCCCAAACCTGCGTGAGCTCTGGCTGGACAGGAACCAGCTCTCGGCCCTGCCGCCGGTGAGTGCCTGTTCAGCACATGTTCACCCCTCTGCCCTGCCCCAGCTGCTCCCTCATGCCATGGGGTCTCCTCTCTGATCCAGGAGCTGGGCAACCTCCGCCGCCTGGTCTGTCTGGATGTGTCTGAGAACAAGCTGGAGCAGTTGCCCAACGAGGTCAGTGGGCTGGTGGCACTGACAGACTTGCTGCTGTCACAGAACCTGCTGGAATGCATTCCGGATGGGATCGGTGAGTATTGTGGTATGGGGAGTGCTGCAGGACTTCACTTCCTTGGCAGTGCTCCTGGAAGAGCTTCAGGAAAGAGTGTCTGTGGCAGGGAATTAGGGATTCATGGACATAGGCACAGTCATCAAGAGCAGAAGCAGTGGGTGGTGCAGGTGAGCAGAACTCTGCAGCAGAGTTCAGGTGCTTCATCTGCATCAGGAGCGTGTGAGGCCTGTGAACAGGCCTGGCGGGAGGAAAGGCAGAGCCTATGCGGTTGGGTTGTGTTGTCCTTGATGGGATCACAGCCAGGTTAGTGTAGAACAGCATCCTTCTCTCCGTCAAAGCTCACACCTAACTTGTCACCCTGGCCAGGTCAGCTGAAGCAGCTCTCCATCCTCAAGGTGGACCAGAACCGGCTGACAGACGTGACAGAATCAATTGGGGACTGTGAAAATCTGTCGGAGCTCATCCTGACTGAGAACATGCTGACGGTGAGTACACAGCAGCCACTGGCCTCTCCCATGCTGTTCATTGCAGCCAGCTGCCAGGGATCCCTTCCCATCTTCTGCCCTCTGAACTGAATTCCTGAGCGTGTTTCAGCTGCTTCCGGAGTTTCATCAGGTTCAAAGGCGTTTGGAAGCTGCTTTCTCTCACTAATTTTTTTCCTCTAAAACATTCTTTGAGATAGCAGGGATGCTGGGATTGCCCATCCCAAAGACTATCCCAGCTGACAGGTGCAACAGTACATCCTAGGCTGCATTGGTGAGGAGTTTGGGATAGTGTGATTGAAAATGGCCCTGCTCCCAACTGCCTGTGATTTGATGGGTAAAACATAAGGATTCGGAATGGGCGGATAAACAGAAGGAAAGTCTTGACCAGTGGTGGTTGGAGTGTGCTGTGCTGTGTTGAGGGGATGAGTTGGCATGGGTCAGTCTATGAGCCCTAACCCAAACCTGTCCCAAAGATGTCCCAAGAGTGTTATCCCAAATGCGTCTGTTGGGACGGAAGGCAGCTTGTTCCCCCGACCAAGGGCTTTGTGCCTTTTAGCTGTGCTTCTCTTTCCTCTTGCAACCACTGACTCAGCTCCTTCCCAGGCCTTGCCCAAGTCCCTGGGCAAGCTGGCCAAGCTGACGAACCTGAACGTGGACCGGAACCGGCTGACGGCGCTGCCGGCAGAGATCGGAGGCTGTGCCAACCTCAATGTTCTGTCCCTGCGGGACAACCGCCTGGCCCTGCTGCCCCCTGAGCTGGCCAACACCACTGAGCTCCACGTCCTGGATGTGGCTGGGAACAGGTGAGCAGCAGGAAGGTGCAGAGGCTGCTGTGAGGGAGATGCTGGACCTGTGTGGATCCCAGGATCCACAGTGTGGAAAAGCCTGGACTGGTTACTGAGGGCTTGAGCTTTGCCTGTGAACCCTTTCTCTGTGTCACCTGAACACAGGGTAGAGGTAAGGCAGAAGTGAGGGCATTTTGTCATGTGTGAACTAGAGATCAGGGGAAGTCTCTGGTCACTGGCTTCCTTTCCTTCCTGCAGATTTTGTGGGTTTGTGTCATTAGTCCTCAGGTGGTCGGTGCCAAAGCCTCATTCGTGGTGTGTAGGTGCCTGGGAGCTGTTCTGAAAGGTCCTGTTTGCTGGGGTTGGTATTTTTGGGAGCAGTTGGAAGCTGACCAGAGGTTCTGTAGGGAACAATCTATACGCTGGTCTGTGAGAGCGTTGTTTTTCTGTTTCTAAACTCCTCCACACTGCTGAAGGGAGTTGTGCTCTGCTGAAGGCTGGTGAGGATGGGTTACTGGAGCCCAGTCCACAGCCATGGACAGATCAGCTGTTCCAGTGGAGCAGGACTGAGGGATCTACAGCAGCTTGGCTCTGTCCCTCTCCGTTCAGGTGGGGCAGTCTGGAGCTGGGGTGAAGCTCCTTCCTAACCAGGTAAGTTTAACAAGCAGTTGTTCTTCTTTTTTGCAGGCTGCAGAACTTGCCCTTTGCTTTGACAAATCTTAACCTGAAAGCCCTGTGGCTGGCAGAAAACCAGTCCCAGCCCATGCTGAAATTCCAGACTGAGGATGATGAAAAGACAGGAGAAAAGGTTCTCACTTGTTACCTGCTCCCCCAGCAGCCCTCTCCCAGCCTGGGTAAGAGTCTGCACCACAAGCACTAGCTGCAGAGCCATGTGCTCTGGAGGGGGCTGAGGCCTTGAACCTTCTCTGCTGGGTTGGGCTGTCCCTTACTGTGTGTAGCAAATCGGGGCGCTTGTAAGGCTGGGACACCTTTCCCAGGCGGTGATTGTTAAAACTGAGGAATTGCTGTCTGCCAGGTGATAAGGAAGCTGCAGCCTCATCTTTGAGTGTTCTGCTTGGATCTACTGACCAAGCAGTTAATTTTCATTGTCCTGTCAGCATGGTGTTCCTGCCTTAATTCTACCTTTTTCTGTACTTCTTGGGTAAGGAGTGCTAGAGCTGAAGCATCAGACACTTCTGTAGAGGCTGCTGTAGGTCTGGTGGGAGACGTACAGAAGGTGACAGGGTGCTGAGGCCGCAGCCTTTGTCCTCAAGGCCTCTGCTGCTGTGGGCAGATACATCAGAGGTGCCCTAGTTGGATGAGAACTGGCTTCCATCTAAGTCTACAACCCTGCTCTTCCCGAAAGGAGCTCCCACTGTGTTCTCTTCCTCCCCAGAGAACCTTCTGCAGAACAGCGTGGATGAGAGCTGGACAGACACCAACTTAAACAGAGTCAGTGTGATCCAGTTCCTGGATGAACCTAAAGGAGATGATGACGAGGAGTCTGGGGCTGAGAGACGAGTAAGAAATTCCTGGAGGCTTGTTGGCTCCCTGTGGGAGCACAGGGACAAGCTGAGGTTTCCGAAGATGGGGAGCCACTGTGATGTCCATGTTTCACCCTGTGGCACTGCTGTAGGCGTGTGCAAGATTTCCACAGTCTGAAGGCTGTTTGGTGCCCTGAGGAGCCAAGCAGGAGTGAAAGGGGGTGAATTCCCTGGGAGCCATGGTGCAGTGATGTTTTGAGGCTCTTCTATGGGAGTGGAACACTAACGTGCCCAGGGAGCACTCTAGATGTCCAGGGATCCCAATAGAGCAGTGTCAGGATAGGCTTTTAGCTCACCCCCATCATGGGGAAAGGCTGCCCAGCCAAACCCAGGCCATCCCCATCCCTCCAAGCATGGAGCCAGTGCAGCCAGTGCTGTGGAGTGTCCTGATAGTAAAGTACTAAACACTGTAGGCAGCCTCAAAACCTGCAAGAGATCCTTGTGTTTTCAGTGCAGATGCAAAGGCCAGGATAGAAGTTTTCAGCAAATGCTCTGAGGATTTCAGTCTCTTGCAGAATTTTTTTCCTGTTTATTTTATGGAAAGCCATGCTTGAGATCTGAATCCTTCTAATGAATGGTGTTTGCAGCTGTCCTGGCAGTGTGTGTGTGCTGCTGGCATTGGGAGGTTTGGGGGTTTTTTGAATTGTTTTTAACATTGTTATTAGTTTTAGAATGCTGTTTTTCTTGACTCTTTACCTGGGATGGAACTCACTAAGCACCACCAATTCTGGTGCATTTGGGCTTGGCAGATCTGTTAAGTAACTCCAGAGGAATTAGGAAGATATCCCAAGATTTCTCACCTGTGTTCTGGAGGAGTTTCTGTGTCGACAGCTTTTCATTTACTAAGCCTGAAACACCATTTTAAGCTTCCCTTCTCTATCATTCTTCCCAAACCCTCTGTCAGCTGGAGAGCAGGATGATGTCCAGAAAGCTCTCAGGGTTCCCTGCCTCTGTTCTTTCCCCTTCCCAGCTGCAGGCTGTGTAAGACCTGGAGCAGATCCTGCAGCAGGATGGGTTGGTCGCATCCCCTCGGGGCTCTGGCTCTCTGATAAAGGTGTTAGTTACATGCAGAGGTTCATTCCAGAGGCCTGGCATGTGCTGCCAGGGCTGGAATCCCCTTCCTGAGGGTTTCACTTTGTCAGGGCCTGCAGCGCCGAGCCACCCCTCACCCCAGCGAGCTGAAGGTGATGAAGAAGGTGATTGAGGTTCGGCGCAATGAAGTGAACGCCGCCAAGGCTGATGCCAACCCCAGCTCTCCCAACTCGGAAGTGAGTGCTGCTCACTGGGGAGTGGATAACCACAGAGAACGTGGGATCATGGAATGGTTTGGGTTGGAAGGAATCTTACAAACCATCGAGTTCCACCTCCATGCCATGGGCAGAGACATCTTTTACTAGGAACGTGTAGCATGTGTGGGAAATGGGGAGGTAGAAAGGACTGAGTTTTGAGAAAGATTGGGAGGGACTGAGAATGGACTGCCTGGGAAGGTTGGGAATCTGCCTTGAGGTGTCATGGGGGGCCTGTGAAATAGAGCAGGAGATGGAACCAGGAGACAGAGAACAGTGTAAGGGGAATTGTGTGTGTCAGTACCAGTTTTGTTGTAGCACAGGGAGAGGAGGAGAAGGCTCTGATATTCCCAGTAAGGACTGATGGGAATAGAGTGCTTGGAGAAGGCACCTTGCTGCCACAGCGGGAGGCTGGGAATAAATGCCTAGCAGGAGGTGGAGCAGAGAGGACCCAGGTCACATGGAGGAAGCTCAGGAGGGGAAGCTGTGGGCAGCCTGAGGAAAAGCTGGTTCTGTTGGTGCTGGGTCGTTCACACCTCACACCAGTCACACTGCATGGCTCTGTGTGCTGCTCTGGGTGCCATGCTGACCATCACAACCATTTTCTCAGGAGAAGAGGCTGAGTGCCACATCGAATCGCAGCGAGGACTCTCACCTGTCCACCAGCACCGCCTCTGTGGACTGCAGGGCAGAGGAGAGGGACCGGGGCTGGCCCAACGGGCAGGTGCCTGATGTGCGGGAGCTGGAGAAGGAGGTGAAGCCCAGAGCTGAAGAGGAGCACAAGGAAGCTGCTGACCAGGAGGAGGAAGATGTGGAAGTGGAATACAATGAGGTAGGAGCCTGGGAACAGCAGCACGGTCATGAGAAAAAGTGGAAAGACTTGGAAGTTTCAGAAGTGGGAAATAGATGTACAGGTAAATGGATGTGGGGTTTAGGCATCACTGGAGGCAGATCCAGGCCATGGAAGGCAGTGCAAGCAGAGACTGAGGCAGCTTGTGGGAGCTGCCCACGTGGCAGACTGTGGTGGACAGTCTGGGAGCCAGGCAGGCTGTGGGAAGATTGGGGTGACAGTGACAGGTTTGAATGCCTTCCATCCCTGGAGCTGACGGAAGCATGTCTGGGGGAAGGCGTGCTTATGGAAAAAGGCAAGGGTGGGGAAATGGTAACACACTCCTGCATTTTCCTGAGCACACCAGCAGTGACACTGGCTCTGCCTATGCTGGGAGAGGGGTCCCAGGGACAGCAGTTTCTGTGCTGCCACCCCTCTGTTCCGTGAGGCTCACAGCCTTCTGGGGCTTTGCTGTCACAGCCTACCGTACACTTCGCTGAGGACACGCTGATACGGAGTGAGGATGAGGATGAGGATGAAGAGCGACCATTCCCAGTGGAGAAGCAGAGGCTTATCCGCAAGGACACGCCCCATTATAAGAAACACTTCAAGATCACTAAACTGCCCAAGCCAGAGGCAGTGGTGGCACTTCTGCAGGGGCTGAACAGCGATGGGGTCCCCAAAGAGGAAGAGGAGTTGGGAGGCTGCAATAATAACACAGAGCCCAAGGATCAGGAGGAAGCATGGGATGAGGATGACAGAAAGAATGGAGCTTTGTCTGCTCAACCATCTGTGAAGGTAAGGTCTTGTGGGGAGGGGGAAGGTCAAAGGGATGCAGACCTGCCCTCTGCTCCTGTGACCGAGCAGCTGGGTTGATGTGGTACTGATGAAACCACTGGCAAGAGGCTCCAGCACTTGGGGATGTGCTGAGGGTGGGAGAGCTGGAGGTCGTTGGGGGCTCATAGGGGTGTCGAAGAGCTGTGCCATGTTGCTGTGTCTGACACCTTCACTGTATCCAGGTCCTTGCACCATCCCCATTCCATGTGGTGTTCCCTGTGCTACAGGGACAGTTCTCTGTCTCATCCCTGGTGGGTTCTGCTGTTCCTTCCAGCCTCCTCCTCACTTGCTGGTTGTTGCTGCTGGTGAGCTTTTTCCCTGGGTGGATTCAAATCTTAGACTGGCATTTGGGCCACTGACACTTGTTGGCACAGTGCTTCCTGGAGCATGTAAGTGCAGCCAGGAGTGTGCTCTTCCCTGTGCTTCCACCCAGGCACAGCCTGATGGACGGTGCATTGGGATTTAGGGGAGCTTGTACTCTGAAGTTTTGGCCTTTTTGGTTATACTGGGGCTTATGAGATAGGGGGTCCTTGACTCTCTTCAGCTGAACCACCATGTTTGGGTAGGACACACAGAGGTTCCTGCTTGAGGAAGTTCCTCACAATGGAATGGGAATACATGGATAAGGGACACTTCATGAGATCAGCCCAATTCTCACCCAAGCTGGTTTGAGGATTTTGGATTGTATTTGGTGGGCAGAGGTCAGCATGAGTTTCCGTCACAGTCTGACGTCAGCAAATTTCACGGGTGAGATGTGGGTCTCTGAATGTGGAAGGTGCTGGAGTAAAACCTGCTTCTGCTGTAATTGCACATGCTCCAGGATGCTGGGATCATTCCCATCCCTGCTGGAGCTCAGGTTGCCCAGAGAAAGGTCCTTTCCCTCACTTGGCCATGGAGCCTTTCTCTCAGTGGATGCTTGCCTTGCTCTGCTTGAGCTGATGCAGTTCGTCCTGCGCTCCCTAGGGATGAGGCATGCAGTTGTCCCACTGCTGGTGAAGTTCCTCAGAAGGAATGTTTGAAGCTGTTCCAAGTCCACTTCATCCAAGACCTATCATACTTGGGAATGCCCTCACCTGCAAAGGTTATTTTAGCTGAGGTCTCAGAGCTGAGGAGGCACTGACCCTGTGATGCCTGCTCAGGGCTGGGGTACCTGTCAGAAATTACCCTTGTTGTCAGCTAAGCCTTCTGCCTGGGACTCAGTTCTCCTTTCTGTGGGGCTGGGTTGGGTGCCTGCTCCATGAAGATGTTTATTAGCTGCCTCCTGAGCTGTACTGCAGGAGTGGGGATGTAGGGAGCAGTGTCCCTGTGCAGGGAGGCTTGTGCAAGCAGTGCATTGAAGGAGGAGGCAGGACAGGCTGTGCAGGAGGCTGAATCCTAAAACCAGAGGGTTTTGTTGCAAGGACAGTTGGTTTTCAGAAGAAATCCTGAGGTTTTCTGCACTTGAGAGGAGGATCCCAGGTGCCTGTCAGAATGTACTTTTTCACCAGAGAAAGGGATTGGTGCAGTTGTGTTTGGGAGTGCTCGTTCCTGTGCAGCAGCTTGTGGCACTACAGGCTCCTCGGTGCTTTCTCTTGTGTTTAACTCTTCCTCCTTTCTGGAGTGACCTGGTATGGAGGGGGTGAGGTCAGATAGTGGTGGTCAGCTCAGGGGTTGCGGCCTCAGGGTGCCAGCATGAACAAAACCCGGCCTTAGCAGTGCCTGTTGGCAGGAGTGCCCTGGCACTTGGCATTCTGGGAGCCCATGGGCAGCCCTGGCACTGCTGAGGTGCTGAGCAGGAGTGCGGGCTGCTCTGGTGCTGAGGGGTCAGCTCTGGAGCTGCGGAGGTCAGGAGTGACTCCGGGAGTGGGCTCAGCTCCAGAGCTGCGGAGGTCAGGAGTGACTCCGTGAGTGGGCTCAGCTCCGGAGCTGTGGAGGTCAGGAGTGACTCTGGGAGCTGGATCAGCTCTGGAGCTGTGGAGGTCAGGAGTGATTCCGGGAGCTGGATCAGCTCCGGAGCTGCGGAGGTCAGGAGTGGCTCCGGGAGCTGAGGAGTCAGCTCTGGAGCTATGGTGGTCAGGAGTGGCTCCGGGAGCTGAGGAGTCAGCTCTGGAGCTGTGGAGGTCAGGAGTGACTCCGGGAGCTGAGGAGTCAGCTCTGGAGCTGTGGAGGTCAGGAGTGACTCTGGGAGCTGGATCAGCTCCGGAGCTGTGGAGGTCAGGAGTGACTCCAGGAGCTGGATCAGCTCTGGAGCTGTGGAGGTCAGGAGTGACTCCGTGAGTGGGCTCAGCTCTGGAGCTGTGGAGGTCAGGAGTGACTCTGGGAGCTGGATCAGCTCCGGAGCTGTGGAGGTCAGGAGTGGCTCCAGGAGCTGGATCAGCTCCGGAGCTGTGGAGGTCAGGAGTGGCTCCGGGAGCTGGATCAGCTCCGGCGTGGCGTGCGTGTGTTGGGTGGTGGTGGTGGTCGTGGTGGCGGGTTTGGTTGATGCTCCACTAATCCGCATGCCTCTTTGCTGGTTCCTGTCCTAACAGGGGGTGTCGTTTGATCAAGCCAATAATCTGCTGATTGAACCTGCTCGCATTGAGGAGGAAGAGGTCTGTACCACTCCTACTGTTCTCTCTCTGCCAAAAATCATCCAGCCTGCTTGATTTGCTTCCCAGCCTCACCCGTTGTTGTAGGGGGAACTCTGATCTCTCTGGGTCAAGTGGCTTCTGGACCTGGCTGATCACAAACACAATGATTGTTTCCTCCTTGCTTTCCCCTTTTCCTCCTTTCCCATCCTTGAGGTGAGAGTGGCTGCTGCAGAGCAGGAGTGAGATGGAAAGGCTGTAAAAGCCAAAGGGGCTGAGGTGCGGAGTTCAGTTCCTATTTGCTGTCTGTTGATGGAGAAGTGGAATTAAATAAATGGATATTTCTGGATGTGTGGGTAACCTGGAGGAGCAGAGGCCTCAAGAATCAGCCGAGTGCTGTGTATTGACCCTTTGGTAAAAGGAGGAGGAGCTCACTCAGGACACTGTGCCACTGCCTGAGGAAAGTAGACTGGAGCCAATAGTTTGTGCATCTCCTGAAGCCTCCCCCGGATCCCTTCAAAGCTTATCATGCAGCACCTTGAGGTGTCAGAAAGGGGCAGGTGGCATCTGAGAGCCCACAAAGCCCCTGGCATGGGGATGGTGAGTGTGCTAAGGGTTAAGGTCCTGTGGCTGACTGCCTGGCCCATCCTCTGACTGTGACCAGCTTCCTGCGTTTGTCTCCAGATTCGGTGCCTGATCTATGGGGTCAGTACATTTCTGCAGGCAGGTCTCCCAGGAGCTGCTGGAAGCAGGGTGCTCCTGCCAGTGACGAGAGGCAGAAACTACGTCCATGCTGAGAGCTCGCGGGGAGATCTCTCCTTTAGGACAGACAGTACAGGGCCATCAGACCTGTGTGCTACCTGGGAGTGTTGGTCTGGGCGTCTCTGAGAACTTGGCTCTGCTGTTCCTTCAGGTGTAAAACGGAGACTTTTCTTGGTTTTGGAGTAAGGCTTTCCAGGAGGGAGGTGATGAATCCTTTCCACTCAGGCAGAACATGAGCTGGCTCAGGTGTGGTCCCTGTTACTGGGTCCTGAAGATTTCTCCATCTTTCTCCATCTCTAGGTCCCTGAAAACCACATTAGTATTTCTTGCATTTCTCTTTTGCGTAATCTTCTGTCATTAAGGGTAAAACTGAGCCTAGCCTGATGCTTCATGATTACTCTTCCCTTTTCTTTGGGAAGTCACTGTTCCCAGTCCTTCTCTCCAACTGTTGGATGTCCTGTTCCATTTGCAGAGTTTTCCTTGGGGTGCTATGCCCCAGAAACCTCAGTCTTGTACTGGGATACAGTCTGCTCACCTCTTTCTTAACTCCTGCCCTTGCTCCACCTACATCTGATGGAAGGACCTAGAACTCCTTCCCTGGAAGTGTTCACCATTCCTGGAGGTGTTCGAGAAATGCCTGACCATGGCACTCAGTGCATTAGTCTGGTTGACAGAGTTGCTTGGGGATTGATCGCAGGTTGAACTTGATGATCTTGGAGGTCTTTTCCAACCTCAATGATTCTGTGATTGCTGAGTTCTTGGAGGCCCCAGATTGGCTCTGGTGTCCCCTCAGCACAGTCCTCTCTGCACGGATCTGTTCCTGTACTGTGAGGAAGAACGTGGTTGTGCAGCTCCCAAGGACCAGCATGCTGGAGGTCCCCCAGATTGGTGGTGGTAGCTGAAGTCACCCAAGAGCAGACCAACTTTGGGAAGTTGATTTGGAATACTTGATTGTCTTACAGCTCTGGGGAGTGCTCAGCAAGGAACCCTCCACTAGACCAGGTTGCTCCAAGCCCTGACCAGCCTTGTCCTTGAACACTTCCAAATGCATCTGCCTGCTGTTTGCAGGGATGATTCCTTGAGAAGAATCAGTGGGCTGATGGAACTGAACAAGAGCATTGCAGAGCAGAGAGCCTGGTGCCCTTGAGCAGCACAGTTCATGTTCATGGTACTGCTATCACATTCCTTATGTAGTTTAATATAGCCCTGAGAGAAAAGGGACTACTGATTCCTGATTGTGTGTTCCTTAATCATAAACCATAATCGTGAGCTGGACACTGATGTTGTTGGAGCAGAACTGAAGAGACATGCCCAACTTCCGCCAGCACCCGACGCTGGGTACACCCAGAGCTCCTGTTGCTGTTGGTGCCAACGAGGCTCTGCTGCAGCAAAAGAATAACTTTGTGAAAGTGTGTGATATCTGACGGTGGATATCTGGATTCCAGAGCTGGCTCTGTTCCCAGTGTTTTGTCTCCATCCTCACCTGCCTTGCAGAAGTGGCTGTACTGGGTTGAAGAGAGGCTTTGAGAGGAGAAAAGCACTGTATTGAGCACCTGTTTGATGGCATGAGGTTAGATCTGAGCTCTATTTTCAGGTAGTTCTGATGAAATAGCCTGGAAAGCTGCTGGGCAGATTGCAGGAGCAGTGGATAGAGGGTCCCAAGTTGTGTTTCAGTGCCAAATGCTGCTTTGCTGTAGCAATGACTGGTGCCATCCACATCCTTGGGTGTGCCCAGTCTTAACCTGTGTCCTCCAGAACCCCTGCAGGTCCAGGAGCTACAGAGGGTTCTGCGCTGCCAAAGCTTGTGCTGCCGGGAGACATCAACAGGGTTTTGTGTCTCGCTCTGCCCAGGGACAGAAGGAGCTGCCATTCCGCTCTCTGGGAAGGAGCGAAGGTGTCCAAAGATCCTGCATGTTAACTTCTTTGCTGCTGTTGCTCAGATGTCACATCCTGTTGCTCTGCAGTTGGGAGTGAGTCGAGTCTTCTCCTTGAAGGAGTCTCATCCTGTGGAAACTGCTCAGGAATGTCACCATTTGTGTTGGAATGCCAGCCTCAAGCCTGGCACCAGTTAGTATTTGCCAGTGGCAGATGGGACAACACAGCCTGGTCCTGGAGCATCCCATGGTCAAAAGGTTCAGTTTTGGAAAGGCTGGCATGTGGAACGTTGGGATGTGCTGGGAGCCATCCTGTGCTTCCTGGAGCATCCCGAGCTCAGGGGTTCAGCTGTGGAAAGGCTCCACATTTAGTGTGGAGCACTGGGATGTGCTGGGAGCCATCCTGGCCCTCTGTGTGGGGCTGCTCATTGCTGCTGCACATGTGGAGCTCTTCCCCTTGCTCTGGTTTTGCATTTACAGGGTGAGCGTGTGCTTCATCAGAGCATTATCAGACTTGAAATTCTTATGTAGCAAACTTGATTTTCCTACAGTGTGACCCATAAATTTTAAACCTGGAAAAGTTTAATAAACCTCTTGGGTAGTGCAGGAGTGGTCACATCACCTGTGTTTACTTACCTGGCTTGACTGGAATATGACAGAGTAGAGTCTTTTTGATGTTAAAAGAAGATACAACATTCCCATTTCTCTCATTTAATTTTTAAGATGATCAAAATTCCTATTGAGCAAAGAAAAATGTGCCATATTTTCTGTTTCAATTTGTCTAGCTTTTAATTTATTGCCATCAAAATGTTTTTATGATCTTTTCCTACTGGGTTGAAGGGCTATCAGTGTCCTTTATAGAATCATAGAATGGTTTGGGTTAGAAGGGACCTTTTAAATGTCACCCAGTGCCCCCCCCCTGCCATTGGCAGGGGCGCCTTCCACTATCCAGGGTTTCTCCCTGCCCTGTCCAACCTGGCCTTGGACACTTCCAGAGATGGGGCAGCCACGGCTTCTCTGGGCAACTGGGGCCAGTGTTCTGCCACCTTTCCCAGGCCATGACTGTCCAGTTTGGAGGTGGGATTGTGATCTCAAGGTGGGATTGTGATCTCTTTCTGTGGATGTACAACTTTGCATTCGGACCTGCTAAGGCATGATTTGGACACAAGACACACCCAAAGTATCAGAGATTGAAGACTGGTTTGTGTGACTACTGCTTGTTCATCATCGATTCCTGTCTCAGCTGCAAGTTTTGTCTGATCTGGAGCTCTCTAAGGACCAGGGAGCAAAGTGTGGAGTGATTTCTCACACAAATGCAGTCCTATCTGCAGTTTCCTTTCCCTGCTCCAAGAGTGGGGCAGAATCATTTTGGTTCTGCTCTGTCATGCAGTCATCTCATTGGCTTTCACAAAGGGAGCAGAAAGCAGCAGAGAAGCAGTTGATGGAGTGAAAATTACATGCTTAAACACAGTGCTACAGCGAATCCAGTTCTCACTTCTGCACTAGGCAGATGCCCTGTGTGTAACAGACACGGGGCTTTGCTGCTTGGTACCAGGGTTATGTATAAAAGTCAGGCATTACAATAACCCCGTAGAAATTACGGGGCCTGAAGCATTTACCTGCCTCAAAACTGGTTCCTGTTGGCCACAGCATGTTCTGACTGTGTCAGTGGAGGAGAACAGGAACTCCCAGAAAGTTCCAAGACTTTGTAATGGGAAACAATCCCCAGCTTGGATGTGGGCACTGGAATGAGGCCAGACTGGGATAGGTTGGCATTTCTGGAAGATACAATTCAGTGGAAAAAAGGCTGTGCTCAATTCAGGAACAACAAAGCTGAGTTTGCCAGGAAGATAACAGATGATTTGGAAGAAGTCAAGTCTCCTACCATGACTGGCAACCCAACACTATGCTCTGGTTAATAAGTCAGTCAAACTTTTTATTAAATACAGATTGTTTCATCCTGTTACACAGTGTGTGCACACAGATTCCTCCTCCTGGGAGAACCCCAAAATTTCTCCAGATTTCTGCTTCTGGAGTCATGGGAAAACTTACTTTTATTCTGTCATTTGTTAGTTCGTGTTTTCATTGTATTTTATCTTGTCCAATCTCTTCCCTGCTGGCTGACCCCTTGCCTGCTTGTCTTTGGTGTAATTCTATGGAGACCAGTTCTGACTTCTTCCAGCCTTCCTTTTGCTGGATTAGAGAATTCCTCCAGTGTTCTCTGGTAAGAGGGATTTCCATTTATTCCCTGCCTTTCTCGCTGGCTTTTCTTTTACCTGATCTATCTGAACTCAGGTTTGGTGACTGTAGAAAACATGAGAGAGTTTCTTCAGACCTTCGTTCACTAAATTCCATACTTGTTTTTCCATTTCAAATATGGCAGTTCCTGTTCCTGGATGGGAATTCTCTTTAGCCACCTTTGTTCGTACCTTTATTGTACCTTTAGCTTTTCTTCCTGCATCCTTCAGGACTTGGGGAGGTTTGGCCTCCAACCAAGGTGCACTTAGAGATGTCTCTGCTTGTATGTTTTAAAGCAGGTGATGCCAGATTTAGTGGAAGTTTTCCATCTATTCCACTGTTCCTTGGATAAATGCTCTCCTCCTGCAAGGCCTGCCCTTAGCAGCACAGCGTTGAAGTAGATTTTAGGAGAGTTATAAACTCACCAGTCTTTGCAGTCTTGTAATTGTATATTAAATGATGAGCAAAGTGGACCTTTAGAACAGTCTGAAATTGCTGGGCTGACAAGTCTCCAGTGGAATCTTATAGTGGAATACTGCAAAAAGAATGACTGCTCCAAGGATTTCACCACACAAGAAGGGTCAGTAAGAACAGGAATAAAAATTCTGTGCTGCTGAAGAGATGAAGCAGAATGTGTTCTAGTGTAACCCGTTCCAGCTGAGTCCGGGTGCAGGTTCTTGTCCTGTTTCTAGTTCTGAAATGGTCTGGGGATCAGTGGCTTTGGACAATGCTTTTTGCTTCTCTTTAAGCATTTGAGTGTTCTCATTTCCAGAGAGACCCTGTCCTGCTGCATTCCATAGCTTGGCCAGGCTGGATCCTTGCAGGATTCCCTTCTTTTTCTAGATCTGTGCTTGTGACAAAGCTGTCTCCCAATGGTGATAAGGAGGAAGTACCAACTTCCCAAGTCCCAGTTTGTGGGGTTCGTGAATTAAATAACTAATCCTGGAATCATAAACCAGCCCAGGCTGAAGGGGCCTTAAAAGGCCCAAGGTTTTGTGGGGAAGGAGCCTTGGTGAGGTTATCGGCACCCCGGCCTGTCGCATCCAGGGATGTGACTCAGCACCTCCCTGTGGAGTTTGTCCCAGTGAAGGATTGTTTTCGCTGCGAACATTTCTTTCATGCACCAAGATGAAATCATACCTTTATATAGACACACAGCGATACTCTTAATCTCGATATGAATCTCTATAGCCATGGCACACAGCTATCAGATAGGAGTCTCATGTGATATGTGAATATTCATGTATCTGTAGGAACCTCGAGTTTTATTTATGCTTCAAACGTGACCATATTTCATGTTTTAAAAAGGCATCCTTGCTTCCTTTTCCCTTTGGGAAGTGTGGTCGCTGTCCTTGAGTCTCCTGGGGGAGGGATGTGCAGGAGCAGAGCAGCACCCTGAGCATGGCTGGTCCCCTGTCCCATCTGTTCCCAGTGCTGCTGTCACCTGTGGGCCTGTGGCAGGTCCCTGACCTGTCTGCTCCCAGTGCTGCTGTCAAAGGTCTCGTTTGGGGTTCTCTACCTTGTCTTGGTTTTGTGGAGGTGTTCAGTGAGAAGTCAGTGAAGTGCTCAAACTCCTCTGCACTGTGCCCACCATCTCTGCCCTCCAAGTACCCTTTCCTTTGAAAACTAAACCCATTGGAAGGAATAACATCAGAGCCAGGAAACCTCCAGCCCATGTCCAGGGGCTGCTCTCCTGCCAGGGCCTCTTTTCATTCGTGTTCCTTTTCCACTGTCTGGGGTTAATTTAGCCCTCAGCAGTCACACAGCAATCTCCCATCTCCCCTTTGCTCACTGATATTTTCAGCCTGTCTCCTTGGCCCCATGGGCTGTCACTGCCCAAAGCCAGACGGATTTAGCTCTTCTCATCTTTCTTGGTGAATCATTGCCTCCAGCTCCTGCTGTTCCATGTTCACCCAAGGTGAACAGAATCTCAGAGTTATTTAGATTAGAAAAGATCTCCAAGACCATCAGGTTCAACCTCTGACTGATCCACACCTTGTCACCAGACCAGAGCACTGAGTGCCACGTCCAGTCATTCCTTGAACACCTCCAGGGATGGGGACTCTACTGCCTCCCTGAGCAGCCCCTATCAATGCCTGATAACCCTTTCTGGGAAGAAATTCTTCCTGATGTCCAACCTCAACCTTGAGGCTCTAATGTGACAGTTACATGTTATGTTATATTACACTGGCTGAACGTGGTGTCAGAGCGAAGTGACGGGAGGTGAGGGGCCCAGACCTCAGCAGGACAAAGGGGCTTTTCACTGGTGGGTGCTCAGCTCCTGTGGATCAAGGTTTCTGCTCTGTTCATGCCGATGTACGAGGCACCATGGAGCTGCCATCCATGATTTTGTCTGATCCTCTCCCATTCCTTTTATACATTTCAGTCCTACAGCATCTAGTGGAAATAAATTATGTAATTTACTTGAGCTTTATATTGAAAAGCATTTTTTAAGCCTGCCACTGATATTTCATTTGGTATCCTATTGAGTTCCATTGAATATCCCTAATTCCTTTGTGATTACAAACATGGAATAATAATCTCCTATAAAGTTATTAATGACATGAAAAGATAAAAAGGGTTAATCTCCCCCTCCTGAATTAGAAGGCTCCCAGCCTCCCCTCCTACGGAATTATTTCAATTCTGTCTGCTTTAGAGTAAGGCCAGGCCTGATACGTCTTGACAGAACCCAAATTCTTGTTTCTCTGCCAACGATTCTTACCTGGTTCTTGGCTTGTACAGCACACACCTGTACCAGAATTGGATGATGTCAGTGCCAGGGCTTGGAGCACAGGTTCCATGTTTTGCACACATCTGCTTAGTGAATCTTCACTTCATCAGCCAAGTCTGGAGTCTTCTCAGAATGAAGTAGTTTGGGTTTTGAGAGACCTGGTTTTCATAAAATTCAGCTGTTTCTCATGAGATCCATTTGTGTGCCTGGTAAGAGCCACGTGTTGCTCAGTTACTCCTCTGGAATGGTCTCTGGATGAGGAGCTGATGGTCACAGGCATCATCCTGTGTAGTCTCTCAGTTCATGAGCACAATGTAAGGCATCTCAGGGTATCAAAAGCCCAGAATTTTGGAAATGCTCTATAAGCATCTCAGAGATCTCAGGCAAATGTTGGGATTCTTGATCACAAGTTGTCCCGACCTTTTGATTTTTGGAAAGGTTATTGATGATATTTAATGGATTCTTCAGGTGCTGTTGAAGTGGGATTCCTCACCTTCATGTGACACCTGTCCATCGTCATGTCTGTCCCGACATAAATCCAAATTATTTATTGCAGTGTGCATTTCCTGTGTCAGTATGACAGTCTCAAATAAATGTTTCAGGACATCTAAATGCGAGGATTAGACGCTGAGAGTCAGAGAATCAGTAAGGTTGGAAAAGACCTTGAAGATCGAGTCCAACCATCAACTCGGCACCAACACCATGTTCAGCACTAAACCATGCCCTCAGGTGCCATATCTGCATGTTTTTTGAACACTTCCAGATATGAGAACTCCACCCCTGTCCTGAGCAATCTATGCCAGGGCTGGACAGCCATTTACAGGAAGGAATTTTCCCAGTACTCCACCTAAACCTCTCCTGACACAACTTGAGACTTTTTACCCTTGTCCTGTACCTCGTTCCCTGGGAGCAGAGCTGGACCCCCACCTTTTTCCACCTTCCTGTCAGGGAGTTGTAGAGACTGAGAATGTCCCCCCTGAGCCTCCTTTTCTCCAGGCTGAGCCCCTTCAAGCTGCCTCAGCTGCTCCTGGTGCTCTGGACCTTTCCCCAGCTCTGTTCCTGTATCTGGACTTGCTGATGCCCCTCAATGTCTTTCTTGTCGTGAGAGGCCCCAGACTGACCCCAGCTACCTGCATCCACATGTACAACCATTTATAAATTGATGCTCATGCTGGCAGAAACTTTCTGTTTGCTGGATGTGAAGCCCTTGAAGCCACTCTCGTGGGTGTGTTTGGAGGAAGAGCTTGGGCTTGCAGCAGCTCTCAAGCACAACGGCTCTGAACTTTGTCCCTTGAGTGCTGCAGATGTGACGGTTGTTCACTGCCTCGGTGTCTGCCATGCCCCTGACACGCTACAGGAATCCTCAATCATCAGTTGCACAGCACAGCAGCGAATTCGGACTGCCTCAAATCTGTTGGGCAGCACCCAGGCATCCCTGGCTGCTACGTGAAAGTGAGTCTGTCCAGGTGTGCAGCACTTCTGGTGTGTGCAGTTACTCCTTGAAAGCTGGGAATTCTCGCAGGAACAAGTGAATCTATTAACAGAGGAGGGTGGGTGGATGAGCTCTAAGGTCCCTTCGCACCCAAACCATCCCGTGATTCCATGTTAAAGGACAATTATACCAAAAACCATATGAAAACTGGGTTGAGGTGGCCCGGGTTCATATTTAATATGTCCTCAAAGAAGCACGGGCAGAGCCACAGGCAGGACTGAGGAGAAGAGGTGGAACTGCTTCCCTGGGTCATGTTCGCCATTGATGGTGAATGGGTTCCTGGTGGGAGCCCAGTGGGGAGGATGGCAGCTCAAAGCTGATGTGGCAGCTTTTTCAATTTCCCCACTTTCCTCCTGGCACTGCAGCACTTTTCCGTGCAGGGCTGGACCCTTGTTGAGGAACTGGGAGTGTGGTGTGCTCTCCATGAAGGTTTGTTTTTTCTGCAGAGGAAGAAGCAGCAAGTTTTGTTGGGAAGCAGCACAGATCCGATTGTCTGAGATGGGCTGTGGGTGGATCCCTGGCTTTGGGGGAAAAATACCCAAAGAGTAAAATACCCAGTAAAGTCCATGGCAGGAGCAATGGCAAGGAGGGAGCTGAGCTGTCCCTGCTGGGGGCAGCTCTGTGCTGTGGTTTCAGTGCCAGTCCAACATCATGGCAGTCCAGGCAGCAGCCTTAGAAAAGAGGAGCTTTGGGGAGCAAGTAACTTCAGGGTTTAGTGCAAGAAACAGCCTGAGCTGCAACATGAAGGGCCAGTACAGGCTGCTGGATCCAGGTGCTTCTTCTTAAGGTTCATATTCACATCAGTTACTCTTTGCACAGACTTCATACAAGCATCTACCAATTCAGTTCCTCGCCACATTGGTTTTTGTGGGAGAACTGATTTGCTTTGGAGTTTGAAATCATTTCAGCCTACATGTATTTATGTCTAATTCAAACCCCTTTGCTGCAGTTGTCTCAGTATTTTTAATCTGGTCTGTTTTCTCCTTGGTGTTTTGCTTTTCAGTGTACATTGATGGACAGAAGGTTCTTGCCCCTCAGGCCAGTTGGCTTTTCTGGCAGGTTTCCCCATGTTTTTAGACTGGTTTGCTGATTGTGTGAAGTCCAGGGAGTTTGTAGTGTATCTTCCCATTAGTTTACATCATAAGCTTCTCATGCAGCTGGAAGTGACTTTCTGTGACCAGGGACATCAGACAGTCCTTGATCATTGTCCAAAATCAAGATCCTGTCCAATAGATTCAGGCACTGAGCAGAACCATCAGCTGTCTTCCTGGGAAATACTGGGATCCTGCTATTAGACTAGTCTGTAATCCTTGCCTGAAGATCTGTTTTCTGTCATCCTTAGAAGCTTCTGTGTTGAATGTAGAATTACACAATTTCCAGGATCACCAGGATCATCAAGTCCAGCTTCTGACCCTGCACAGAACAATGCCAGAAATCCTACCATGTGCCTGAGAGCATTGTCTGAACACTCTTTGAACAATACAGATGTGAGTCTTTAGAGCATTTCTAGAGTCCAGTGAATCTGGATGGAAAAACATGGATCTTGTAATTAGTTCCTAATAGACTTGGTCATGCGAGAAGCGTTTGTCTGGTCTGGAGCTGGTTTGAGTTGGGCTGTCTCGGACATGGTGCTGTCTCGTCACTACCCCATTTCTGTCTTACTTGGGTATTCCAAAACTTGGAATTTTACTCAGTTTCTGGCTCTTGCATCAGAGACAGTGAACTGATGGTAGGTCTAGAATCAGGGGTTTCCCTGGGAAGATCCCAGAGCATTCTGCTGTGCTGTTAACTGGGCGTCAAAGGAACTGGCAGAGCACCTTGGTTTGTCTCACGCTTCCTGTGGTGGTTTTTTGGTTTGGTTTTTGTTTTAAACTCAGCAGAATGTGGAGCTCCACAAGATGTTGGTTCTGTCATTGCAGAAGTGAAGGAGAGTTGGAAGGGAAGTGTTAAGGAAGGCAATCTCCTTTGCTGCCCATGCTGTGGCCATGTAGAGCTGACCCTGACACTTGACATCTCTGCAGCAGCCTCTCTCCATCCTGTGCTTTGTTTCCAAAGAGGTGACATGGAGGACAGCAAATTTGGTTCTCTACAGGAGTCTTTGCTCATTTCTGTCACTTACCTCACCAGCTCCTTGGTCCTTGGCCCTGAGAGAGTCCTGTCTATCCCGTTCCTCTCCCTGTATCCTACCTCTTGCTCCCTGTCTTCCTTCTCGTGACTGTGGCATTGTGAATGGTTTATGCTGGTGTCCTTAAAAGAAACAGCTTCAGGTCAAGTCAGATCAACTGTTGGCAGTGGGCATAATTGGGTATGAGGTATATAATTGGTGGTATAATTGGGTAGAGGTATGAGGTATATAATTGGTGGGTATAATTGGTAGAGGTGGGAGGTAGGAAGGAGAGGAGACTTGTGGATTGCTCAGCTGTGATAGTGAGCAGCTGGGCAGAGGGAAGCAGAGGACCTGGACAGAGCAGATAAAGGTTTTTTGGGGTTGTGTGTTGATTTCCATCAATAGAACAAAGCCAAGTATCCATCCAGAGTATTCTGGACAAGGTGCCATCCTTGTCACTCACACTACACTGGGGTGACCTGGGATTCCCCAGTGGCTGATGGAATTACGCTCAAAGGGAGCCCCATGGTAGAGCTGGGCTGTGGTGGGAATGCTGTCCTTGTTCTGTGATCCATCTCCAGTCCGTGGCTGCCCAGTTTGCTTTGTGGTGGAATCCTCTTCTGCTGTGTCCATCATGAGCAAGCTGACTGTTGGGTCAAGACTCAGCTGTGGGAAGAAATTTGTGTGTTTCATATGTTGTGGTGGTGGTTCCTCTGAGGCATGGGTGCCAGGGCTCACCCACAGGTGCCACAGCTCCCCCAGTGTGTCAGCAGATGACTTGAAGTATTTTTTATTAAAAGAGTTGTCCCTTGTTGCTGGGTGCACTGACCCATAACCACTGTCCCTTCTGCTTCCAGCTGACACTGACCATCGTGCGGCAGACAGGGGGGCTGGGCATCAGCATCGCGGGGGGCAAGGGCTCCACCCCCTATAAGGGGGATGATGAGGTAAGACCTGGGCTGTGTCACTGCTGAGGCACCTGCTTTCGGGGACTGGTTCTCTGTAGCTGGAGGAGGTTGGGTGTCCTTATGTGTGAGCTGTGTGGGCTTTCGGGGCCGGGTGGGAGCAGCCCTGAATCCCCCCAAAGCAAGAGTTTGATGGGGTGGGGCAGACTCCTGCCCCTGAACTGGGATGGTCTGACGTGGAGCAGCTGTGGGAGCAGAGGGTTCCTTCCCGGCTGTGTCCTGGGGCACAGAGTGTGGGGTTGTTCCACACCTGGTGGCATCAGCTGTGTCATGTGCCCATTCCTCTGGAAGAGGGTTAACATGTCATTCCCTGGTCTTGTGTATCACCTGGGGGCAGCCCTGCAGTGGGGTTTCTGTCCCCCTTGTCACCTTGGGGTAGCCCTGCAATGAGGTTTCTGTTCCCTTTTCCCAGCTTCTGAGCGGGATGATGTGGTTGCCATGTCCCATCATTCTGGGTTTGGGACTGGCCAGGGACTGACCCCTCTCCTGGGAGCTGAGGAGTCTCTGCACTCCAAAGGGGTAAGGAATGGGCTCTAGATATAACAGATGGTTTTGTTTCCAGGGCATCTTTATTTCCCGTGTGTCTGAAGAGGGTCCTGCAGCTCGTGCAGGGGTCCGTGTTGGTGACAAGCTTCTAGAGGTAAGGACTTGACTCCTGTGACGGAGCAAATGCTTCTGATAACTTGGAGTGGAGATATGAGATGATTGGGAATGGGTTTGTATCACACATGTTTTAGACCAAAATAAGCATTAGCAGATGTATAAGAGCTAAACAAAATTCCTTTGGCTCAGAGATAGTTGTTTAATTGATGTTACCATGAATCTTTGATTGCTTTATAAGCTCCTGCATTTACTCTGGCCCAGCTCTGAAGTGTTGGGTGACCCAGGTGGGAAGAAATACATCCCCAGCAGGCTGAGCTCTGCATACCTGGGTGAGGCAAAAGTGAACCCTGTAAAATAACTTCTTACCCAGGGAACCAGCCATGGGGATTTTTTGGGTAGGAAGGGACCTTAAAGCTCATCTCATTTCACCCACTGCCACGGGCAGGGACACCTTCCGCTAGACCAGGTTGCTCCAAGCCCCATCCAACCCAGGCTGCCTGGGCCTGATCACCTGGTTCTCTCTTGAGCGCCACACTCAAGATTATCTGCTCTGTGACATTCCCCACACTGAGGGACTGTCACACTGACAGCTCTGGGTGTTTCAGGGTGTGAGGAGAGGGATGTCCCTTCTGGAGGATGGGGTCGACCCCACTTGCATCGACCTGAGTTGTGTTGAATTTTGCTGAATTTTCTTGGTGGAGTTGGTTCTGGGTGGGGGGTTATCTGTCTGGGATGTAGCCTGCAGGGATGATACAGGTGTAGGGAATTTAGGACTCGCTGTGGGGAAAGAATTCCTCTGAGAGGGCCTTTCCTAGGTTGCCCTGGTCTGGGACAGGTAGCAGGTGCTGTGGGAGTGCAGGAAAACTTCCCAGAGGTCGGGACACACCTGTGGGAACAAGGCCCGGGTCTGGCGGGGCTGAGCCACCTGCCTCGGGCAGCAGTGGCTGAGGCTGGGGCTGGGGCTGTGTGTGAGGAGAGGCTGTGTGTGAGGGATGGGCTGTGTGTGAGGCTGGGGCCGTGTGTGACGGAAGGCCGTGTGTGAGGGAAGGCTGTGTGTGAGGCTGGGGCCGTGTGTGAGGGAAGG
>VZTG01004511.1:23868-114193 GCA_013397845.1 Melanocharis versteri | reverse complement strand
TGAGGAGAGGCTGTGAGTGAGGGAAGGCTGTGTGTGAGGGAAGGCTGTGTGTGTGAGGCTGGGGCTGTGTGTGAGGCTGGGGCTGTGTGTGAGGCTGGGGCTGTGCGTGAGGCTGGGGCTGTGTGTGAGGGAAGGCTGTGTGTGAGGCTGGGCCTGTGTGTGAGGCTGTCTCTGTCCGTGCCCAGGTGAACGGAGTGTCCCTGCACTGTGCCGAGCACCACGTGGCTGTGGAGGCGCTGCGGGGCTCGGGGAGCTCCGTGTCCATGACGGTGCTGCGGGAGCGGATGGTGGAGCCGGAGAATGCCATCACGGTCACTCCCCTGCGCCCCGAGGACGACTACAGCCCCCGGGAGCGGCGCGGGGGGCTGCGCTTCCCCGAGCGCCCCGAGGGCGCACCGGCCGCCGAGAGATTTTCCACCTGCCTCATGCGCAACGAGAAGGGCCTCGGCTTCAGCATCGCTGGTGGCAAGGGCTCCACTCCCTACCGGGCTGGGGACACGGTCAGTCCTGATCCCCTGGGATCCTTGAATCTTCCTGATCCCTGGACATGCAGCAGTGCAGCCTGGCCCTGGGCTGGTGGGCCAGGTGGTCTCTGAGAGCCAGGTGCTCTTAAGTTGGGGAATCATGGAATTCCAGTATGATTTGGGTTTGAAGGGACCTTAAACCTCACCTATTCCATCCCCTTGTCATGGCCAGGGATACATTCCACTATCCCAGGTTGCTCCAAGCCCTGCCCACCCTGGCCTTGAACACTTTCAGGGATCCAGGGGCGGCCACAGCTTCTCAGGGCAGCCTGTGCCAGGGCCTCATCACCCTCACAGGGAACAATTCCTTCCCAACATCCCATCTATCCCTGCCCTCTGTCAGTGGGAAGCCATTCCCCTTGTGCTGTCACTGCAGGCCCTTGTCCAAAGTCCCTCTACCTCTTTTTTATAGAAGGAGAGGGGCTGGGACTCCCAATCCATGCTGGTGACATCTAATCCTACTGCTGCTCTCTTGGCACAGATTCCAGGCTCTGGGCCATGGGAGGGCTTTGCTGCCAGGGGTTCTGGGAGCAGAGGGTTTGTGTGGAGTGGGGAAAAAACGGGAAGCGTCAGGGCAGGGGAAGGGTCTGTGGAAGGGAGAGGACTGAGACCTGCCTGGTGTCTGGGAACGGGTCTGGAGAGCCAGGCTCAGGTGAGGGAAAGCCCGGGCTGCTCTGACCTTCCTGACTCTGCTCCAGGGGATCTTCATCTCCCGGATCGCAGAAGGTGGTGCAGCTCACCGAGATGGGATCCTGCACGTCGGAGACCGGGTCATCTCGGTGAGTGTGTGCATAAGGAAGGGGCTGGCTCGGCTCCATGCCCTTCCTTGCGCAGGGGCTGCTTCGCTGTTACTGGAGCTGGATGTTGGGGGTCCTTTTTTCAGCTCCTGAGCCTTCTGGGAGAGCATTTAATTTGGGTGGTTCTACCCTGTCTGGTGGTGGGGGCAGTTACACCTCCCCTTTCCCCAAATGCTTTATGTAAGTGCTTTCCCCAGGAATGGCATGGAGAGAGGGCACAGGGCAGCACTGCCCCAGCCTGGTGTCCCTCTGGAGCCTGGGCAGCAGCCCGGGGGGGTCTGCCATGGGGAGAGGGGGAGCCCCTTGGGGCACAGTGGGGTAGCAGGGTCGGCGTGGACTGGAGCAGGAGGGGCTGCCCTGGGGTGCTGTGGAGCAGGTCAGGGGTACCTCAGTGCTTCCCTGCTTCACTTGGAGCTCTGGCCTCGGTCTCCTGTCCTGTCCGTGCAGATCTCACTACTCTCACCTCGTGTCTCTGCCTCCTGGTCCTCGCTCCCCTCCTGCGGGAGCCTCTCCTGAGCCTCCTGAACCTCTTCCCATGCTTGCATGCTGCCTCTGAGGGAAACCTCCTACATCCTGGTGCTGGTGGTGGGTTTCTGGCCCAGCTGCTGTGGTAAGAGCACGTGTTACCGCAGCGCTGGCGTGAGTAAACACTGATACAGCCTCGTCAGTGCTGGCTTCTGTCTGCTCTATCCCTGGGCTGGGGCTGTGTTGTATTTGCTTAGGCACATTTTAGTGGAGCTTGGGCCTAGGTCTGACACTGGTGTCTTGGCAGGAAGCTTGAACCGGTATAGCATCTCTCCCTCCCTTCTAGTGTTCCTCACTCCCCAAAATCAAGCCCTGACCCTGATTAATGCCAGATAGACCAAATTATTTCGGATTTTCTCATGTTTTGATGCTCCATGATACAGAGGCAGTACTGAGGCCCATCATTTAGGGTTGGTTTGCTCAACCTGTGGCAAAAAGGAGACACAAAATCTCAGAACAGATTCAAAAGTCACATCTGTCTCCACCCCGCTTCAGCAGCTCTATTTATATCCATGGGCAGCTTCATAGGAAAAGCAGATCTAATTCCCTAGCAATAGCTTGCAGTGGATTCCTTACGGGATGTGTGAGCTCAGGGCTTACAGAGTTCAGGCCTCTGCCAGATTTTGGCATGGCTGAGGTGTTGCTGTTGTTAGTCCTGACACCCCCAGCGGGGTCCTCTTAGTCACCTGTGCTGAGGTGCGTGTGGCCATACAGGTTTGGTGCTGAGCATCAGCTGAAGCTCAAATCCCGTGCTCACCTCTGATGAATGCAGGAACGTGTTACCTTTCAGGAGAACACTCACCAGGACTATTCCCATAACTTCCAAGCCTGCTTACCACACTCTTTTGAAGCAGCAATTGCCCCTTTTATTGGAAAGCTTCCAAGATGCCATGATTTCTGGGATATGGGTGCGGGTTGCCTGTACCTGCATGGGGAAGGGGAGGACCCTTGCTGGGTACAAGGCTTATGGGTCCTGCAGGCAGGGCCTGTTTCCAAAGCCGTGGTCTCCTGGTCATGCTCAGCCCTCACTTTGCCAAAGAATTCTTGTTTTCTTAAGAAAATAAATACAGCACAGCTTCCTGCTCTTCCCCTGTGCTCTAAATCCTCCTGGACTTCTCCTCAGGAAAAGAACTGGGATTGCTCCTTTGACTTTCTTAAGGGAGCTTTGAGCACATGGATTGAAGAGCCCAGCCTAGGTCTCCCCTCTGATTTAACACCCCTCAACACTCCCCAGTGACAGTCACTCACTCCCCAGCTTCCCTGTGTTCCTGTGTCTCTTGGGAGTAATTTTGGTGGGGGAAGACACTGGACAGGGACCTGCTGGGGGGAGTGCTGGAGAGTTGGAGTTGTGGGATGGGAATCTAGCAGGGAGGGTGCAGGATTTGGAGCAGTTGCTAAGGGCAGCTGATTTTTTTGGGATGGGACTGGGAGGAAAACTGATTGTGGGGAGATTTAGGATAGTGGTAGGTGACACGTGAAGTCCTAATGAGGCAGTGTGACCCCTTAGAGATTTGCCAGGATAATATAATTCCCTGGCACACAGAGAAAAATGTGAAGCAGGGTAAGGACAGACACTGTCCCTTCCCCATGGCAGTTGGAGAGCCATGCTGCATGGCTGCCCTTGCTCTCTAGCTAGATAAAGGCCATGGAAAATTAGTTGCCCAAAAGCTGGGTAGCCACCAGGATTTTTAGGTAGTGGAGAATTACTGGGTGAAATGCACCAAGGGCTGTTACATTTGAGAGACCTCTGACTCCAGGAGTCCTGTGCCCTGGTCCCTGCTCCAGGGAGGCACTGCTGTGCCCTTCTGGTCCGGCCTTATCTGACCATTCCCATCCTATCAGAGGGCAGGAAAATAGCAGAGGGGATGTGAGAAATGAGAGTGGGTCATGCTGCAGCAGGTTTGTGTGTGCAGTATCATCGCAGTGTCAGAGAGTTAGAGGAAGGCTTGGGTTGGAAGGGACCTTAAAGATCATCTTGTTCCCACTCATTGAGTATGTTTGGCCTTGATCTGGTCATAGAACCAAAGAGCCAAGTCTCTCCTGCTTGTTGCCTTTGTTAACCATCAGAGGACCCAAGGAATCCTCCCTCCCCAGTGCCCTGGACACATGGCTGCTGCTTTCCCTGTTCCCAGGTGCAGCCATCAGCAGGGATAAGGGCAGACTCCAGACGTCGGGCACACTGCAGACACAGCTGGTCCCAGATCACAGAGGCAGGAAGGGGGCAGTACCTTTACAGGTGTGCACCTGATCACAAGTAGTGCTCACAGGGCAGGAACACTAGTCAGCTGCTCCCTGGTCCTGCCCTCCGGCTCATCAGAATTCAGCTTCCTGGTGGAATGTGCACACGTCCTCCCTCACTCACTTGAGTTACTGTTCCTGTCTGCAGGTCTCCAGCCTCTGCCCCAAGCAGTGAGGTCTTCAAGGCTCTTTGGTCAGACCTCAAGCCTTTCTTCCAGCTTCTGGGCTACCTCTTGAGTCTTCCCATGTTATGGATTCCTACTTGCTGGCTAGTCCAGCTTGAATTTTACCAGTAGCTCTTGCACATGTACCCAAAACAAAGTGAACTGGCACAGTAAATACAGAATGTGGGAAGAAGGCAGAGCAGATGTGGACTCAGGCACAGGGCTTGGCCAGACCAGCACTGACCAGCAGCCTCTTGTTCTCCCCTGTATTTCCCCGTGCTTGTTCCTCACCTCCAGTCCTCTTTCTGTTCTGCTAAGCGTCCCATAATAAGTGCTGCATATTCCCACAACACTTCCTTCAAACTTCCTGCAGCCACTTGGCCCTTTCCTACAAAAGATGTGCTGAGACAACCCCTTATAATCTCCATTTCTTCTGTGAATTGGTTGCCAAGTTTGGTCACACGTCTCTAATGTGGGTGATTCCTTTGGGTGATTGCTTCTGGTGATTGCTTTAAGGATCCATCCGGGAGTGTCTGAGCCCTGTGCCTGTTACCTGCATTCTGTTAAGGGCTGTGCACCTGTGTGGTTAATTTATTACCTTTCCTGCTTGACGTGGTGTCCTGTGCTCAGCAGCCATTATCCAGGTCCTTTTCATCCTTCCTTTCCCGTGGGTATATGCCAGCTGCTGCCTTGACATCCTTCTGGTTCATGCCATAGGTGTCCCTTTGGGGACAGTGCTCTCAGCAGAGGTGGCACTGTGGAGTTTCCAGGACAGTACAGGGCCACTTGTGCTTCTCCCTCCCTGTCCTAAGGAGAGCAGTACCCACAGCTATGGGTGGGACAGGGCAGGTCAGCTGAGTGCTGGGGGTGTCACGGGCGGTCCGGACAAAACCCTGGCAGACGGTGCATGCCAGCTTGGTTCAGAAACTGCTGTATCGGAAAGAGCTGGGGAGTGACAATAATATTTCTGGGAATCAGGCAGTGGGGAGTTGGGCTACAAAGCCCAGTTGCTGTGACTGTTACAGTCACATGGTTATTTCATGAGCTGATCAAACCCCATCTTGGCAGCTATTTTTGTGTCCTCACTGTTCATTTTGGAAAGCTTTTCCAGAACCTAATGGCTAGAAACCTTTTAATTTTCAGCTTCAGCTTTTTCCTGTCAGGTTTTGTTGTTTTGGCTGTTTTCTCTCAGCTTGGCTCTCCTCATGTTTCTGCCCCTTGTACATCCATGGAGAACAATCATGTCCTTTCCGGTCCTTTGAGTTTCTAGAGAGGCTGTTTTAAATCTTAATTTTGTAGGAAAGGCTCTCTGTTCTTTCAAATCTCTCTGTACCTGTGGTCACTTTTAATGCCTTAGAGCTGGCATCTTCCCCGGGCTGCCGTGACCTTGCCCAGCATGGGGCAGTGGCCCAGTGACCGGTCCTGTCACCCATCAAATCGTGCCTTCAGTGTCTGTGTTGGGGCTTTGCGTGACTAATGAGGGCAGGTGGCTCAGTGACAAGGCAGCAGGTGCTTTGGCACATGCTTGTGTTGTGGCATTGCTACTGGCAATCACTGGTTTTGCTTCTCCCATGTGGTGACATTTGGCTGCGGGAAGTGGAACATCACACCTGGCCTGCGTGGTCCCCTTGAGCACCATGTCAGTGGTGCTGCAGGGCACCAGCTGTGCAGGGAACGTGGGAAAGGGGCAGGAAAGCTGTCTAGGAAAGGGATTGGGATCCGTGGGAATGAGGAGGTGCCTGTATCCCTTTGCCAGGTCAGAGGGAGCTGGGAGAGTTACAAGGTGTTTTGGGGCACAGGCCTTTGAGCTGGGGCCACGTGCCAGCAGGAGAGGGTTCCTCAGGGGCTTGGCCGAGCACTGGAGCGCCGGGAAGCGCCGGGGTGCTGGTCTGACGCCAAGTTTGCGGGTTGTTCTAGATCAATGGGGTAGACATGACAGAAGCCAGGCATGATCAGGCCGTAGCGCTGCTTACCGCGGCCTCCCCCACCATCGTGCTGCTGGTAGAGAGAGAGGGCGTGGAGCAGCCCGGCGAGGGAGACTCGCCCGGCACGCCCCGCGGGCGCATGCACTCCCCCCCGCCACCCCCCGGCCCCGGGGAGAGCCCTCCCGAGGACACGCCGGCGCCGCCGAGGAACCACCTCTCCAAAGGGCTGGAGGATCAGTACCCTATCGAGGTGAGCTTAGCTTTGGCGTGGGGGATAGTGCAATCCTGACTGGGTTCCTTTTAAAAGATTGGTGGTGTGATGGGAACCGGCCTGCTGGGTTATTGGGGCCTGGAGAAGTCGTCATAGAAAGGCTTGGGGTGGAAGGGACCTGAAAGCCCATCCAGACCCACCCCTTGCCATGGGCAGGGACACCTTCCACTCTCCTGGGTTGCTCCAAGCCCCATCCAACCTGGCCTTGAAAACTTCCAGGGATCCAAGGGCAGCCACAGTTTCTCTGGGCAACCGGTGCCAGGGCCTCCCCATGCTCACGGGGAAGGATTTCTTCCCAATATCCCATCTTACCCTGCCCATTCTCAGGGGGAACCCATTCCTGCTTGTATTGTCACTCCAGGCCCTTGTCCAAAATCCCTCTCCAGCTCTCTTGGAGCCCCATTCTAGCTCTTCCCCTGGTTGCAGAGTCCCACATGGGGAACCCCCTTGTCCTGAGAGTGTTCACCTTGTGCCTACCCATGGAAAACACCTCTGACTCCATATTTGTCAGTGTTTGTGGTGCATATGTGATATCCTTCATTGCCTTTGACACTGCTTCTTGTTCCCTCAAGGAAATTCACCTGGTGAAAGCAGGTGGTCCCCTGGGCCTCAGCATCGTCGGAGGCAGTGACCATTCCAGTCATCCCTTTGGGATTCATGAGCCGGGGGTCTTCATCTCCAAGGTAGAGTCCCAGGAGAGCTGCTCTGAGTGCTCCTGAGCTGTTGGATTATTGGGATTAAGGTGAAAGATTTTGATGTGAGTCCAGATGTACAGGATGGGTTTGTGAAATAAGAGCATAGGAGAGGGACATATGAAGGGTTGTACTGGATGTGCTGCTGCTGGAGCCATCTGAGGGCATGTAAAAAACCATATATAATCCATGCTGAGCCCTTTGGAGGGATCCCAGTTAGCTTTTGAAATTGCTGAGTTCATGTTGGCTTTAATGAGTCCTGGGAAGATGCTGGCATTGCAGAAAGCCAGGCATTACTGGGAAAGTGCTGGTGGGAGGAGTGTGTGACTACTGGGACACCCAGAGCTGCTCTGCTGCACTCAGGCCAGTGTCTTTTCATCCCATGTTCTTATTCTAGTGGTGGCATCAGCTCATGCCATTCAGGAGCAGCACATAGGCTGGCCACTGGCTGCAGCCCATTCCCTCACAGTCCTGCACATCCACACTGATTAGAAGAGGGATGCTGGAGAGGACATCCCTGCTGAACCCTTTCTATTTCCTGACTTCTCTTGTCACTTGGAGATGCTGAATCTGACTCCTGACACCTGTGGCACGGTTCAGAGCTTGTTAAGGGCTGTTTGGAATTCTAGGAGTGATGCCTGCCAGATCTCTTCCCTCATGTGCCCATGGTTTTTCTTTGCGGTGCATCAGCAGACCAATGAGGCAGGGTTTGCTCTTCTCAAAGCCTAACTCTTTCCCCCTATCCCTGCTTGCCCATGTGCTCACAGATTTCACCCTTTCCTTGCTGACTTCTTTGTTTCACCAGGAACACAGGTTTGGTTGTATGTTTAGTCCCTCTGTAGCTCTCAGGAGCCCCTGTAGAGCACTGGCTGAGGACTGGAGTAGTACAGGTGCTGTCAGTCCTGGTTACAGTCATGGGCAAAGTAATGGCAAAACTGGCACAAGATTCATTCAGATTAAGTTGGGAATATGAGAATAACATATGGAATAGCACTTCAAAGCACATCCCACTTCATTCTTCGCCAGTGTTCCCAGATATGTCACCTCTTAGGGAACTTTGTCTGCAGAGAGAGGAGTCAGAACAGGCCTGCAGGGTGTTGGAGGATGCCCGGGGACACAATCACTTCTCCAAGGAGAGATGGACTTCCCTTCTCTAGCTGTGTTGATGGTTCTCTGCAGGTCATTCCGCGGGGGCTGGCGTCGCGCAGCGGGCTCCGTGTTGGGGACAGGATTCTGGAGGTGAACAGCATCGACCTGCGCCATGCCACGCACCAGGAGGCTGTGAACGCGCTGCTCTCCAACGCTCAGGAGCTCACCATGGTGGTCCGGAGAGACCCACCTCCACCTGGCATGCAGGTGGGTTCTGAGTGAGAGGGCTGGGGGGCAATCACACAGGGTTGCTTCTGCAAGCAGTTTCTTACTGGGCTGGAGGTCTGGGACCAGGATACAACCAGACTCTTTGCTGGAATTCCCTTCTCCTTTGGCAGAATCCAGTCTCTTGTAAGTGTATCTCCAGCTGGGGCATGGTGAGGATCTCTTGCCATGGCCGTGGTGACTCTGTCATCAGAGAATGATGAGATACCAGATGTGAGCTGGGAACAGAAAAGGGCGGGTCCTCACCAGCAGGAATAAACTGCCAGATGAGGGATGGGGATAATTCAGGCCCTTTTCAGGGCATTTAGAATTGTGGTCACTCCGAGGAGCGTTTCCTCGGCTGAACTTGGCCCAGAAACAAGGAGACTTTTCTGTGTTTCCAGGAAATATGCATTGAAAAGGCTCCAGGAGAGAAGCTGGGCATCAGCATCCGGGGTGGAGCAAAGGGCCATGCTGGCAATCCATTTGATCCCACTGATGAAGGCATCTTCATCTCCAAGGTACCAGAGCACCACCTCTGCAGGCACTGCCAGGGAAAAGGGTGATCCCTGGGGGAGCTGTTGGAATATGCACTCAGCTTTCACTGGTGCATCAGTTCTGGAAATTCTCCCTCCAGCAAAGGAGGCAAATCCTTGTCGTTTCATATTTCCTCCTCTACAACAGCTACACAGTTTCTTCTATTTCTTGCTTGCCTTTATTTTGCTTTGTGTTTCTTCTCTTGTGTTTTTTTCTGTAATGCAAACCCACACATCTTTCCTTTTACCCACATTCCTATTGGTTCCCATGTGCCTGTGGCTTCCTGCCCGCTTAGACGTGCAAGCTCTTTCCTCCTTCCATGGAAAGCGTAAGGAATTCCTAACCTTTTCTCCTGTGCCATGCACCCTGTATGTAACTTTGTTCCTTTTGTAAGTGACTGCTTGTGTCACGTACTTCTCACATCACTTTTCCCCCAGAAATAACACATTTTCATGTTCAACTTATGCTTATCAGTTTATGCTCCTCCCAACCCTTTCCAAAAAGTTTTTATTGCTTCTTCTTCTTCACTGGCAGTGGAGCACAGCAATAAGTGGTGTCACTTTGGTCTTGCTGCTGACAAAGAAGACTCTGGGTGTTCACCTGGGTGTCATTGGCTCCCTCTTTAGCTGGTTTTTTGGGGTAGAATCTGGTGTGAGTTATCCTCATGGCTGAAGACACTCCATAATTGCCAGTCAGCCCTGATAATTGATAATTCATTGCTGTTAAGGCGAGGGAACACTCAGCATTTGTCATTATATGACTGTAACTGTTTTATCTAAGTTCTAAAGCTAAAAGAATAAATTCCCTCTTTCAGAGTGACAGTTGCACGTTCACCTGGGACATTCATAACAGCAGGAAAAGAAAACCTGGGATTATTCTAACTGACAGTTATTTTTAGTAATTTGGTTTGGTTTTCTCTCCTGCAGCATTACAGCATTTGGGGGTTGGAAGGTTCACAGTTTAGCCGTGGTGCAGAGTTAGTTTACCCCATCTCCCCTCCCTTTTTTCCCCAATACTGGTTATTTTAGCCTGCGGAGAACCAAAACTCTGAACTTCCCTGCTCTCCCTTGAGCTGTGTTACTCCCGTCAACCTCTCTTTCCTGTCTTACCTGGAGAGGTTTTCCTGCCTCTGATATTCCCTGTGTATTTCTGGTAACCAAGAGACGAAGTGGTGCTTTTTCTCTTCTTCGTCTTTGCATGTCTGATCCCTGCCTTCTTCCTCCTTAGTTTGTCTTCATTTGCATCTCCATTGTGTCTCTCCCTAACACAAAATGATTCCTGTTTCCATGAGATGCATCATGATGTGACAGCTTTTCCATCTCACCCGCTTCTTTCCTTGGGACAACACAGTTCAAATTCACGTTCTTTTATCTCACATAAAAGATTCTTCCACACTTGTTCCCTCCACCAGCCTGTACAGGTTTTTCCTGTTCTGCCCTCTCCATAGTACTTCCATATGTTTCCCCTGCCTTGCAGCCGCAGGCTGTTGTCCCCATTCCCCGTGTGTGCTGCCCGCTCCTTCCCCCGCCATGGTCCCCACGCTCTCCCGTCTCCTCTGACCTGCTGCAGTGACAGCTTGGCTCCCGGGTGTGTTCCAGGTGAGCTCCTCCGGGGCTGCAGCCCGGGATGGCCGCCTGAAGGTGGGGATGCGGATCCTGGAGGTGAACCACCAGAGCCTGCTGGGGATGACGCACACGGAGGCCGTGCAGATCCTCCGGGGCGTGGGTGACGCGCTCCTCGTGCTGGTGTGCGACGGCTTCGACCCCAAGGCTGCAGCTGCCATCGAGGTGAGCACTGCAGTGCAGGTGCCCTTGGAGCGACCAGAATTCCACCACATGGATCCCACCTCTTTCTTCACGGAATGCTGGATTCTCCCAACCTTTTGCTGTAGATTTTTTTGGTTTTTTGAGGTCCCAGATTTCAAAGTTTGACATATGATATGAACTGCAGGGGGTCTCCACTCCAGAAAAGCAGTGGTCCCTCAGGACTGTCTTTCTCCTGCTGGTTCCAGAACTGTCCCACAATAGCACTGCACTGAAAAAAAAAAAAGTTTTCAAGCTCATTTTCACTAGGCTATTTATGCCCATTTTTTCTTGGCCAGTGTTACATTTACAGTAAATGGTGTGGCTCTTTATTGGAGTTCGTCTTTCCCCACAGGGTAAAACTTCCTTGGAGCAATCCTGTGCCCTCTCAGATTGCTGTTTCCAAGGCTTAGCTAGTCAGCTTTTGTATTCTCCAGTAGAACATGAACCCAGTCCCTGCTCACCTTATCCCCTTCTTGCACCTGGATCAATTTGAATTCAGCTTACTTAGACCTCGGGTTCCTCAAACAATTGTCAGCCTAAATGGCAGAGATGGAGCTGGATTCTCTTAAGGTCCCTTCCAACCCAAACCAGTCTGGGATTCTATGGAATAAGGTTTCAAGTTGTTGAAAGAGTTCTGGTTCTGACTTGCTTGGGATTGTTGTGGTACTCTGTATCTGGGAGCCTGGAATAGGGAGTTTTTGGAATGGCACTCCGTGGGCTTCCAGCAGGTGTGATTTGCTGTTTGCTTTGCAGATGTCCCCAGGAATCATTGCAAACCCTTTTGCTGCTGGCATTGGGCGCAAGAACAGCCTGGAAAGCATCTCCTCCATCGACCGGGATTTGAGCCCTGAGGAACTGGAGATCTTGCAGAAGGTGTGTGTTGTGGCTGAGCTGGGAACATGTTACAGAGTGGAAGCAGTTTCTGGAAATCTTTAGTGTCTCCCTTGGTGCACGCCGCCTGCAGTGTAATGGGCACTGGACATGGAATGGGATCAGCAGGACCCAGCACTTGGATCAGGAACATGCTAGGATGGGACTGTGACACCTTTATGAGGTTCTAGATGCTACACATGTGGAGAGAGCACTGGGTGAGGTGGCTCTAACTCTTCTCTCTCCTAGGAGATGGAAATGGTGAGAGAAGCCACTCAGTGGGAGAGAGAAGAAATGGAGAAAGTGGTGAGAGATTATTTGTGTAGCAGAATCTGTTTGTGGCAGTGGCTCTGCTGAGCCTGTGAGTCCCAAGGAAGGTGTCACAGGTTGTCTGTGCTCCACTGTAGTGCCATGGGAAGCTCTGGAACTCTGCCCTGTTGTCAAGTGCCGTGGGAGTTCTGGATCTCTGCCCTGTTGTCAGTGGCATGGGGCAGAGCTCAGGGTATTCTCTCTCTGTAGTGCACTGCTCTGTTGCCCTGGCTGCTCTTTGGCTTTGTTGTACCTCCCTGGGCACCTCTCTGGTGATACTCCTGTGGTATTCACAAAGACCATCCTTGTTACCTGCTGGTACCTTCTGGCCAAGCTGCAGCTTCAAAAAAAAATGGCCAATGAGCTTGGAAGTCGCAAATTTAATCAGTTTTCTCTGTCCAGCACCCTGAGACTGACAGAGCTTTTGTGAGCAAAGATGAGAACACACAGCTTCAACGTGCCCTGAGTGGAGAAGTGATGCTGTTGAGCTCCTCAGTTGACATGGTCATTTCTCTGCTTTGCTGTGAGAGTTTTGTGCCTCTGCCCACTAGTTAAGCCTTGCACAGAAAGAGAATTTCACAGAAGTAGAATTCCACAGAAATAGATCAGCAGACTCGAGCCCCTTGAGGACTTAGAGTTTCCAGTCATCTCTCTTAAAATGGTAATTTATCCAGTCAGAGTCATGAGAAGAAGAGGGAAAACTGAATTCTTCAGTGTAGTCAGTGGAGAATCTGCTCTTCTGGCAGATAGATGAGTGTGTACATTTTTCAGGTGTTTCGTCAGTTTTCTGGTTCAGATACACCTGAAGTTTGGTGGTTCTGATACACCTTTTCTGGTTCAGATACACGTTTGGATTCTCTCTGCAGTTGCAGTTTCTGAGCTTGTTCACATTTGCTGCCCCACAAGAGCAGGGTGAGGTTGGCAATTCTGGATGGAAGTCGAATGACCTTACAGAGTGATCTTCAACCTGATCCAGTTGGAGACGTCCCTCATTGCAGGGGTTGGACGAGATAACCCTGAAAGGTCTCTTTCCACCCAAACCATCCTGAATAATTTGAGTAGGAGGGACCTCAGCAGTTCTCTTGGTTCAGCCCAGAGCAGAGGCAATTCAGATCAGATTTAGGTTTTTCCTATAAAATGTCTCATTCCTTGCCTGGGAAGGAACTCTGAGTGGTTTGGTGTGGTTTCAGCAAACCTGATTTCATTGTGTTTCTGTTTGAGCAAAGGGTATTTCTGCCAGTTTTAATGTTGGCAGCTAATGGATTTGGATATGGCTATATGGATTGAAATACGTTCCAGGAGACTTCAGGTACTGTGGGTCAGTATCAGCATTCCTAACACCTGTGAATATACCAAGTGTGGCCCCAAACTGTGCTGCTCCGGCTGAGCAGGTGGCATTTGTCCAGGCTTAGGTAGAGGAAGACTTTGACAAAATTTATACTGAGATTACTTAAAAATACTTGGGTCAAAAAAAACCCCAGAAAAACCTTTATGATTGGTGAAGCAGCCTTGGCCACATCTCATTTTAAAAAATGCTGATATATTTTGGTGCCCCTTCCCTTGGTGTGCCAGGAGGAGGCAGCAATGGATGCTCCAGGTTCCTTGGACCTCCCAGGATCCTGAGGCCCATGAGCAAAGACATTTTTTTCTGCTGGGCCTTTTAAACCTTTAATCTGGGATTATGTCTCTAAAACTGGTTTTGATGATTAAATTTATCCCAGTGATGGAGCCAGCACTCCGTGGTGGCCATTGGAATACTGAAGGAAGTTCCTGTCTCAGTGCCAGATCCCTGGTAATTTCTGTCACCATTTTTGGACCATTTTTCTTACTCTTCAATGTTTCATATTCATTCTTGCACAAGAGCAATAGAGACCAAATGTGTCTCCAGCCCACAGCAAGCTGTGAACTGAATAACTGGGAGGAATTATGCCTCTGCTCTACTCATGGTAGAAGTTTTCAAACCCATTCACTGCTGACACCTCTTGCCTCCAGTTCTCTGATAATTCAGTTTCTAGTAGAAGTGTCAGTAACTCCGAATCTCTGTGGACTGATTCCTGGTGCTCTCTCCTAGCTCTGTGCCTGTAGTTATTTTTCTAGTTTTAATCCAGATCCTCCCCAGATATTGTCAGAGATGGATTTGGAGCATGCCACAGCTCCATCTGGGCTGACTGGTGCTCCTGTCACTCCTCAAAATATGGCCTCAGAGAAGAGTCACGCACCAGATTGGTGTCACCTGGAACCCTCACCCTACAGAGAACTCTTGACCAAAACAATCATAGCCGGATTCAGAATTAACTTTACCTTAAATATCCATCAATATCCTTTTGGGAGTTATGATCCTCCAGAGCATTAGTGTCTTCTCATGCTGCTTATCCTTGCTTGGAGGTCAAGGGGTGATATGGGGCAGTGGGAATCTGTAATGCATGGAATCTGTTAAAGAACAGGGCCCAGGTGCTCAGCAGAATTTGCAGATGACTCCCTCTCAGCTGCCCTCCACCTCCCATCCTCCCAGTGTCAGGACTTCTGGACCATCTGGTTCCTGCTTGGGAAGAGCAGGTGGGAGGGTTCCATAGACAAGAGAAGGCGAGGATGCTGCTGTGCTGTCCCCAGGCGTCGCTCTGCCCAGAGGTGCTGGGTGACAAGTCACAAAAATATCAGTGCCCAGAAATCAGTCCTTAGGACAAGTCCCACACTGTTCCCTTCCTCTTGCAGCCTGGAAGTGAGCCCGTGGCTGGGGCTTTTGGGATTAGTCACTGGTCACTTTCTAATGTACCTGCAGTGCTGAGTGGCTGCAGGCTGGCAGCTGGTGCTGAGCTGACCTTGTGCCAAGGCCATTCTGTCCCTTCGTATGTATTTGCATCGTTCTGTATGTGATGCTGTAAGCCAGCGAGGCCTATGCTCTGTAGATGTGTTTTTCCATTCCCTTCTAGCCTGTCCTGTCTCCATCGACGTGTCTCTTCCAGCAATGAGCAAACTCCTCCTCTCCCATGGTGTAGCTTATGCTCAGGGGCACTGTAGCTCTCCTTACTTTCCCCAGGATTGTCCCTGCTGAGGATCCTGGGGACACCTGCTCTCCCCTCTCACCTGTGGCACGCAGATGATCCTGTTCTGTCCCTTGTCCATTCTGCTGGCAATAATGGTGCAAGTGCCAAATTCCAGCTCCTCCTTCCCCAGTCCCAGTGTTTGTGCTGGGTTTCTGCTCCCCCTCTCCTGGTGCTGGCACTGTACCTCTGTCCCCTCAGCAATTCCTGCCCAGCATGTGTGACCTCTCTGCCTCTCTCTTGTTTCTCTGCTCTGGCTCTGTTCTGTCCCGTGGAAGGAGCGGATGTGTAGGGAGCGGGAGGCAGCCACGCAGCAGCTTGAGGAGGAAGCGGAGGTGAGCAGCACAGGAGAAGGGCTGGACAGTCCCAGAAAAGGGCTACAGCTAGACTGGAAGGCTGGAGAAGTCCCCAGAAAGTTTGCTCCCCAAAGCTTGTGTTCTCCACTCCCTCCCCTAAAAGGATGTGGCTTTGGGGATAAGAGAAGAGATCAGAACGGAAGAAATGTATAAGGGATTGAGGAAAACAGGGGCTGGGTTAGAAACCTGGGCTTCTATTTAGGGTTAGAAGGCAACACATGGGAAGCAAAATTGAAGGAAGTTGTACAGTGAGCGTGAGTTAAAGCTGGAAAAAGAAACTGTAGAGGAATTGCAGACTTGCATTCTTAAATGTGTCCTGTTCCAGATGCTGTCAGAGCAAACGGGTAGGTATGGCACCTTCTCTCCTCCATAAGGAAGTGGACATGGAGGCAGGAGGAGTGGAGGGATCTGAGCAGTAGTAGGTGACCAGGGGTCCACAGTGACACGTTCTCTGCAGGGTTTCTCACACCTGGCTCCTGCCATGAGTTTGCATGGTTGTGTTTTGAACAATTCCAGCTCTTCTTCCAGGCAGTGGGAACTCTGACAGGTTTGGAGATAAGGTGTTGGTTATTACTGGGGTGGTTCCCTTTTCATTGCTCTTTCTCACTGATTTAGTTGACTTTGGGCCTGACCTGTTCCTGGTGTTTGTGGTTTTTTTACCCCTTTCCAGAACATCCCCAGTGAACCCCTGCGCCTGGACTACCGGACCCTGGCAGCACTGCCCAGCAGTGGCCTGCAGAGAGGCAACCGCGCCGTGAGTGGGGGCTGAGGGTCATGGGGGGCCGTGGAGGTGGGGGTCTCGGCAGGGGAGGCACTGAGAGGCTGTGCAGATGGGGGTCCCTGCAGGGGAGGCAGTGAGGGGCTGTGGAGGTGTGATTCCCAACAGAAAAGGCAGTGAGGGGCTATGAAGGTGGGCATCCTGACAGAGAAGGCCAAGGTCCTTCCGTAACCTGCCTTCCACCTGTGCCATGGTGTGGGAGGTGACAGCATCCTCTGCAAAGGAAAACTGGGAAGCAGAGCTGTGGGGGACTCATGCACTGAAACAGAAGGTATCTGTGAAAGAAATACAGGAATAAGAAAATGAGGAGAGCAAGAGCCAAGTGGCTTTGCCTTTTGGGAAGGGAAGTGGCAAAGTTTGAGAAGGTGCAAAAAGCAGAGTTGGGAACAAGGCAGAAAGAACAGCCCGGTGGGAGAGAAGATGTGAGTGGGAGAGTGCAGGGATTTGTTGTGGAAGGAAGAGGCTTCAGAAAGCTGGGAGGAGGGAGAGAAAGATTCTTCCCGACATAGTGATGACAGTGTTGGATGCACAGCTCAGTTGTAAATCCATTGTGGGGTGGTGTTTAGGAAGGAGGAGGGATGAGGGTGCTGAAACTGAAAGTATTAAGACCAGAAAAAGTTTAAGGTCAGGTTGGACAGTGCTTGGGGCCATCCGTCTAGTGGAAGTGTCCCTGCCCATGGAAGGGGGTGGGACTGGCTGGTCTTCAGGGTCCTTTCCAACCCAAACTACCCTGAGATTCTGTTAATGGCAAGATTTCCCCAGGCCTGCAGAAGGTGAAGTGGCTGTGGTTGTGTGTCATGACTGAGCCCTGTGGCTCATGTGTCATGTTGTGTATCGTGACTCCTGCCATGGACATTCCTGCCCTGTGCCCTGCCTGGCAGTCCCTCATGTGCAGTGGCCAGGAGAAATTCCAGATTTCACAAACTGTGTTCACAGATTATACACTTCTCTCCTGTGTTGTTTAAGATCTCACCTCTCCATCTTTTCTTCTTTTTATCTTTCCTGCATCACACACATTCTGCTGGGTTTCTGCCTGCTCCTTCACACATCCTCAGTCTTCTTCCTTCCCTCCTGTTGCAGCAAGATCTCTCTTTGCTGTCATCACCCCTTTCTGCATTCCCATTCCGGTGTTTCAGGATCCTATCTTTTACCTTTCCTGTCTCTATCTCATTCCATGTGGACAGGTCTCCCTCCTGTTCTCTTTCCTGTTACTCCAGGCCTTACTCCAATAACAGCTCTGCTTTGGCTCCAGCTCTGCCTCCTTTTGCTCCCACACTTCCCAGCTTTTGGTTTTTCCCTCTTGCTGTTCACACAACAAAGCAGTATCAGGAAAAGGTTTATTTTTAGCATCTCTAAGTGTAACTCAGGAGCTGGAAGAGGGGGAAAGTCAGCCCCAGGCAGCAGCTGCCTCCGTGCGGGGCAGCTCGAGTGTGGTCCAGAGCAGAGCAGCATTTGGGGCTGTGCCTTGCAGCCTGTGTCAGCCTGGGAACGCCAGGCATGGGAATGTGGGGCCAGGCACGCCAGAACGCCGGGGTGATGGGCAGCACCTATAAATGTCCCATTTCAAGGAAGGGTCCATGCGTGCCTGTGTTTTTCCAGCTGTCACCAGCCCTGTCTTTGCTCTGGTTTGGAAAGTACATCTGCCTGGGTCATGGGGACAGGGAGGTTCTGGCGTGGGGACAGGGGTGTTCTGATGGTCCTTCAGGAGCTGCCCTGGCCTGTTAGGTGACCGCTGGAACTCAGCCCGGGTCAGTCCCGCCAGTGGAAGAGCAGGTGGGTCAGTGACAGATTATCTCTGGACAGCCTCATCCAGATGACTGGTGCTCTTGCCCTGTTCCCGTCATGGTTTTCTCTTTCTTCCTGTCTCCAGGCCAATTCTCACCATGTACATTCTTCTCTAAACAGTGACTGGGTGTCTTTTACTGCTGCATAGTTCCCTGTGAGGGAGCTGCAGGGAACTGTTCCTGTCCTCACCGTGAGACACGAGGTTCTGTAGGGAACTGTTCTTGCTGTGGAGCAGGAGGAGGTGCAGGTCCATCTGTCCATTGTGGAGCAGGAGGTGTAGATATCTCCACTGACCACTGTAGCTATGGGTGGAATTAGTCGTGAGGATCTCCCCAGAATGGCCCCCAGAGAAGGGAGCAGGTGGTTATCTGTCTTGGATCGATCTGTGTTGCTGCATCTGGATCCCTTTGTGAGCAGGATTTAACAAAGGCTGATGGGATGCCCATTCTGTTTGTCCACTGTTATAAGCCAAACTGAAAATTCCCACTGGAAGCAGCATGGGAATGCTTGTTTGGGTGATGCTCTTTGGCCATGCATCCAGTGCACTGCAGCATCTGGATGGAAGCTGTGGCTGCCCCATGCCTGGAAGTGTCCAGGGCCAGGTTGGATGGGACTTGGAGCAGCCTGGTCTAGTGGAAGGTGCCCCTGCCCATGGCAAGGGGATGGAACAATATGAGCTTTCAGGTCCCTTCCCACGCAAACCATCCTGGGATTCTGTGACTCTCTGACATTTCCCTTACAGAAGTCAAAGTGCTACAGTCTCTATCTTCTGCATTGAACAGGAATGAAAGCGAGACCTGTGAGGGACTGATCACAGCAAAATGATCAAAGTCTAGTTTTGCTTCCTGGACTGTGAGAAATGGAGAAGACTTGATATGTCTCAATACCAGGTCACCATGGTTAGTTAATTAGCAACCTGTACTTTCTGTTGTGAATCTATTTCTCTTCAGTTTCTTGCCATTGATTCTTTTTTTCACTTGTTCATCAGATTTAAGATTGGATTTCTTTCAGTGCCAGGGAGGATGCAGGGTAGCACATGTCTGTCCCATCTGCAGGCTGGGAAAGCTCGCTGCATTACCCAAATTTTTGCTTGCCCAAAATAGAAATTGTGGCTTGTCTGACAGGAATAGCCCCAGTGAGGCCAGGGAGCGAGGAATCCCACACTGGGACACACTGCAGCAGGAGCTGGGGCTTACAGTGAGACGCAGATCCAGCCCAGTTCCATTCGGGTCCAAGAAAAAAACAGGGATTGAGGCTCCCCATGGACTGTCAGGCATTATGGCACTCTGGGAAAAAGGGGTTACAAGGAGGGTTTTACGTTGAAAAGTCACATAGCTACAACAGCACGATTTCTCAGGGTAGCACAGGCTTCACTGATGAGGAAACACGATATGAGCCAGGGCTCTGCCAACCACAGAGGCTGGGTTGGGGGTTAGGGGAGGGCCTCCGAAATTCCTGAGCCTCCCAGCTGCCATTGTAGTCACCAGCCCACCCTTGAGAGCTATTTTGGTGACCACTGCCGTGACAGAGAAGCTGAAGAATGTGCTCTGAGCGGGAGAGGTCTTTCTGCTCCCTGGAGGCACTTGGATGGAAGCTTTGGTCTTTGCTCTCTGACTGTCACTGCTCCCCTAAGGAAGGCTCTGGCTGGGGTAACAAACTCTCTTCTATGGCATTAAGAGGAAGGGTCAGGGCTTCATTCGGGTTGTGTGCATTGAGCCCCAACAGAGCTGGAACTGCTTCAGCCCTGCCAAGAGCCACCCAAAGGGTCTGTGCTCTGTCCGCTGCACTGAGCTCTGGTGTTTTGGGTGTGTTGTGATGCAGTGGGGCCGTTAAAGCATGTTCACCTGTGCAGGTGTGGTGGAAGTGCACGGGGTGGGTGTTGTGTGACTGTGTGGCAGCATTGGGGTGACAGCAGAGGCTGGGCCATGGGTGGTGAGGCTCCGTGAAGTGGGGGTTGAACTGGATGATCTCCAGAGGTGCCTTCCAACTCCAGCTGTTCTGTGATTCTGTGTGCTGAGGTGAGCGGGGGTGGGGGGTGTGCTTGTACAGGTGTTGGAAGTGAGTTTGGCTGGGGAGCAGCTGCAGGAGCGTGTGTGAGTTGGAGGAGTGCAGGGAGTGCTTGCGCCTGTGGGTTCCCCGGAGTGCGTGTGCACAGCAAGGTCCTCTCCTGGAAGTGACATTGGGGGTCACAGATTGGTGGCAGAGCAGGAGAGAGGGTTGGGGTGGTGTGTGAGCATTAGCACTGGAATTCTCTCCCCTGTCCTTCAGCAGCTCCTCTGTATTTTCTCCCTCCTCTTCTTTACTCTGTTATCCTTATTTCTCTCTGATCCTTCTATTTCCTCTCAGCCTGTTGAGTGCACTAAGCCCAGCTCCAGCATGGAGGGTGACTGCGCAGTGCTGTCCCTGCCCGCGGCATGGGACAGCCGGGAAGCGTCCCCGGACCCAGNAGCCCCCCGCCTCTCCCCACCAGCACACGAGTGGGGCAGAACAGCCCCGGGGAGACAAGCAGGACCCCGAGGGGTGTCCCTTGTCCCAGGAGCAGCTGCCAGAGACGCCAGAGTGTTTGATCGACTCGCAGCCCATCCCCTTCAGTGAGAACCCCTTTGTGGTGGCCAACCGCAGGGGCAAGGCCACAGGCACGGCTGGCCTGGGGGGGCCTCCCCTGGGCTATGGCAGGGGGGGCGTGCTGAAGACCAGCCTGTACTCCAAGGCAAGCAGCGTGTAGCACGTGGCATGCACTCACACAGCCCGGGCCACTGCACCCTACTAAACCCCGGTGCCGGGCAGCACGGTGCCCGAGGGCCGGTTCCCCCACCCCATGTGCCCCCAGCACTGTGTGCAGGGGCCATCGGTCCCCAGCGGTCACTGTGTCATCCTCCAGCCACTAACACACCCTGGTGATGGTGACGCGTGCACTGCCAAGCCCCGCTGAGGGGACAGGATGGCATCTGTGACTTCCCTGCTGTGCCTCTGAGTCTGGCTGGGAGCAGTAGTGTCCCTGCCTGCTCGGCTGGCAGCAGGGAGCTGGCAGGACTGGTAGAAGATCAGTACTGGTGCCACACTTCCATTCCTGGGCCTCAACACAGCCCTTCTTAGACATCTGAAAGGCACAGTTGATCCGGAACCCAGGAGCTGATCCTCCAAGTCATGCTGTTCCGTAGATTAAGACTCTGGAATTTCAAGGGAGAACTTTGCTTTCTGCTCTGGGAAATCTGTTTGTATTTGACATTCCTGCTGTTGCACAGGGAACCTGTGGTGGAGCAGGGACTAGACCCAAAGGTACCATTCTCTAGATGAGCACAAGCTTGCTCTCCCCTTCTTCCTTTTTCAGCCTTTTGGGTGGTCTGAAAAATCAAAACAGCCCCATACACAGAGGATAAACCAACCAATCAACAAACCCAACCCTCAGCTGTAGAGATCTTGGAGGTGTTTTAGTTACTTGGTAGGAATTTCACAGGTGTGTAGCCAGGTGAGCTTAGAGTGAGGCATCTGGAATCTGTACTGCAGTATAAACTTCAGGTCACTTCAGGCTTGCTCTGTCAAAATACTGTTGCCCAAGGCTGACTTGATCCAACTGACCGTGTGCGTGGCTGTGGTATTAGTGACTGGGAATGGTAGGTTTGCCTAAATAGTTCCCTAAATCGCAAATGACCTGCTTCTACCTTAAGGCATTTGAAATACTTGTGGAACATGCTCCTTGTGCTGCAGTCGGAGTGCAGGTGGTTCCTGGAAAGCTGCTCTCTGCTCAGCTGCTGGGACGGGCTGTTGGCTGGCTCAGCTGAGCGTCAGTGCCAGAGGTTCCTCTGGAAGCCAGAAGAGCCCTGTCAGCCCTGTCTCCCTCCAGTCAAGAATGACTTTTTTTGCTCAGTGTCTGTACAGCAGGAGGTTTGCCTGGCATATGACCCTGCCTATGGGTGCTGTGAGGAGTCAGGGAAGAGGATTCCTGGGACGTGCTGTGAGGCAGAGGTTGTAACTTGATCCAGCTGGCCTCGCAGGGACTGGGTTGTGATCCTGCTTCCAATGTTAATGTCATTCCCTTGCTGTTTCTAGCGCTTTTTGGTGTGTGCCAGCTGCTGCTGGGCCCTGCTAACCTTGCTCCCCGGGGAAGGGCCGTGGCTGGATGTCCAGGGTGTCCCATGCCTCCTGGGCTGCACAGACCCCCTCCTGCTGTAGAGTAACACTCAAGCTTTGTCTTGAGCTTTCTCTTCTCTCTTTCAGGCTCCTGTGGGCGAGTCTGGGACAGGAAATTCCAGGCGTGAAACCCCCTATTCTCCCAGTAATCCACAGGTGAGACTGTCCCCAGGGCAGGTGATGCAGGAAAGGCAGGGAGGAACTTCAAGGGATAAAGGACAGAGGTAGCTGAGGGTGATTTCCATCCTTGAGTGACACTGTCAAAGTGGAGGGGATCCATCACAGCAGGCAACCAGAGAGCAAGAGAAGAGCTCCCTCCCTCAAAATGTCTCAGAGAGCCAGGAGGGTAATTAGCTGGTCATAAATGAGCTCTGAGGGGTAACTTAATTGCAGGGAGATGAGGGGCTACAACATGTAGTTGTGAGGTTTTTAGGAATGGTTTTACCCGTGCCTTGTACAGAGATTCTTTAATTCTGGCAACTGGTATGTGGTAAGAAATGGAGGAGTCAAGATTTGGAAAACGATCTTGGGTCTGTAAACCAGGGCTGCCCCCTGGTGCCCAGGCTTGCAGAGGATCCCTGGTTCTGTGTGTGACACTGGAGGTGACCCACGTGAACTGTTGGGCAGGAGGTGGAAGGATCCTGCTGCAGCCAGTTCTAGGTGACCCTGCCCTTTGCTACAGCTCCTTGCTCAGAGGCTTTCCCTCTAGAATGGGAAGTGTCTTTATTTCTTGTAACTTTTGAATATTTTTTTCTTTATAAACATTACCTCTTCTCCCTCAACATTCATATTCCTTACATTATCTCTGAACTTGCCTTTTCAATATCTGAGTCTTTGATGCCCCTATCCATCCGACAGCAGGAGGTGTCACAGCTCAGTTGAGCCTTTTGAAGTTAAATGAACTTAAATAGATTTTTAAATTTTCCCTTTACAGTTGCTGCCTATTACTGGGTTTTATACTGGGGGCTGGAGTGAACTGCCAGTTGTACTTTGTCCTTAGTCATTTCGAGTCTGTTGCGTTCCTTTTGGACTCCAGTTGTTCTCCAGCTGCTCTCCCCACCAGCTCTGGCACTTCCCTGGTCTTCAGTGAACCATTTCAGTTCTTGGAGCTGGACAGGAGCTCTTGAGGTGATCAGAGTCCCCTTGGGGTGAGGTGACTGCTGACATGGGCTTAGGAGAAGGGTCAGGACCATGCAGGAAGCAGTAGGAGCAGCACTTCAGTCCATATTCTGTTGCTTCTCGGCCTGTCTCACATCTCCCTCAGCTCTTGGATCGTTTAGAATTGAGTGTTCATCAGGAACACAGAAAGATTAGAAGAAGATACTGTCTGTTACAGCTAAACTATTTCAGTGCATTTCGTTCCAGCTGCATTTCCCTATTTGCATTTCTGACAGCAGCTGATTTTTAAGTTTTCCTTTTACCACAAGTGCCAACTGTCTTTGAGATCGGTTTTCACAGAATCCCAGGATGGTTTGGGTGGGAAGGGACCTTCAAGACAATCTCATCCCAGCCCCCTGCCATGGGCAGGGACACCTTCCACTATCCCAGGTTGCTCCAAGTCCTGTCCGACCTGGCCTTGGACACTTCCAGGGATCCAGGGGCAGCCACAGCTTCTCTGGGCACCCTGTGCCAGGGCCTCATCACCCTTGAAGGAGCAAATTTCTTCCCAGAATGTCATCTAACCCTGCCCTCTGTCAGTGGGAAGCCATTCCCCCTTGTGCTGTCACTCCAGGCCCTTGTCCAAAGTCCCTCTCCAGCTCTCTTGGGAGCCCTTTAAGGCAGTAGAAGGGACTCCAAGGTCTCCCTGCAGCCTTCTCTTCTCCAGGCTGAACACTCCCAGATCTCTCCTTTTCTGGGGATTCAGGAATCTTGACCTTCAGGCTGTTGCTCCAGAGGAGAAGTTCCAAGGAATTTTGTCTCTTATTCTCTGGCTCCATCTATTTTTAATGTTAATTCTTTCGGTTCAACATCTTGTAGTCGAGCCAGAATTTATGGGCTTATTTCAGAGAATTCCTTGAGGGAAATGGAATCCTTTGTCCTGAGTTGGCATTGTGATGGTTGTGCCTGGCCTCGAGTTCTGCAAGGGGGTGGGGGGAGGCAGGAGGTGTTTGTGGTGGATCTGTGTGTGCCAGGCAGGGCAGAGGGGCTTCCCCCATGCTGGGGACCCCACCAGCTCCAGCTGCTGCAGTCTCTCTGCTCCTCTCCTGCGGAAAACCCAGTCTCTCCATTTTCTCTCCCGTTCTCTCCCCTGCTGATGCCCCTCCAGGTGCCCGCAGCCCCCCGGCCCCCTCACCTGGCCGGCAGGGAGACGCGCTTTGTAAGTGCTGTTGGTGTGCGGTGTGCGCTGCTGCCCCGGCTGCTCCCGCTGCCCGTGCCCCCTACGCTGGCTCCACGTCCCCACGGGGGCTTGGGATCCCCTGGGGCTCACCGGGGGAGCAGCACCCCGCTGGCACCCAAGGCACGAGGGGCTGCTCCCTGTGAGTCGCTGCTGTGATGGCCCCTGCGAGCGCTTTGGGGAGGAGCTGCGGGGGGATGGCTTTGCTGGGGCTCAGGGGCAACTGCGGAGGGTGGGGACATGCCCAGGGAATGTGCCATGGGCCAGGAGCAGGGGATATGCCCCGGGACCAGGACCTGGGGATGTGAGCAGGAGACAGGAGTAGGGACTGTGCCCATGGGCCAGGAGTTGGGGTCAGAGTTTGGAGATGTGCAGAGAGCTGTGAGGGCCTCCTCACATAGCAGAGGTGCTGTAAGAGGCTTGTGGAGGTGGGCTCTGGCCTGTCCTCACTGGAAGAAGCAGGTGTGGAGGGGCAGGGGTTCTGTGGGACCTGGAGCTCCCCACACAGGCTGGGCAGTGGGGCAGGGGGTAAACTAAGGGCTTTCAGGGTGGACTCCAGATTTACCCCTGTGTTTCTGTTTGCAGGCTTCCATTAACTTCATTACATCGCAGGATGACAGTAAATCAGTGAGTACAGCTGCCGTGAGACCTGACTGTGGTGTCCCTGTGCATCCCCCAGCACATGGAGTTTGTGTCTTTCTTCTATTGGCTCCTATTCTGTCTCTTCCAGTCCTCCATTATGCCTCAAGTTTGTACAAATGCATCAGGTCTTAAATATGGTCCATCTGAAAACCCAACACAATTGTTTTTGCAGCTTTTGTTCCTGTTTCCCCTCACAGCTTCCCCTCTTGCAGGTTTTGCTGGCTTACCCAGTTCCTGCTGCCACTCCCTCTAGTTGCAGATGCTTTGTTCACTTTCACACAACATCCAACAGTGATGGTGACATCTAGGAGAAGTTTCAGATTCTTGCCTCTGCTCCAATAACTGCATTTCTAGTCAGAGCTCTGACTTGGTCTGGGTCACTTCCATCCACAGCTTCTGCCAATTCCCATTCCTGGCTGATGTTTCCCTACTTCGTGCCTGGTGCTCACATTTTCCGAGCTTTGTCGCACTTACCGTACCCTGCAAACCCTTGTAGCTGCTGCTGGTATGGCAGGTGCTTCCTTTTTTGCTGGCCTTCTCTGTAATCCACTGGTCCTGTGTAACCCTTCCTTGGCTGAGTCTCTTTTGGTGTTGGCTCCAAGAGCTCTCCCTGCCAGTCTGGCAGCTGAAGCAGGCAGCACAGCTGAGGAAAGAAGCTGGGGTGCATGGATTTGCATGGATTTGTTTATTCACCTGCATGGCAGACATCTCACTGCCCTAACTGCTCATTTCTCTTCTCTCTTTCTCCCTCCCCCTTCTCTTCCTCTGCCTTTCCCCATCCTGTCCTGGGGCACTGGCACGAGCAGACCAAGCCTGGCGTCATTCAGCCTCTCTCCCGCGTGCGACAAAGCGCTGCATCACACAGTGCGGAGGAGGGGGACAGCCCCAACCCCTTCCAGCAGCCCGAGCCATGCTTCAGGATCCACAACTCTGTAAGTGGACTGGGGTCTCCTCGCCGAAAGCCGTGTGTCTGCCCTGGGTGGCTGCAATGCCACGTGTTGTGGGGGCAGGACACCCTCCCAGAGGTGACTCTGTGGTTTGATGACCACGTGCCTGAGCTGAGGCTGGTGGTGTCCAGCACCAGTCTGGGCTCCTTGAGAAGGGACCCACGCTCCTCACAGGCAGAGCCAGGTCCGTGCATCCTGCTTATTTCTCTGGGCCTCCCCAGCTGCCCCACGTCTCCACGGCCCTGTCCCAGGAGTCAGCACTGCTGAAGCTTTTGAGGCCAAAATCCCCAGGGCAGATACAGGTTTAGAGCCGTACTTGTGAGGTGTTGAGTTCTGTGAAGACATAAATCTTACAGAACCTTTGTTGATGTCTGGCACCTTGGAGCAAAAGCTGGTAACATCCTACTGATGGGTTTTATGGTTTGCAAACTGATTGGTTTTGGAAGGTTCTTATTCCTGAGGCTGTTTGTTGATGGGAGAGAAAAATTTAGGTATTTTGGTCTTTGTCATCACAGAAGACCTATGTCCCTTCAATATAAAAGTGGAAGGAATAGTGGGAGGTGTCCCTGCCCATGACAGAGGGGAGGGACTAGATTGGCTTTAAGTCCCTTCCCACACAAAGCGTCCTGGGAGAGATTCCATGAATCCAGCCCTTCTCTCCCTTTTGGAGCTTGTACAGTGTGATACCAAAACAGAGACCTGGTCTGCAGGCAAACAGCTGTGCGGAATCCATGGAATTGGACAGGGTTCACATTTTACAGTCTCTTCTGATCTCACTGTGCTGTCCTTTAGCCCACACAGAAGGAGCATCATCAAACAGCACAATTTAGCCCTAGTCCAGGACTAAGAAAAACCAGAAAGGCCTGGAACTGGATTAGTGCAGCTGGAGGGTTGGAGGGATGAACAGCTAAAGGAGATTTACTTTCCAGCAGAAGGAAGGTTGTGGTGTCATTGCCTCCCACCTCTTTCATTTCTGTGGTGCTTTGAGCAGGTCACCTCAGTGCTGCTTCCCCCCAAACATGGCAGGATGGGTCACAGGGAAGGTGGGGGAGGAAAGGACCAGCAAAGACAGTGACAAGCAGTAGGAAGGTCCCCTCAGACCTCATCAGATGTTTCTCAGTAAGTGTAATTCTGCAAAGGGAAAATTTGAGATCACAGGCAGATCTCTTCCAAATCACAGATCCATGGATCAGATAATGGAATCACGGGGTGGTTTGGGTTGGGAGGGACCTTAAAGACAAGGACACCTTCCACTAGAGGGAATCTTGTTCAGCCCTAAATAGAAGTCAGAGTCACTGTGTAGCTGTCCTGTTCTAGCCCAAAAAACCCCGATTCAGGTAGGCACTTGCTGGTTGAATTGGGTGGAAGTCCTCAAGGACTGGGACAGCAATGTGCCCTTGGCCAGAGGATCTGTCACAACATTCCCATCAGGTCAGTGAAGATCTGTGCCACCAAAAGTACCATTCTTTCACCATCCAGGAAACAGAGCGGGGCTGTGACCCTCGTGCTGCTGTGTACAGTGTGTGCAGTGCTCTGCTCCTCATGTTCCTGCCCAAGGCTTGGGAGCAGCCTTCCCAAGGCTTACACATTCCTTACGTGTTCCCTAACATTCCTTTCCATATCCCACTCTTCAGGCTCTGCGGGCCAGGAGTTGGGCTGTGTTTCCCCCATGTGGGTGTTCTCACTCCACCTGTGCTCACCTTTGCCTCCTGTCTGTCCCTGTAGCAAAAACCATCGCCACCGTCGCCACCCTCCCCTGACGAGGTCCCCATCAATGTCAAGCAGGCCTACAAGACCTTCGCAGCAGTGCCCCTGTCCCACCCACTGCTCGGGACACAGGTAACTCAAGCTGCTGAGGTAACATCAGCACTGGTGAGCAGGCCAGAGGTGAGAAGGGAAGGAGGTGGTGATTTGTTCCCTCCAAAGAAAGCTGCTGTAGAGGAGGGACGTGTTGAGGCCCTGTGGAAGCTGGAGTCTGTTCGTGATGCAGATGGTCATCCTGGCAGAGTCCTGTCTGTGTGAGGTCCTGGAAGCTCATGGAATCTCACGGCATTGTTCTCCCCAGACATTGGGATACTGATGTACAACCATGCTGTTCTCATGCAAAGGAACTCTGAAATTCCAGACTCCAGGGCCGGGCTAAACCTGTGCTGAGAGATTTTTGAATAGATTTTGATCTTCATTGGAACTCTTCTCCTCCATATAGCTGAATCATGGAACAGTCCAGGCTAGGTGGGGCCTTGGAGGTCATTGCCTCAGTCCCCCATGCAAAATAGGGCAGCCTTGGATGTTAGAATCACAGAATCCTGGAACATCTTGAGTGTGAAGGGACCCACAAGGATCATTGAGTCCAGCTCAGGACACCCCCAAGAATCCCACCATGTGCCTAAGAGCATTGTTCAAATGCCTCCAGAGTTGTAGGAGGTTGGTCAGGCTGATCCACTCGAGTTCTGAATTCTGAACTAGTTTTTGGAGTGTTCAGATAAAGCCAGAGGTCATCTCCTTGCTCTTTTTTTGTGGGTCCTTTCAGTTTGTCTAATTATAAAACTTTCTTCTTTTCCATAAGTTGTTTGCAGTTCTCAGTTTACCCCAATGGATTCCTGGTTCACAGATGGATTTTGTGGATCAGTTTCCTCCCCCTGTAGCTCTATTCATCCAATATTCTGTTATGCATCCCAGTAAATATAGATTTCGTTCTTTCTGATGGCATCTCTGCTTCTTCAAAGTAAATTCTGGGTGGTTTTGTCTTTTATGTAAGCAAAGTGTGAGTGAGCTCCCGCCAGCTCCTGTGAACCCCCTCCAGCTCTAGCTCAGCCCCTGCTCCTGTTTTGTGCCTGTTTCCCATGTTTTTCAGTTTCTTCCCTTTCAGAAGTTGTCACACCTGGTTCTGTTTAACCCTCAGTTTAACATAAATCCTCATTCCTGACAATTGCTAAATGTTACTAAATCCGTGTGAATTCTGGGACAGTTTTGGGAGCCTGTTTCAGCTTGTCTGGCCTTGGGGCCACATGGCTGGAGGATGGTTGCGGAGTGGCTGGAAACTTTCTTTTGAGAACATGCCTGTTCCTCTCTGTTCTTAGGAATTGTCTGGTCAGAGCAGCACAGAAAACACCAAAACGGCCTTGGAGGTGAGGGCTGGGGCTGGAAGGAAGATGGGAGTCGTGGGGGCTGTGGATGGGGAGATGGAGTCATAGTTTGGGAGGGCTGGGGAGGAGGAGGAGAAGAGTGTGGGGCAGGTGGCAGAGTAAGGGTTGGGGTGACATGGGGAGGGTGCCATGGCTGGGTGGCCTGTGGGCAGTGGTGTGGCTGGGTGACCCGTGGGCAGCGGTGTGACTGGGTGGCCCATGGGCAGTGGTGTGACTAGGTGACTTGTGGGCAGTGGTGTGACTGGGTGGCCCGTGGGCAGTGGTGTGCCTGGGTGACCCGTGGGCGGCGGTGTGGCTGGGTGACCCATGGGCAGTGGTGTGGCTGGGTGGCCCGTGGGCAGTGGTGTGCCTGGGTGACCCGTGGGCGGCGGTGTGGCTGGGTGACCCATGGGCAGTGGTGTGGCTGGGTGGCCCGGCGGCAGCAGTGTGGCTCTTGCAGGTGGCTGCACACAGCCCGGGGGGTCAGCACAGCCCTGAGCAAAGGTCCTTCCGTGAGAGGCAGAAGTATTTTGAGATTGAGGTGAAGCAGCAGCACCTGGACAAGCCTCCCAAGCGTGTGTCCTTGGTGGGGGAGGACGACCTGAAGAAAATGAAAGAGGAGGAAGGTACATAGGAATATGTGCACAGAAATTTGTCCTGTTAAGTGATTCCTTTCCTGCAGAAATGCAGCACTTCCAGAAGCCCATGGGTGGTTATTGTAAGGCCTGGGAATAATTTGAAGTAAGTGAATGTTGAAGAATTCTGTAGATGCTCCGCTGATACTTTCTGGGTTGGTGGAAGTGCTGTAGTTTCAGGGTGTCCTGTATCATGGAATCACAGACTGGTTTGGGTTGGAGGGACTTTAAAGCCCACTCAGTCCCACCCTTTGCCTTGGGCAGGGACACCTTACGTTAGACCAGGGTGCTCCAAGCCCTGTCCAACCTGGCCTTGGACACTTCCAGGGATGCAGGGGCAGCCACAGCTTCTCTGGGCAGCCTGTGCCAGGGCCTCACCACCCTCCCAGGGAAGGATTTCCTCCCCAATATCCCATCTAACCCTGCCCTCTGGCAGTGGGAAGCCATTCCTCTTGTGCTGTCACTCCAAGCCCTTGTCCAAAGCCCCTCTCCAGGTCTCTTGGGAGCCCTCTAAGTGCTGAAAGCCTGCAGTAAGTTCTCCCTGCAGCCTTCTCTTCTCCAGGCTGAACAATTCCAGCTCTCACAGCCTGTCTCCAGAGCAGAGGGGCTTCAGCCCTCTGAGTATTCCCATATCCCTCCTCAGGACTTTCTCCAGCAGCTCCATGCCTGCAGTTGGTAAACACTTCAGTAACATTTTTAAAGCCACTGCAGACAGTGAGTCTGTGCCAGCTGCCCAGATGAGCTGCACCCTCACAAAGGACTGGCAGCAGAGCTCTCAGGTCTTCAGTGCTCACTGTGCTGCTCTAGGTTTGCACTGGGAGGTAAATTGCTGCTCTCATTTTTGATGTAATTTCCTCCTGCTTGAGAGATCTTTTAGGAGGTGGTGAGGAGCAATGTGAAGTGGAAAAAAGTGTGTTTACTGGACTCTCCAGCCACTCCTCTCCAAATCATACCTGGACCTGGCATTGTGCTGTCCCAGCTGTGGAACCTGGCATTTGCTCTGGTTAAAGTTCATGCCATTAATGGTTGCCCAGTGCTCCAGCTTGTCTGGATCCTCCTGTAAGGCTTCATGGCCCTTGGGAGAGTCACCAGCACCTCTCCATTTGGCATTATCAGCAAAGTGTTACTGTTGCATTCAGCTACTGCAGCCAGATAAAACTGTTAATTAAAATCTTGCCCAGAACTGGCCTCAGGCCTGAGCCCTGAGGAACACCTGGGGACTGGTAACCTGCAGGACCCCTGCCCCAGAGAGCTGCCTGCTCCTGTCTCTTCCTGTCTCTGTCCCTCTTGTGACTTGTATGTTCACCAGCGTGGTTCCCAGGGCCACTGCCATGCGTGGGGCCCATCACCAGCACCCCAGGCCTTGGGTCCCCCAGAGGGCCAGTGGGAAGATGCAGACTCCTAGGGCTGTTTCTCCTGGGAAAAGGGCAGAAGCGACTGTACCCGATTTCCAGTTTGAGAATGTGAACACTGGGCATGAGGAGCTGCTGGAAATCTGCCCAGATTGTCCAGGAATGGAAGTTTGGTGGATAAGGAAGGAGAGACTGAGGAAACAATGAAATTTGTTTCATCTGAAGCATTAGTGGAAGTGTAGAGGAACAAAGGTGTCCATGGAGAGGGAACGGACTGAAACCAGCCTAGACTTGCAGGGATGAGAAGCATAAGGACCTGCCCAGAGGTGCCATCCTTGGGGGGTTCCGTGTAAGGACCTGCCCAGAGGTCCCATCCTTGGGGGGTTCCGTGTAAGGACCTGCCCAGAGGTCCCATCCTTGGGGGGTTCCGTGTAAGGACCTGCCCAGAGGTCCCATCCTTGGGGGGTTCCGTGTAAGGACCTGCCCAGAGGTCCCATCCTTGGGGGGTTCCGTGTAAGGACCTGCCCAGAGGTCCCATCCTTGGGGGGTTCCGTGTAAGGACCTGCCCAGAGGTCCCATCCTTGGGGGGTTCCGTGTAAGGACCTGCCCAGAGGTCCCATCCTTGGGGGGTTCCGTGTAAGGACCTGCCCAGAGGTCCCATCCTTGGGGGGTTCCGTGTAAGGACCTGCCCAGAGGTCCCATCCTTGGGGGGTCCAGTGTAGGAGCCTGCCGAGAGGTGCCATCCCTGGGGGTTCAGCGAGTGCTTTGTGGTCTAAGCTGGCTCCTGTCTCCCTTGGCAGCCCGCAAGCTGCAGCAGCAGCGAGCCCTTCTGCTGGAGGAGGAAGCCGAGGAGGATGAGGAGGTGAGGCAGGTGCCTGAGGCTGTGCAGTCCAGCGTCATCATCGAGGGCGTCGAGTATCAGGTCGAGAGGCTGAATGGAAGGAGCACTCAGGCTCCAGCAGCTCGGTAAGACAGGACCACAGGCAGCCCTGTACCACCCACGTGTCAGAGGTGTCCCAGGAGTTTTCAGGGAAGAGGGCTGGGCAAGATTTCTTCCTCAGCATAGGAAAGGCCAAGTTTTCCAGCTCGCTCTTTTCAGGGAACAGCTCCTTCAGCTGTGCCCGAGGGTTATGTAGAGAAGTTGATTTTTAGAGATGGATGCTTCAAGGTAAGCTGAATGATAAAGTGATGCTAAAACAGGTTTGGGGTTTTTTTAGGCTTTTGTTTCCCAGTACTTTGTGACTTGGCCTCCAGGTTGCCTTGATGTTTTTTTCTAATTCTTGGGCATAGAACTGAGGAATGAGAACAGGGTTCTCAAAGGCTCCAGATAAACTAAGAATGCACTGGAGTGAAGCTGAAGCTGTCCCTATCTGTCTTTGAAGTCTTTAGGACAGACATTCTCCTCTCCACAAACACTTTTCAGTCACAGTGGCAGACCACGCCTTGGCATGTGGAATCTCATTTCTCTCTGTTGTTTCTGCCCAGTCTCAGTTGATGAACTTCACATAATGATGCCCTGAGACTTTTCTTGCCCCTCCTGTGCTGAGGCAGCTCTAAGGAGGAAAGCAGTCATATGCAGCTCCTTGGTTCTCTGGGAAGTCCCCCTTAGCCCTCCTGTTTTCATACTGAAACACGGGATGCTGAAGAACAGGAAGGCTGGATCCATCAGATGACTTTCAGTTGTTTATTATTTATGCTTGAATGCAGGGGAGGCAGTGGAAGAAAACTGAAGTTGTGTTTCTTGAAATAATTTTTCTCATGCTGGAAGAGAAACTGAAATTTAATTAAAATAAACTTGAGCAGTAAAAATCAGGGCTTAGTGTCACTATAAACTGAACACCCCCAGCTCTCCCAGCCAGGTTTCAGCCCTCAGAGCTGCTCCATGGCCCATCTCATGGAAGAACTTGTAATAATCAAATTAATCTGTTAATGAAGGTATAAAATCAGGATCAGGTGACAGGTGTTTCCAAGGTGAATATTTCTTGGGCTCCTCTGTTTGGAATCCCTTTGTGCAGTTTCTAACAAAGCCAAGCGTGAGGTCCAAGTTCCTGGGACTGAAGGGTAAGATCCGGAGGAAAAAGAAAGCCTAACAAATATTTTTATTAGAAAAACTGAGGAAAAACTTGTGTGGGTGTGTGTGAGTGGCTGGCTGACCTCCAGCTGCAGGAAATGAGCTCTGATATTCGTGTGGACATTTAGGAGATCCCCACGGGAATGCTCACAGCAATGGTCATGGAGGGGTGTGACTTCACCCTGGATCAATTGTTGCTTTCTGGGGATGGGCCTGTCCCACCCTGCGCTGGGCGTGCAGCCTCTGGTGCTGCAGCTCACAGGGGTTTTTTCTCCAGGCCCTTGGAGCTCAGTGAGAACAGCAGCTCACAGAGGAATTCCCTGGAAGAGGGGATCAAGTCTGAGCAGAGAACCAACTCCCTGTCAGGGTGAGTGGGGCAGCTAGGGCAGGGGGTGGACAGTTCCTCCTTTTTTAGCAGCCAGGAGCTGCAAAGGAAGGATTTGGGGGAGGAGGGGAAACTGATCAGAACTGATTTCATAGAATCCCAGGATGGGTTGGGTTGGAGAGACCTTCAAGACCATCTGGTTTCCCCCCTGTGCCGTTTGGGGGTTGCTCCAAGGACAGTCCAAGCCCCGTCCAGCCAGAAACTCCTTACAAGAAACTTGCCCGTGTTCTGTGACCTCCCCCATCCCACGGCAGCCTGTGGATGTGGCACTGAGCAGGTGATGGGAGCTGCCACTCCCAGGCAGGTGAGTTGAGGTGGCCCCACAGCCTCCCTGTCGCTCTTCTCTCCTGCCCAGGCTGAGCCCGTTGTTCCTGGGCGCGGCGGATCCTGGGGCTCCCGTGCGCACAGCCAAGGCCGAGCGGCGGCACCAGGAGCGGCTGCGGATGCAGAGCCCAGAGCTGCTGAGCGGGCAGGAGAAGGAGCTGTCTCCAGCAGAACGCCGGGCTCTGGAGGCAGAGAAACGGGCCATGTGGAGGGCAGCACGGTGAGCCAGAGCTTCACTGCTCCTACTGGGCCAGAGCAGGGGAGCTCCTGCGTGTCTGGGGCCTAAAGGGAATAAAACCAGGGAACAGGAGACCCTTTCAAAGGCAGATGTTGAGGGAGGTTATGTAGGATCTGTTCAAGCAGTGCAAAGCACACACCAGCACAACTGTGTGCTGTGGTGGGTGTGTTCCTTCCCTCAGCACACCATTCCCACCTTCTTTGTAACCCATGTGAAATGATGTTACTGAAGCTGCAAGCTCACATATCCAAAATGAAAAATGTAATTTCATATTTGCAGTGTTGCTGGGCTGGAAATCGTGCTGCAGCCAAGACACTGGCAGGATCAGGCCATTCTTACCTACATGAGCTGTTCCTTTAGCTATGAAAGAGTGAATAAAAATTGTTCTGGAAGAAAGAAAACTTCCTAACTCAGAACTTAAGACTTGAAGCTAGTCCAGGCATTTACTGTGTCATAGAATTCCTTCCAAAAATTAGTCAGGCTGTTCCTAAAACTAGTGATAGTTTTTCTTCTCCTGATACTCCTGCAAGAGACATTCAAAGGACAGTCTGAACTGTTTCTTTTGGGGTTTGGATGAGGCTTGGAGGGGAACAGGGTTTTGAATAAGACTGGAGGGATCACTGTGAGCTGTGATTCCACTAAGCAATTTCAGTGTTTGTACTTGAAATGGATGATCATTTGCTCCTGGGGAGGCTCTGAGAATGGAGAAATGCAAAGTGGATCCTCAGTGAGAGCTGGACTGATATTCTGGGGCTTTGAGCAAATTTTCTCTGAGATTGGTTTTCACAGAATTCCAGGACGGTTTGGGTGAGAAGGGACCATCAAGACCATCCAGCCAGGGGCAGGGACACCTTCCACTGTCCCAGATTGCTCCAAGCCCTGTCCAGTCTGGCCTGGAACACTCCCAGGGATGGGGCAGCCACAGCTTCTCTGGGCACCCTGTGACAGGGCCTTAACACCCTCACACGCAAGAATTTCTTCCCAATATCCCATCTAACTGCCCTCCGGCAGTGGGAAGCCATTCCCCTTTGTGCTGTCACTCCAGGCCCGTGTTCAAAGTCTCCCTCCAGCTCTCTTGAAGCCTCTTTAGGGATGGCCTTGCTCTGCCATATCCTTCCATATGAGGTTGGAGAGACCACCAAGTTCTTGTGCTTCAGGTGCTCGGAGAGGGCGGGAATCACATCTTTGTCTCAGGAACAGCTGTGAGTGTGAAATAGTGCCCAAACCAGCCATCAGTGTGGCACTATGCAAACACCACAGTGTCAGAAATCCTGCACAGACTTACTCTTGGTCTTTGGACCTCCTGTCGGGCCTGTCCTGGAAATCCACATCACTGTGCTTGGAGAGGGGTAGTGCCCAATCTGCCATCCCTTCCCAATGAGACATACAAGGGTTTCACTCTTGTGCCTCCTCTTCTCATGTACGTTCCTCACATGATGGGGAAGGCTTTCTGAGATCTGTCAGCTCTGATTCATGCCTAAGCATGAATGTGTCCAAGGAATGCTGTAATGGAAGCTCTGTTTAAGATGGGTATCAAAAGGAGAAACAGGATGTTGCCCATGCAGACTTTTGGAAGCAGAGTCTGTGCAGGGACAGTGCTGATGTCTCAGGTGTGCAGCTCCAGTTTCAGGACTCTGCTCTTCCAGGAACTCGGTGTTGCTAGTAGATAAATCTGAAAAATGCTGGGAGGGGAGAGGATGGTTTTAGGTGATGTGATGATATGATTTGCTCCTGTAATGTTACTGTTTATCTGCCCACGGTCTTGGGCCAGCTGGGATTTGGCTGGAGTTGCTCAGAGCACAGTAGAAGTTTCACATGACGCTGTAGGAGGGTTAGTGAGAGTGGAGCACCATGGGTTTGTCCACTGTGGGCAGAAGAGAGATCCTGCATCCCAAACCTTCAGTCTCTTCTAAGAGTGTTATGTCCATGGAGAATAAGGCTAGCAAAAGAAGAGCCTTCTCAAGGAGGGAATACCTGTCAAGGAGAAGCTGCTTGAGCTGTCAGATCCAGCCTTTCTGGGTTTTCGTTTGGCAGACCAGGGCTTCAGCTCCACTTTGCTTGCAATGTCGAGGCCCAGCTTTTTGTGCAGTTCCTGGAGAAGGGCCTGGCTGATGCTTTGGGCAGGAATCAGTCAGTCACTGCAATGTGCTCCTTTCTGTAAGGCAAGGAGGGACTACTCCCTGCTGCCACAGATCTCCCAGGAGGATCCAGTGGTCTCAGGGTCCCTCTTCCCTCGCTCTGGGACAGGCACCATGATGTGATCATGTCCTGTCTCCAGAGGCCCCTGTGCTGCAGGAGAAATTCTGCCCCGCCCCACACACCGGGCTCAGCCCCACTGACCTATGTTCTCTCCAAGTGCCGCTGGATTTGTTCCTCCCTTTCTAATCTCCTGTCTTCTGCTTCTTTCCAGTTCTCTGCTCTGTGCTGTCACTCGTGACCCCATGAGTTTGCACCTACTTGGGCTTTCCTTGTTCTCCCTGTGTCATCAGTGCTCTGCCAGGATGTGTGACACCCCTTCTTCCCCCCTGGCACCCCTCGTGCTCTGTGGAGACACACACAGAGACCCACGTTACACACATGTTCTGGGCACACACAGCCCCTGGCATAGTCATGGAATCATGGAATAGTTTGGGTTGGAAGGGATTTTAGAGCTCATCTGGTTCCACCCCCTGCCACAGGCAGGGACACCTTCCACTAGCCCAGGTTGCTCCAAGCCCTGTCCAACCTGGCCTTGGACACTTCCAGGGATGGGGCAGCCACAGTTTCTCTGGGCAGCCTGTGCCAGGGCCTCCCCACCCTCACGGGGAAGGATTTTTTCTCGGTATTTCATCTATCCCTGCCCTCTGGCAGTAGGAAGCCATTCCCCTTTTCCTGGCACTCCAGGCCCTTGCCCCATGAGAATAGGGAGGTTCGGAGGCTCTGGTGCATACCAAGGAGCATTTTGTCAGCTTTCCTCCCTCACACACACTGGCTTAGGGACACACTCACCCTCAATTACTCCTGTCCCAGGACAAAAACTGTGTGTCGTGTGCTTGGCGATTTTGTTCCCCTTTTCCCATGGTCCAGCAAAGGCGTATGGAACACCTGATCAGTGCACACTGAGAGACTGTCCCACGTGTGCCCCACACCCCTCAGTCTGACTCACTCTTTAACTGCCTCACAGCCTCTCCCCTGGGGCTGAAGTTGTTCCTGGTCCTCTCCCAGTGCATGAGGAAGGCAGCTCTGGATGTGGAGACTCTGAGGCTGATGTTCCTGGGCGCAATCCCAAATTGCCCCCAGGGGTTCCTGCTGCCTCAGCAGTGGCCAGGGTTGGGCAGGATCAGATCTGGGACCCAGTTTAGCCAAGGCTGCCCCTGTGTCAGACCCATATTTCCCCTCACCAGGGTATGTTCCTGTATCTGTTTCTTTCTTTTCCTGTGCTTGTCTGCTGCAATGTTCATCACCATCATCTCTTCCTCTTCCTCCTCCTCCTTCTCCTCTTCCTTATCCTGCTCCTCCTCCTCAGATCCTCAGCTCTTGAAGACAGTATTAAACAGTACGAGCAGGATCTGGCCAGGAAGCTGTACCAGTCCCGGCAGTGGGCACCTGCTCCCGGGGCCAGGCCAGCTCAGATGTCTAGCCCAGTGCAGAGTCACGCCTCAAGAATCCCTGGGTCAGGAGGCCAATCCAGGTGTGCACAGCCCCCTCCCCACAGCTGCATGCTCCTGTCTGTGCCCCTGTGCCCCAGCTGGGGCCTCCTGGGGCAGGAAGATGTGGGAGTGGTCCCTGGTGTCCACAGCCCAGAGAACAAGGGGGGATGCTGGGACTGTTTGATGGGGAGAAAGGAACAGATGTCTCTGAGGGCTGGGCCCACTTTTTCAGAGCTATTTCACAGAATCTCAGAGTGGGGTTGGAAGGTACCTTAAAGATGATCCAGTTCCACCCCCCTGCCATGGGCAGGGACACCTTCCAGTAGACCAGGTTGCTCAGGGTCCCATTCAGCCTGGCCTTTCATGATCTCCAGATGGCTGAGGACGGTTAAGGTGCAACACACCGAGCACAGAGAAGAGTAAAGCCCCCGAGGACTGATCCTGCTTGTGTGATCCTTGCAGTTCTGTCCCCGGCTCGGGTCCCTGACCTGTTGTATGGCACCTCTGGGACTGCCCGCGGCTTCTTAGTGTGTTGATCCATAACTTCAGTCTCTGTGTGTTTGACACATGAGATCACATGTGTGTTTTGGGATGGCAGCCAGCCCAGCTGTCCTCCTGCCTGCCTTGGGGACCCTCGGAGGCTTTGTTCACCCATCTGTGCTCAGCCCACGGGCTCTGGCACTGCCCTGCCGCGCGCAGAAGGCACCTGTCCCCTCACCGACAGGGCAGTCACTGATGGCTTCTTCTCCCCACCCCATTCCTGAGGCAGGATGAAATCACTGGAACAGGATGCTCTTAAAGCCCAAATGGTTATTGCCAAGTCCAAGGAGGGGAAGAAGCGCAGCACGCTGGAGCAGCTGGCAGAGTCACCATCGCCTGCTCCGACACCGTCTCCAACGCCGCTGGAAGGTACTGAATGGCTGCTGCTGCCTCCAGGGGAAACAGGCACTGCTCCTTGAGCTTAACCTGCTTGGAAGCAGAGCTGTGGGAAGCAATTCCCTCGTTCAGCCTGGTTGGGAGGTCCCTGGGGCCATGTGGCAACCCTCAGCACAGGGGATGGGCCTCAGCTGTAGAATGTGTAATAGCACCTGAGGATGAGGTGAGGCTCCAGGGAACCAGGGTGGAAACACAACCAGCATCCTGATTTGCTGAAAAAGCAGTAAAGAGGTGTTTGTTGGGAGGGCAGAAGGCAGGGTCTGCCTTCAACATGGTGTCACCACACTGAAATGGTGCTGAGTGGAAGGAGCTGGCTCGGGGGGTGAATGTCACACAGCCAGCCTGTCACTAACTGTGCTCTTCTGTCACCTCTTGCAGATTGCAGCCCCAGGAACGTCACTTCCCCGGGAAGGCTGGTATGATGTTCTCCTGCTTGCTTTTTTCACCTTTCCTAAAGCCTGGGATTCCCTGGTTACTCAGCTGTGCATGGGAGCTGTGGGTCCCCACTTAGTCCTTGAGCCAGGCCTGGCTGCATGGTGCAGGGAATCGTGAGGGAGTCAGTGGATGGAACTTGGCCAAACTCCTGGCTAGAGGCACCACCCTTTTTTGCAGCTCCCATGTGACATCAGCTTTCTGTTTCCCTATTTTAGTATGTCATCCTTTCCTTGGTTCTTCACCTCCTTGTTCAGAAAGTTTTCCACCATGGTCAGAAAGCCTTTCCCCAGGTTCAGAAAGCCTTTCCCTGAATTCTGAAAGCCTTTCAGTTCACTTCAGGGACTTTGGCCCTGTGTTTCCTGAACAGCACAAAACAGACCTTCAGCTGCAATCAGCATTTTCCTTTTCCTAACTCTGAGTAAATGCCACGGGACATTGTAGCACAGAACTGTAAAAATTGGTGAAACAGTCCGGGGAAAGCATGTGGGGAGCAGCTGCATAGAGGGAACCTTGTCCTGCCAGGTCACACCATAATGCAGCTCTGGATTGAAATTCTGACTGTGCCCCAGCTATCAGGAATCTTGCCATGAATTTCCCCCCCAAAAATAGGTTTCCTGCCTGACTTGGTGTGCATTAGCATTTCACTGGAGCACATGATGTCTCCTCTATGACTTAAACCCCTGTCCTGACACCAGAAGAGCTCCAAAGGCAGTGTCCCAGGGATGCCCTGTGCTCCAGGCTCTACCCAGGCACTCCTGCCGCTCCCTGAGGATGTCCCTCTGCCTCGGCTGTGATCTCTGCTTAGATTGCTCAGCTTGCTGCTGCTTCTCCATCCGTTTCTCTCCCCTCACACTCTCTCTTCTCTGTTTCTTCCCTTCTGCTGTCCCTTCTAGTCAATGTCTGAAAAGAAGTTTGACTACCGGGAATTTGCTGCTATTCCTTCCTCCAAACCTGTTTACGAAATCCAGGTATAAACTGCATGCTGAGTCACTCTTAGATAGGTCAGGACTTGGTTTGGTGGAAGAGCTGAGGCTGAGGGATTTGGGGAACCCCTCTGCAGAGGCCTTGCCTGTATAGGGGCAGTGACACCAGTCTTGCTGAAAACTGAGAGCTAACTGGAGACTTCAGCCAAGTGGAATTAGGAAAAAGTTGGTCCAGGTGGTTTTAAAATGAATGACAAAAGCTTTGCAGATCTGAAACAACTGCATCTTCACCAGAATCGCTCCTGCAATATTTTGAAGTGAAAGATGAGAACTGAAAGGGAGGAAAAAGTTATAGAAATGGTGGCTAGCAAATGCCAAATTGGAGCAGCTGTGAACTTCCAGCTGGGATGTGTCTGGTGTCCTGCCCGAGGAGCAGCTGAGGTGCCAGTTCTCAAGTTGTAGTTCTGCTGTCAGTGAGCTGTGTAGTAAACAGCTGGTTCTGAGGGTGAATGCTATGGTGAGGTGCTTCTCTTTCCTAAAATGGCCTATTTTAAGCTGCTTTGGAATGGAATCCCAGCTCTGGAGGTGATCCTGACCCCTAGCCCCTGCTCTGGGGCCACTGGAACCAATCTTCTAGGGCTGGGAGCTGTAACTGCCTGGGTTAGTCAGTCGCTGATGGCATTTGTGACGGCTGATTTGAGCAGATACTCTGTGTCTAAATGGGTTTAGGTTGGTTTTTCCATTTCTATGTACAGACCGTGAAGCAGATACCCATGCGTGGGCTAGCCCTGCCACATTGGGCTTCACCTCACTGTGGGGACACAAAGATCCTGGCCCAAGGTGTGTCATTCCAAAGACAGGCTGGCTGTGGCAGAGTTGTGGTTTGAGGATTCTCGGGCAGTTTTACTCTAATTTGATGTCTGTTCTTCACTGACAGCTGTCCCTTATGGTATTGCTTTGCCCTTGGAAGTTATTCATGATTTTCTTGGAGTGCCTTCCATTGGGATGTGCCTCTCTCCAGGTTCTGCTCCAGGCGAGCTGGGGGGCTGGCTGCTTGAGCCCCGTGGCAGCTCCAGACCACCCAGATTTCCCCAGGTGCAGCACTGGGTCTTCATACAGCTGAGAAGGTGCCTCCAAAGGCGGCTGCACCTCCAAATCCTCAGGCAGTGTCTGTGGGCCTCTCTCAGCAGTGCAATAGTTCATAGAATCCTGGGATGGTTTGGGTTTGGAGGGACCTTAAAGCTCATCTCATTCCACCCCTGCCATGGGCAGGGACACCTTCTACTATCCCAGGGTGCTCCAAGCCCCCTCCAGCCTGGCAGGAATGGGGCAGCCACAGTATCTCTGGGCAACCTGTGCCAGGGCCTCACCACTCATAAGGAAAGATTTCTTTCTCCAATATAAATCTCCCCTCTTTCAGCTTAAAGCCTTTTTCTTCACTCTTTACACTTTCTGCCTTTTGTGTTAGTTCCTCTCCTTCCTACACACAGGCCAGGCAGTGAATGCTTGACTCCAGCATGAGGGATTCCTGCTGGAGTCTCTGTGGCCGTGTCCCAGCTGTGGCAGTGCCAGTGCCTGTGAGGGCAGTAGGTTCTCTGTAGGGTGTTGGAAGGTGGAAGCGGGGAATTACTGGGCACAGGTGTTACAGGTGTGGATGATCACATTTGCTGTTCTCTTCCAGTCGCCTGATGCAGCTGATGACCTCAGATACGTCGATGACCGGAATAACTCAGGTAAGCCCAGGCCAAAGGAGTTGTGGCTGTACTACTCACTCCCTGCTGTGGTTCTAGAGGGTTCCCCTTGGCTTGTGGAACCACCCTGAGGACTTCACCTTCTGTTGCTTGAAGCGATGTCATGTTTTGTCTGTTCTAGAATGAAAACTCGTCGCTCACCACGTTCATTTTGGGTAGGATATTTGCATTGTGCTTCAATGATGACTAATTTTCCCAGTGTGGTGTGTTACAAGCATGCCTGGTTTTCTCCAGTTTTGTGTCCTGGAGTAGAGTGGCAGTAGGATGTGGCAGGGAAGTTTTGGCCTCTGTCACCTGCTGCAGGTGCATGAAGTCCATCATTCAGGGGCTGTCTTGTGCCCCTTTTGCTGGAACAGGGAATCATGCAGGTAAATTCATCCTGGTGCAGACTTGGAGCAGTTGATGCTCCAGCACCCAGATGGCTCCGAGTTACACCCATGGATCTGTGGGCATGACCATCTCAATCAGCAGGAACTAAAGGTCTGCAGCTGGATGTGGGGGCTGTCCAGCTGAGGTGTGTCTGCCTGTCCCCAGCTGTGACAGACAGGTGAGCCTCACCCAGCTCGTTCCAGTGGCTGCAGCAGCACAGTGGAGCTTGGCAGAGCCCACCTGCTCTGTAGGAGCACTCCTGTTGCCTCTAACAGTTGGTGCTGGTTTGCTTTTACCCTTTTTGCATGTTTCCTCCATTTATTTGACAAAAAAACACAGTTCCTTTTATCTTGACAAATTCCTCTGAGTACAGACTGCATCCCAGACAGCTGACCCATGGCTGAGCTGTTTCCAGAAGGAGGTTCTGCCGTAGGACTCAACAAAAACTTACTTTCCTGAGAACAGTGTCTGTTCTTCATCTCTCAGAGTCATCCTCTAAGCTTTGGGTTATTCTCTTGAGGTTGTTTGTTCAGTCAGTTCAGGGAACTGAGAGGTCAGGGAAGGTCTGGGAAATACCAGCTGCTGCTTAGGGCATTCAGACTTCACTGTTGCCTGTCACTGCTCCGTGGGGTCCTCAAATGGGATGAAAGCCAGAAAGAAAAGAGTGTGGTGCTCATCAGCCCGTAGTCCTCAAGTAATGCTTAAATCACCTGTGATGTGTACGAGGCAAAAAAAAGGAAGCAGGTTTTCCCACATCATCTGGAAGGAATGGCAAGTGAGGATGCCAGTAAGCTCTCTCAGCATGGGACCAAGCTCTCCTGGCTTTTTTAGATCCTCTATCCCATCTCACTCTTCCAGGCAGTGCAGCATTCCAGCCAACATAAACAGAATTGTCCTGGATCATGGAATTATGGCTTTTTGACTCACAGCAATTCTTAAACTTTGTGCTAGCAAACCATTAAATCAGGAACTCAGAATACCCAACTGCAGGAAAGTGTTGGCATCTCACTCCTCTCAGCACACCCGTGTTCTCTTGTCCATGCAGAAACAGTTCCCCCCATTCTCTAGTTTGAATTCCTGGTCATCATCTCGTAAATGTATTTAAAAACCTTTATTCCAAGGTTTCCATGAGGCCGTGGAGTAAATGAACTGCAGAGAAGCATTTTTAGGGTGGAACCATGCAGTGTGTTCGTGTTATGGCATAACTTTTCCTGATCACCTGGAGACTTTTGCTTCCCAATCCTGTAACCTTCAGGTTCCAGAAATTCCCCTGATGACTGTGTGTTGTTCCTGTCACTGGAAACCTGCTTATGGGATGTGAGAAGCTGCTTTTGTCCCTGTGGTCTTTGCCCACCTGGGCTGTCCGGTGTCTGCAGCAGCTTCCACAGGAACTCATCCTGTGCCTGGTCTAATTGCTGTGGGATAATGAGCTTTGCCTAGGACCTCGCAGCTTACATTCAGAGAACCAAACGTGTTCTCTCTGCTCTCTTGTGGCTTAAATTTACCCTTGTCCAGCCTTTTTAGCCACATCACTACTCCAAAGACTTGCATCCACCCTTTTCTTCTCCAGACTTGCATTTCACAAGTTCTTTCCCACCTGGGATGCAGCGAGTGACTGTCTCCCCCTTGCTCTGTCTGTGCCAGTCATGTCGGCTGATAGAGCAGCAGCTCCCTTCTTTCCAGGCTGACGAGTCCTGGTTCCTCTTTGTGGGAATAATTCCCACACTCATCTGGACCTTTTTTATTTCATCAGCATCTAAGGTAGAGGAGGGGAGCAGGACTGCCTGCAGTGCTCAGCTCTGTGGCACGTTTGTGCAGGAGGAGAGGACGTTCTGAGCTGTGTTCTCCCATCTTTTCCAATACCTAAACCTCAAAGTGAAATGGCATTGCTGGGAAGTTGCCAGTGTCCACAGAAATGTCTGCCAGTGCCTACAGAATCATCATCTCACTTAAGGATGGTGCATTTCTTTTATGCAAGCAGGAAGCTATTCCTTTTATTGAGCTTAAACATCATGCAGTAGTGTAAAAATGAACTTCCTGAGTCAGTACAAGGTTCTGTCCGATCTGGGGTGTGATGGGAGCCACTGGAAATGCCAGAAAAGGACATAAAAGGAGAAATGCAGGAAGTAGTTCCTTCCAGAATTGCTCCAGGCTGCAGCCATCAGTGGGTTTGCACTTTTTAAGACAGAGGCTTTGATTTTAGAGTTCGTTTTTTCTTGAATCTACTCACGTTTGCAATTAATTTCCCCTTCCATGTCATTTTACCCCTCAACTGTATGGATCATGATGCATTTTGCTATAATTGGGCTTTACTTGACTCCCTGATACAGCTAGGTGGCATCAGTAGTCTCTCCTGATACAACCTTCATCACTCCTCCTCCTCAGCTGCAAGATATGAGCCAGGTGCCAGTCCTGGCTGCTGGGTCCTGTGGCAGCACCTTCCTGCCCTTTTCCTGTGGTTTAACTACTTATTTGCCCACCAAAGCCGCCGCACTTGTTTTCAGTAGAGCTTTTCCCAGGGTACAATCCAAAGGTTTTTAAAGCTTAGTGTGCTGCGTGGGGATCACTAAACCTGCATGTTTGGGGGCTCCTTTGGCCTAAGAGGCTCTAAAAGGACTGATTTCTCTCTGAGCCAGGGGATTTCTTCCCTCATCCACCGAGGCTGGATTGTTATCTTCATGTGCCCATGCGTTCCTTTTATACCTGTGTGCCTTGTCTGAGGATCAGTCACCTGCTTCCCAAACCCAGTGTTCTTTCACGGGGTTGCACAGGCAGGGAGGGCTGGGAGTGCTCAGCCTATAGAAGAGAAGGCTCTGGGGAGTCTAAAGGGGCTCCAGGAGGGCTGGACAGGGACATTTTACATGGGCCTGGAGTGACAGGACAAGGGGGAATGGCTTCCCACTGCCAGAGACCTGTGTCTGGAGCAGAGGGTGGGACACTGGGCACAGCTCAGCAGACTGAGCCTTTTGGCTGACAGATCTTCATGGATTTCTCTGTTTGAGGTTCTCTGCTGCATCCACAGGCTTTAGAGAGGTTTCCCAGGAGCCCATTTGCACTTGAAGCTCATGGATTGCCTGTGCCCTCCTGGGTTATCCTTCTGACAGATACTGGGGTGGTTGAATTCCCCCCTCCATGAGGACCAAGGCTTGTGAATGTGAGGCTGCTCCCATCTGTCNAGAGAAGGCTCTGGGGAGTCTAAAGGGGCTCCAGGAGGGCTGGACAGGGACATTTTACATGGGCCTGGAGTGACAGGACAAGGGGGAATGGCTTCCCACTGCCAGAGACCTGTGTCTGGAGCAGAGGGTGGGACACTGGGCACAGCTCAGCAGACTGAGCCTTTTGGCTGACAGATCTTCATGGATTTCTCTGTTTGAGGTTCTCTGCTGCATCCACAGGCTTTAGAGAGGTTTCCCAGGAGCCCATTTGCACTTGAAGCTCATGGATTGCCTGTGCCCTCCTGGGTTATCCTTCTGACAGATACTGGGGTGGTTGAATTCCCCCCTCCATGAGGACCAAGGCTTGTGAATGTGAGGCTGCTCCCATCTGTCTATGGAGATCTCATCTCCTCAGTCTTCCTGGTCAGGAATGTCTCCTGTCCCTGCCGTCCTGACCTATGAGCTCTGGTCAGCCCCCCAAGGCTCTCAGGTGCAGCTCCAAGGGGCCAGCTGGACACTGACCACTGACCCAGAGGGTGACCCTCACCTCATTGCCCCTGCCTGTCCTTCCCTGAGGGCCTGGATCCTCCCATTCTAACACTTCAGTCACAGTTCTGTCTCTGTGATGCCCGGAAGTTTAAAGCCCTCCTGACCAGCTGGGCCAGTCTGTGACCAAAGATGCTCCTCCCCCTCCCTGTCAGAGGGACCCCTCAGCCCCCCCCAGACCCGAGTCAGGGTAGATCCATGGTCTGGAGAGCAGAAGCAGTTCAGGACACTTGATTTTTCATACAGCCTGGCACTTCCAGTCATGTTCAATGAATGACGAGTGTTAGAGGCAGGTGTCTTCTCACACATGGCACTTCCTTCCCAGGATCCACAGTGGTCACTACATGAGCTACAGGTCACCAGAAAGTCCTGGTAATCGGGTTACTGTAAGTCACTGAGACCAATGCTGTCCCAAATCTAGCACCTGGGAATACCCTGGAGCACTCCCTGAAACTGCTCAAGGCCAGTCTGGACAGGGCTTGCAGCAACCTGATCTAGTGGAAGGTGTCTTTGCCTGTGGCAGGGGGTGGAATGAGATGAGCTTTAAGGTTCTTTCCCACACAAACCAGTCTGTCATCCTGTGATAGCCTTAACATCTACATTAACTGTGCCAGCTGTGTGCTGCTAGAATCACAGAATGGTTTGGCTAGGAAGGAACTTTACAGATCACCCAGTCCCACCCCTGCCCTGAGCAGGGACACCTTCCATTAGACTGGGTTCCTGCAAGCCACAGCTTCTCTGGGCAGCCTGTGCCAGGGCCTCACCACCTTCACAGCGAAGGATTTCTTCTCAGTATCTTACCTAACTTAACCCAGTGCTTTGTCTTCAGACCTAAGCATCTCTTGTTGCAGTTCCCCAGGAGCAGGATGGGCAGCCAGAGGAAGAGGACACATTGGGAACACGGGATCCATCAGCACCAGCTCCCTCAGCCCTGGAGGACATGGCCCTGTACAGCAGCAAGCGGAAGCTCCGACACAGCCGGCGCAGTTTGGAGACCGCTGTCCCCACATAGGTGACCCGACACACCTGGGCAATGGACCGGCCTGGCACAGCCCTTCTGAGCTTCCTGTGCTCCAGGGACAGCACCAGGCTGCCACCCTGCCTACAGACTCTGGATGGGACTTGAGCTTCCCGTGAGCTCTGTGGCCAACTGACTCCTCTGAGGCTGTGAACCGCCCTTGTTTCTCACCCAACAGTGCACTGGGGCACATCCCAAAATTGGGACAACACTGGACTGACTGCTGGCAGATGGAGAGGAAGGGTGGCCAGGACAGTGGGCAGCTCATTAGCCTGTAAATATTGTGTTTGGGGAAGGGTAGGACAGGGAGAATGTAGGAGTGTGAGAGTGTGTTGGGCTCCAGCTGTTACTGCCTCAACTTAGGTTTTGTAGTGGTTAAAAGGAGCTTCTTCTCTGGTGGGAATCAGGAGGAAGGTCCAGCCTGCCTTTACTCCTATTTAAAGTACAGTCTTTTGCCAAAAAGCATCTCCTCCCACCTCCTGCACTGTGTCACCTCACTTCCGTTTGGAAGTGTTTGGGAATGGGAAGCTTGGAGGCAAAAAGAAGAAAAAAAAAAGAAAAAACCCACCAGAATTCCAGCAAAGTGCCTCCCCTGCCACTGACACTCTGTGCTCAAGGAAAACAGAGCCAGCTCTGTGCCACCTGCCTCTGTCGTGGTGGGACACTGCTCCTGCTGGGGCTTTGCGCTGTCCTGGGGGCAGGTCTCTCCCTGGATGGTCACGTCACCCTTTGTCACACACGGTGTGAGCCGCTCCACGAGCACATAAGTGTCAGAGGAGTCTGTCTCCTGCAGCACTGAGGCTGAACTGGTCAACTGGGGCAGGAATGGGACGGAGCCACCAGCCATAGCAGGGGTGTAGGGGTGTGTGACAGCAATGGGGAGCAGGATAACTGGGGTAGGACACGGTGGCAGAGGTGGGAGGTGTGACAGCAGGTACCTTAGTGGGTAGAGTTCAGGAACTGGGGATGGGTAGAATGTGGCGTTGCTGGGATCAGGTTGGGAGTTAGAGGATCTTACACGTGGGAGTCCACAGTGTCCACGCTGCCTGTGGGGTGGAGTGGGATGTCACGGGGTGCCTGGCGTGGGCTGGCAGGGAGCACCCAGGAGCACCACAGCAGGATGGGGCTGGCCTGTGCCTTGCAATAACTACACAGTTCCATTTTGCCAGCTCATTGGCTTCAGGCCCCTTTCCGTGGAGGACAGGGAAAATGCACGTTTGCCCATGCAAGAGGGGAAAAAGGAAAATGAGAAATGAGTGGGAGTGTGAGTCCTGGTTTCCACATATGGAACAAGGGCTGTGAGCAGATTCTGTATCATGTGAGCTCTGCAGATGTGGAGGTCACAGCTGCTGCTCCCAGCTCTGCCGTCAGCCTGTGCTGCCATTAGTGAGGGAAAACAGCCCTTTTCTTTTTCTTTTTTTTTCACTGCCTCTAACCGTGAGGAAGGTCCGAGCTCGGCACAATCGCCTTCCCTGTCCATTGGTGCTCTCTGACTCCCCAGTAAGACCAGGGTTGGACCTTGAGCCTCACAGTGGCTGGGCAGTGACAGGCACATCTGCTTGTACATTTGCTGAAGGAAAGAGCTGGATGCAGTTTTTTGGGTGCAGTTTTTTAGTTGAGCCTCTCCTTTCATGCCAAAATCCAGCGGATCATTTTAACTGACTCTGTATGTTTTGATTTTACAGACTTGTGAAGGGGAACTCTGATAATCTCACACTGCAGCTGCAGCTGCTTCCATCATCAGCAATTTGAGCTTTTCCTTTTTAAATCTAATTTTAGCATTTGCTTTTTAACAACAGCAGTTTTGGAAACAATCCTGACTGGGTTTTGGTGACTAACTTGTGATTCTTCTCTTCTTTCCCTGTGCGGTACCTGGTGCCAGGCTCTGGATTCTCTCCTGTTCTCTCCCAAGAGACTCCGAGGGAAAATTAGCGCATCAAGACTGTAACTAGTGAAATTTGTACAACCAAAGAAATCTATTTTGTGGTTCAAGGATAATAAAGTTTACTTTACATTTTAGAGCCTTTAGTCACAGTGGTTTGCCCTGTGTGAAGTCTGCAATTTCAGTATCAACACTTTGGTGGTGGTTGTTACTCACTGCATAATCCAACAAAGATGCTCCTGGTTTTCCTGCTTTTGGGAGCGGAAATTAATGAGCACCCAAATTATTGCCAGCTGTGAGAATATCAATATTCAGGGATGGGAAAAAAAAGCAATATGAAACACAGTGATACCAGCAAGATCTTCAGTCTCTTGGCTTTCCTTACTTGGTTCTGTTTAAAAGAAAAAAAAAAACCAACACTATTTTATTTACATTATTAAAGTTTTTAAAAATAGTTTGACTGGTAAAAACCAACCTCATTTCCTGTAGCTCAACCAGGTTTTCCTGAGTCTGGTTTGATGGATGGGCACCACGCTGTGCCACCCCAGGGAAAGAGGAGCAGTTTCAGGAAACAGAGGGTGGATTTCCTTTTCCTAGAGCCAGGGTAGTGCCAGACCTCAGCCTCATTGTTCCACCTGTGTGACAGGTACAGCTGGAAAAAGGGCCTTGGCTGTGCCATGTGGTACCTCAGGAACAGCCTTATCCATGGTCAGCATGAGGGTTCAGGAGTCTGAATTACAAGCCTCACACAGGCTCTGAACACGGGTCCTTTGCTGGGTTTCATGTATCTGTTTTCTCCCCACGTAGTTTCCTTGGGCCAGGTTTACTACCAGGTCTCTCTCTTAGTTTATATTATTTACCCACCACAACTGAACCCTGATTAGGCAACAGGAAGTAGTTACCCCTTCAGACAAAGGTAAACACAGAAACGTCATCAATGGAAATTGTTTATTCAGGGTTTTTATTTAGGGATTATTCATGTTGGGTTGGAACCAGATGGTCTTTAAGACCCCTTCCACTCCCAACCATGCTATGATTCAATGATTTTTATATAAATAAGAACAGAAATAACCCACTTCAGTATACAGGGAGAATGCAAAAATCTCCAAGGTTGCGCAGGCCAGAGCAAAGCTGGCTGGGTTGGAAGGTTCGCAAGAAACGCTCTTGCAGCTGCCTGCTTTGTGTAGCTCACAGATGTGCTCTGGGAGATGGAGGGGTAGGAAATGTCATATCTGGACACAACTCCAGGTGTGAACCTGCACAGCCTACCCCTCAGATCCTGCTAAATGCAAGTTTTCTTGGTTTCAGGAGTCAATTCTGTCTGGTATTGGTACATAAGGTGAGGGATGGCATTGTTGTGTTCCTTCCCTGCATTTCCCTCCATATATAATAGCAGGCAGATGTCTGGAATAACTGTAGGATTCTCTTCAAGGACTGTCTGCCAACAGAGAGGAGGGGCTGTCATGGAAGCTGCAAACCACAACGTTTAAAAGAAATTCTCAGCTCCGAGAACACCTGGCCCTTGGAACACCTGGGATAACTGGAGGTTGGAGAAAGTTGGTTTCCAGTCTTGCCCCACTGCCACCAGCTGCTTCTGGAGACAAATGGCTGGAGGAGATGACACTGTGATTGTAACTCTGCCACTCTTGCTGTTGCTACATGTAGTTTTTGTTGATTCTGTGCTTACAGTCACCATTAGTGATACACATGGAGCAGCAAAAGACCCCAAAGCCAGAGCACTGCTGAGTGCAGAGACAGCTACCGCTGCCACTGCCATCACCACAGGAGTTTGGGCTGCCCATCTCAGGGCCTTGGGCAAAACCACCTCACTGACCTCCAGGTCCATACGTCCTGGTGCATCACATCTCCATGTATATTAACCGAGTTACATGGTGGATGATCCCGAGTTAGGCAGAGCTGCAGCTCCCTGGAAGGCAGAGGCGCCGTTCGGAGGGACCCGGCGGGGCCGGAGGGCTGAGCGGCCACCGGCCGCGTGTGCCTGAACAACGACGACTTGCGCGTCTGGCACCGGGCCGGGGCCCTGGTTGTGCAGGGACAGGCGGGACCGGCGCGGAGGGGAGGGGACGGGCCGGGCCGGGCCCGGAGCGGGGCCCAGAGCGGCGGCACCGACCGGGCCGGGCCGGGAGCGGGACCCAGGGCGGCGGCACCGACCGGGCCGGGCCGGGCCGGGAGCAGAGCGCCGCCTCCCTGCCGGGTGACACCGTCACGTGACGCTGCGCGCTGACGCTCCCCAGTGACGCCGCAGTGACGCGCTCGTGACGCGACGGTGCCGGGGCCTGGGCCCAGGCCGGGCCCGGCAAGGGACGGGCGCGGCCCGGGACGAGGATCCTGGAGCGGACGGATTAAAACAGCTCCGGGACCGGCTCAGGGCCCGTGCTGCGCACGGCCAAAGAAAAGGTGGAGTTCTTTGCTTGCAGGAACCATTTACCTGCAGTTGTGCTGATTTTTCATTTAGTTAATAACCTTAATATTCTAAATCGGGACCCGCTGTGCAGTGAGGCTGTTTCTCTTCAGGGAGGACAGAGGAGACACAGTGCACCAGACTGCAAAACCTTGTTTGCCTTCTGTACACGCTACAGAACTAGTTTGTGTGAATCACGGAATCACAGAGTAAGCTGTTGGAAGGGACCCACAAGGATCATCGAGCCCAGCGCCTGACACTGCTCAGGACCATCCCCAAGACTCACACCATGTGCCAAAGAGTATTGTCCAAACACTTGTTGAACTTGGTCAGGCTTGGTGCTGTGACCACTTCCCTGGGGAGCCCATTCCAGTGCCCAACCACCCTCTGAGTGAAAAACCTTTGTCTAATATCCAACCTAACCCTCCCCTGACACAACTTCAGGCCATTCCCCTGGATCCTGTCATTGGTGACCACAGAGAAGAGCTTGGTGTCTGCACCTCGTCCCCTCACAAGGAGGTTACGGACTGTGACAAGACTGGACTAGAAATTAAACTGTGACTCCTGTGACTATTGAAGATAGAGACTCTTCTAGTGCAGGGATGAGCTCTGGCTCTGGATATCCTTGTTCCTGTGGGGGAGCGTTAACTCGCCCAGCCAAGCAGGTCTGGATTTTCCCTTAATCAGGTCATACTGGATGTTCTGAATCCCCCGTCTGCACTGGGGACCCTCCAGTGTGGTCAGAGGTTAAAGCCAGGTGACCTGATCCCAGGGACCGTCCTTCCTTAGCTCACTCCTGGGTTTTTCCCAAGAAGGAAAGGATGGCCATCAGGGCTGAACACTGGTAAAGAAAAAAACAGCAAACCCTCACAACAATTTCATGCCCTGGTGCCCAAAGAGACCTGCTGTATAAATATGAACACTGTTTCTTTGCAGATTATTCCCTATCAGCCCCATTAATTGAAGGCAGTTTTCTTTAAAAAAACAAACAACTTTTAACAGTAAAACTGTGCAAGGCCACATACCTGTTCCCACTCCCAGAGTTCCATTTGGATGTCAGTTCTGCTTGTTAGAATAATGTGGGATTTCTCCACAGTTCTTTACAATAAAAAGTCGCTGTGAAAAATTAGAGGAGGATGACTCGTGCAACCACTGAAGAGACTTTTCCAATTCTGTCAGCACAGCAGGGGGTGGGAATTGGATTAGGGACCTGGGAGTTGAGTGACTGAGCCTGTGGTCACTGCAGAAAAAATCACCTCAGTCCTCAGTGCCAGTCAGTGCCTGGGACTCCTTGATACTGAGCTGGCATAAAAACAGGCAGATAATGTTAAACAGCTCCAGAGCAGACAGATAAAGGGTGAAAGCAAAGCTGCATTTAACCCAGATAATCTGATATGTACAAATGCAGAGCCTGAACAGATCAAACCCAGAGTGGCAGCTGGGATGAGTCACCAGTGTGGAGGCAAGGGGAAGATTCACCACCTTCTCCTCCACTATCAAAGAGCCCATGGATCTGCACTGCTAAAGAAGCGACTCCAGAATGAGTTCCTGTTCTCCAGATTGCCCTGTTTCTGCTCGTGGCGCCTTTGGGGCAGGTAATGTGTCTGATCCTTGCATTCTGTGGTTACAGTGGCCACTGGCTCCTTGGTGGATGGAGCCAGGGGCCGAGTGTGGTAATCACAGAACCATGGAATGTTTTGGGTGGGAAGGGACCATGCAGTCCCAACCCCTGCCATGGGCAGGGACACCTTCCACTAGACCAGATTGCTCCAAGCCCCGTCCAACATGGCCTTGGACACTTCCAGGGATGGGGCAGCCACAGTTTCTCTGGGCAACCTCTGCCAGTGCCTCACCACCCTCACAGGGGAGAACTTCCTCTCAGTAGCCCATCTAAACCGACCAGAACAAGCTCCCATCAGGTCAGATTTCTTTGATTTCAATTTTAAAATCATGGAATCACAGAATCATTAAGGTCACAAAAGACCTTAGATCACAAAAGATCATCAAGACCAACCACCAGCCCAGCACCACCACCATGTTCACCACTAAACCATGTGCTCAAGTGCCATATCCCCATGTGTTTTGAATGCTGTGGCACTTGAGGACACAAATTTGTGCAATCCTCTCCTGATCAGTGCTGAGACCCCTGGCAGTGCTCCTGTTCAGGCTGCTGCCAAAACTGAGGGCTAGAGCAGTAGCCCAGCGTGACCTGACCGACACACATGGGCTGTGTTGGTTCCTGGGGGGAACAGTGCAGCAACGCTCTCCCTGCTGCTGCCCACCTGTCCAGGGTGTTCTCCCTGCTGCTGCCCACCTGCCCAGGGTGTTCTCCCTGCTGCTGCCCCCCCGCTCAGGGTGTTCTCCCTGCTGCTGCCCACCTGTCCAGGGTGTTCTCCCTGCTGCTGCCCACCTGCCCAGGGTGTTCACTGCCATGTTCTGCTGGCTCCAAGAGCTGCAGTCCCAGCAGAAGCAGCTGCCACAATCTGAAATTAGGTCTCACACTCATCCCACATGCTTTGTTTTATCCCATGTCGTTAATCCAGACATCATCAATCTGGGACACGAGTGTCCCCTGTTTGCAGGTCCTTGGCAGAAGTAGCCTAGTAAAACACTGGTGACAAACAGTAATTACCCAAATTACTGCACTAATCCAGTGTAACAATGCAAACACACATTGTAATTCATGAAAACCAAACAAACACAACTTACACATGTACATTGCATTTACAATGAAAGAAGATTCTCTAAAATAACCAATATTATCTTGGAAATAATACAAGAAAATAAACACAACCAACATTCAGAACAGAAAAGCAGCAAAACTTTATTACTAATTCCCAAGTGGAAGGATGCAGCCCTTTTTATTCCATTAGGAATAGCTTTAAAATCAGCAATTCCAGGTAATATTCACTCAGGAGTGCAAAAGAAACTGGTTCAAGAGAAGGCAAACCTACTCTAATAAAATGTTGGTGATGTATTTTGTATGCAGCAATAGTGAAACTGAAAGTAAAAGCATCCTCTTTGATAATCAGATTTGAAAGTTAGTTTTGAAAAGCTGGAACAGAAAAGGTCCACAAATACAGTTTAAGTGATGGGGAAAAGAGAAAATGACAGGTTTTAAGTGTTTTCTGTTTAATAATGAGAAGACTGAAAGGTGATAATTGTATTCACATTACTGAGAAGTACTTTAGTCAAATACAGGTTATGAGACTTAATGAATTAGAATTAACTGGTGTGAGATAAAGGCTGAAACAAGAGTGTAGGGGGTAGTTCTGACCACAAACTCCATGAAGGCCAATGTGTTCTCACTGGGACTTCCCTTAAGTAATAACATCTCCGAATAACTCACACAGGTCCTTGCTGGCTGATAGAATCTAAAAGCCAAAGTTCACATAGATTTTAAGTTCCTTTACAGTTCATTCTAGACTCTTACTACAAGTCATCATTATTTAAGGAATAAAAGGTTTTTAAAGCCACACACTGAAACCTTTTAGAAAAACTAAGGAAACAGTTTGGACCTGACTTCCTGAGGGATTTCACCAATTCATATTTCATACAAGGAAAAGCTCCAAACTCATATTGAAACTAGCTTTCCTTACAGGCAGGATTGGTGCAGCTCATTCTGAATCACAGCTTCAGACCAGGAGCACCGCTTACCCAATCTGAATTTCTATCTGAGATATCAGATAGATGGTTTAGCTCCCTTGTATCCAGTGGGCTTCAGCTATGGTTCATCTTTTTTGTCTGGAAGGTCTGAATTGCCCCCATGTACATACTGACACCATTACAAGATCTATGGGATGTCTGGTGCTGATGCAGCCACCTCTGTAGTAGTCACCAATGTCCAGTCTGATAAATCCTGCCTTGAATAGCCATATCATAACCATGACAGTACCAACAATGCCATCATTTCTGGGGCCTCGAAATAGATCCTTTGCAGTTTCCTGATGACAGAAAAGGTATAATGTCAAAGATGTAAACAATCAAAGACAACACTACATTCCATTCCATTGGAGAGCAGAAGTGCTCTGTCCACAGGAAGAGAAGCCAAGCAGCTGATGAATCGTTACCTTAATTCCAGTGCCTGAAGGGGCTCCAAGAGGTCTGGACTTCAGACAAGGGCCTGGAGTGACAGACAGAAGGAAATGGCTTCCCACTGCCAGAGGGTGAGTTTAGTTGGGATCTTGGGAAGAAATTCTTCCCTGTGAGGGTGGTGAGGCCCTGGCACAGGTTGCCCAGAGAAGCTGTGGCTGCCTCATCCCTGGAAGTGTCCAAGGCCACATTGGATGGGGCTTGGAGCAACCTGGTCTAGTGGAAGGTGTCCATGGCAGGGAGGTGGAACTGGATGAGGTGTCAGGTCCCTTCCAACCCAAACCATTCCATGATTCAATGATCACTGAGTCCAACTACTCCCCCAGCACTCCCAAGACCACCACTAACCCACGTCCCCAAGTGCCACATTCACACCACTGGTAAATCTCCTCAGGGATGGGGACTCCTCCAGTGCCCTGGGCAGCTGTGCCAAGGTTGGACAGCCCTTTCTAGGAGGAATCTTCTGAGTATCCCACCTAAACCTCTTCCGGTGCACCTTGAGGCCATGACCTTTCATCCTGTCATTTATTGCCTGAGTGCAGAGCCTGACCCCCACTTGGCTCTCCCCTCCTGTTATGGAGTTGTAGAGAGCGAGAAGGTCCCTCGTGAACCCCCTCTTCTCCAGGCTGAGGCCCGCCAGCTACCTCAGCCGCTCCTGGTGCTCCAGACCCTTCCCCAGCTCTGTTCCCTTCTCTGGACACGCTCCAGCCGCTCAATGTCCTTTTCGTGAGGAGCCCAAACCTGCCCCTAGACTGGAGCCACCTCAGCAGTGCCCAGCGCAAGGGGCTCATCCCTCCCTCGCTAGCGCAGGGACCCCTCANCCACCCCCGCCTGACTCAGCGCCGGCCCGGCCCTCACAGCGGCGGCGGCTGCCGGGCGGGACGAGCTGGGACATGAAAGGTGGAACAGGCGCTGCCACGCCCGGGGCTGCGGGGAATCTCGCTTAACCCTTCCCTGCCCGCGGGGCCTCGGCTCCGGAGCGGGGACAGTGAGGGAGGTGGACAGGAGGCCGCGCCTGTAGGCCTCAGACCTCCTTTCACAGCACCCCCAGGGACACGGGGGACACAGCCCCGCCGCAGGGTCCCCATACCGCCGCAGTGGAGAGGGCTCTGCCCCCGACCCCTCCTGTTGCCCTGGTGCCATTGCCCAGGAGCTGCTGCTCGTCTGCCCCCAGCAGACCCAGAGCACGAGAAGTGCCCGAGGAGCCCAAGTTCCCCTTTCTGGGAGCCGCAGGGCTACGACCGAGCTGGGGCCAGCGCCCAGGGGCCCTGCCCGCGGCTGGGGGCCAACGTCTGTGCCCGGGGCTGTGGTGGGGGTCCATGTCAAGGGCCAAGACGGGACAGGGGCTGGGGCCCTGCCCTGCCCCGCTCCCAGTCCCGAGCTGGTCTGACAGGCTCGGGGCAGACGGGAAGGGAGAGGCCTCCGGCGGCTCAGGAATGCGCAGCCCTTATCTCTGGCTCCCTGCGCGCCTGGGGAGGGAACAGCTCTCCAGAGTTTGCCTTTCTCTCGCTCTTACTCACCCCCGCTCTGCCCTGGGTGGAGCCTCGCTCGCCTGGCTCCCAGGTGAATCAGGTTGCAGGCACGTCCAAGTGAGCAGAGAGTGACCCACCACCTGCCCCAGCTCACCTGGGAAGGTAGAGAAGGGTGGAGGCCTCGTGGGTACCTGCATGGCCGCCTGAGCCAGAGAGTGACCCACCACCTGCCCACCATTTGCCCGGCTTCCCTGGGAAGGTAGGAGAAGGGCAGATACCTTCTGGGGTACCTGCATGGCTGCGTGAGGTGGAGGTCAAGGGCTGGGGAGGGCCTATCCTGCTCTTCTGCACAGGGCTGAGCACCTGGCATCTGGGACAGGGAATTACGCAGGCAATCCATGAACAAGAGATTGCTGCTTCTACGCAGGAAGGCTCCAGTGGCAGGAGCTCCCAGTTACGCCATGATGGGGAGAAGGGAGAGAGACAGGAAGAGATGGGAGAGGCAAGGGGGGAGAGAGAATGTCCCAGCATTGTCAGCAGGGATTGGGTATGATGAGGGAAGGGATCCAGAATGTCCCAGTTCTGGCAGCAGGGATGGGAGATGGTGAGAGAAGGGACCTGGAATGTCCCAGCTATGTGTCGGGGATGGCAAGGGAAGGGACTCTTCTGTCCTCAGATCAAAACTGCTTATCAAACACTTCACACAATTGTGTCCTGTCCCCTTTGAGAAATCCCTGAGGAGCGGATATTCCCAAACTCAGCCTCATTCTTTGGGAAGAGTCTTGCAGCCTGATTGAGCTCCCCATAATAGAGCCCAAGCTGGCCTCCTCTTTGAATCAGGAACGCTGTAGGGATGTGTGGTCAGGAGATTGGGACAGAGGGGATGTGCTGTGAGGGCCGAGGTCTGTGGTGGTCAAGGAGCTGGGAAGCAACTCCCGAGGCCCCTGCATTCCACACATATGGATTGGGTGTGCAGCCGAGTGCTGACACGGCCCACGAGCCCTGACACAGTCATGCACGTACAGGCAGGAGCACAGACAGATGCGTGTGGACAGGCGTGCACAGGCACACGGGCTGGCACTCACTGAGTTTTCCATAGGTGTGAGCCTGACAGACCTCAGGATTTGTGTGTGAGGAGAGGAAGGGGATGGCTCCGTGTTGCTCACTCTAAATTGGCCAAGGTCAATAGGGGTCAATTATGAATCTTGCCTGGCCTGAGGATTGGGTTCTCCATCTCCTAGAACAGTTAGAAAGAGAAGAGGCACCTGTGAAGGAACAGAAGTACTGATCACATCCTTCTGCTGCTGAAAATACCTAATTTGTGGAAGCTGCAATAAGCTCAGCTGCAAGAGAGGCCAAAAATAGGTCAGTAACAGCAAACTACCCCAAACCAGAGCAGTGACAGTGACAGCAGTGCCAAACACCAGTTCCCAGTTCCCTATGCATATGTTCTCCCTGGATCAGGAGGCAGGGAAGCACAGTGTGCCCCTACCCCATTAGATGGACACACGGGAGCTGCAGTTTAGGGAGAGAAAGATGTTTTCATTTTGGTCTCACTCCCATTTACCTGAGGGGCTTTATAGTTGCATTTGAAGGGTAAAAAGAGAGTTGGATTTGCTGTGACCTGGCAATAGGAGTATTCTGAGAGGGAAAAAAAAAGTCTTACTCTTCATATGGTTTAGGGGAAATTCCATGCCAAAGGAAAAAGTTGTTCCCCCATCCCTGGAAGGTTCAAGACCAGGCTGGATGAGGCTGGGAGCAGCCTGGTCTGTTGGAAGGTGTCCCTGCCCATGGCAGAGGGGTGAAACAAGATGGGTTTGAAGGTCCTTTCCAACTCAAACCATTGTCTCTGATTCTCAGATTCTATAAATGTGGTAATGTCTGTATGCTTGTGCCAGAGCAGGGTCATGGCTCAGGACAGATTCACCCATGTTCTAGACATAATTTTTGTGGCAATCACAACTTTCCAGGCAATTAAAATTCACCTCCAAACCCTGCAGGATTGGAATTCTTTGCATTTTACAGTTACATGGGACACATCTGGACTGCTTATCAGGCAATTAATTGTAGTCTTAATTTGGAAGAGGAGATTGATGAGTGCATTTCTAAAATCAGTGTGTGTGGGAAGTAAAAGTCAAGGGCAGCACATGGTTCTCCTTCTCCAAATTAGACTGTACACTGTTTGTCCTTCTTTTTGAAGTTCTGTTTTTTAGACTTCCTTATACTTGCTACCTTTTGAATAAAAAGCCAGGGAAAGGGAGTGGCTGAAGGATAGTGAATGTGGCATGGCATTGCTTTTGTAGATGTGGCATTTGGGGACATGGGTTAGTGGTGGCCGTGGCAGTGCTGGGAGAGCAGTTGGACTCGAGGGTCTCAGGGAGCTTTTCCAACCCAAAGGATTCTGTGATTATTCGGATAATCTGCTCTCTAAGAGACACCTTTTGCATGCAGGATGACATTTCATTTCCAGCTGCTGTAAACATCAGGTTTTGTGCTTGTGACTCCCCACAGCTCAGATTTCCCTGTCCACTCTGTACCCTTGTTGCACGGGACAGTTAAGGCTGACATGTTAACATGCTGCCACTGTGGGACATGTTGACAGGTGTCTCAGTAACCACTTCACAAAGAAAATTACAACATGTAATTCTTCTGCCACTTTTCCCTTCCTCTGGCCTGCAGAAAGATCCCCTGGATATTCCAAATGTCTGGCCACTTTCCTGATTCTCCAGCAAAGAATATTCTGTGGGATCCCTTGCCCTAGTAAGCAGAGATGAGTGAGAGTCCAGTGGGTGTTGGAGGTGCAGACCAGGCTCCCAGTTCCACTCTGCCACATGTCTGTAGCATTCACGGCATTCACTACTCCCCTGAGACACAGAAAGAGTTCTTGAGCCATTTATCAGGGTCAGCTGCCACAGGTGTGAACATGGAAAGCACAGCTGTGATCTGTGGAAGCTCAGTGAGTAATTGATTAATTGAAGCAATTCCTCATCTGATGGCCAAAACTTCTGAAGTGAAACTCCCAGGCTGCAGCAGGCAGACATACTGTGGTTTTTTTAATGGTGACCGAGATCCATACAAGACCATCCAGAGTAAAAAATGGGATGACATTCACTCAGATGATTAACATGGAATAATCAGCTGGTCAGATGGCCAGAGGAGAAGGTCTGGGGCATTATATGGCATTGTAACAGGAATAAAAAATTCCAGCCAGAAATTTTGACAGTAAGCCAGGCTTTGAGCCTACTGCTTGAAGAGGACATTGAGAAGGAGAACATGGTAAGACTTAGCAGGAAATGCAGAGAGGAGAATGGAAAGAGAAAAAATAAGGAGTTGGCAGAGGCAGTTGTAGCTAAAAAAGTGTCTAATCCAGGTTATTGCCCACATTTCACTGTCCTGTCCTGTGGAATGTGCCTGAGCCCTGCTTGGTGAGAAGAGCAGTTCATGGGAAGGTGTCCAGTGTCCATTATCATGCAGTCACAGAGTGGTTGGGTTGGAAGGGACCTTCAAGACCATCTCATCCCATGCCCCTGCCATGGGCAGGGACACCTTCCACTAGACCAGGTTGCTCCAAGCCCCATCCAGCGTGGCCTTGGACACTTCCAGGGATGGGGCAGCCACAGCTTCTCCAGGCAGCTTCCTCTTTGCCCCAGCTCTTGTACGATTCTATGGCCACGTGTTCTGGCCAAAGTAGGAAATTCTGGGCAGCACTTCAGAACTACATTTGCTGCACCACTGTGAGACTGGCAGGTGAGAAGAGGCCTTAACCTGAGAGATCCTTTTCAGGAGATGTCCAACCCTTAGGATGGAAAAGGAACACATGCAGGAGCAGCTTCTGGAGAGGGCGAGCATGTCCTGCTGTTCATACAGGTTCTTCCTCTGCAGCAAGATCAGAAGGCACTGGCTTGTCCTTCCATCACACAGTGCAGAATTAAAAACCCCACCCCTTAAACCATATTCCAGGAGACAGGTCCCTTCCCAGATGATTTACCAAGTACAACATTTTCTTGAGAGCAAACTAACACTTTCCATGTCTCACTGTCACTGTGTCTGCTCCAGTCATTTTCCCTCAGGCATTGCTGTCCTCTCCTAAACCCAACCCTCCCAGAACATAAGCAGTCTGTTTGCATTGAATCTTTCCTATTTTTTGAGGCTGAATATTTTCTTTTAAAAAATTGATTTGTAAACTTTGTGTGTTGAGACATTTTGGAAACATGAATTTTTTTCACAGCCCATCCTAAGAGATGTCAGTGATGCCATTGAATGTGGTGTACGGGCCAGGTGGGGCCCATCACAGGGATCAGAATTGCCTTGGTTCATTTCTTGCCCATGGTCTGGAAGTCCTTCAAGTGTTGATAGCACAGAGGGGTTTGTGGCTGGCTGTGCAGAGTGTGGGCTAAAGAATAGTCTGTCTGGGCTTTCTTTTCTTGGTGGTATCCAGGGCAGTGAAAAGATGAGGTGGTTAAGCCCAGGAACTTGTGCCTGTACTTGCACATAAGGGGTCTGGGGGACAAATCGGGTCTTCTCAGCCCCTTCCAGACTCAGGGATCCAGCCCTGCCTCCTCCCAGGCAGTTCCTTCCTGGGTGCTACCAGGCCCTGGGCAGCCTCAGCTCCTGGGAGTGTCCCAAAGCAGTGGAGCAGGTCCAGCCAGGGAAGGGATCACCTGAGCGAGGCAGCCTGGGAACTGGCTGTGCAGGCAGAACACGTAACAACAAGCACTGGAGTCAGCACTGGGGAGGCAGATGGAGCCAGCCCCAGGTGCTGAGGCATCAGCAGGGCTGGCACCAGGCACAGCAGATGAGAGAGAAAGGGAACTGAGCCGGTTCCCTTTTGCTTAGACTGGGCAAACACGGTCCAGCACCCTTGATTCACACCTGGCACAAAGGCTCTGGAGGAAGGCAGCTCCTTTTATTTATTTTAATCTGTAGGGCTTCGTGGTGATCACAGCATGTCCGAATCTGTGATTTCCTGCTGCTCTGTTAGGAAAAAAACAGTAAAAGTCTATTGAAATGGAACGTAATATGGACAGGCACCAAATGCTGCCCAAGTCAGCAGGTTTGTGCTTTTCCTGCTTTCTGCTCTTATAGTGAATCCAGAGGTAAAGGGACAGTTTTTACCTCCAGCTTCATCTGTCAGCCACTTTTCCTTACATTAAATATTCCATGTGGTTGAGTGTTTTTCTGTGTGGAGGAATCTGCAGGCTATGATCATATCTGACTCTTCCCTTTATTAAGGGAGTCTGGCAGCTTTTGGGAATCACAAAACTGAATGCATGTGACAGGTATCATAGCCAGTAAAGTCGCTCCCATTTATACCAGTAGGAACAGAGGCAGATCTCAGGCCAAGCTGAGGGGAAATTTCCCTTGGAGACTCTCTCCTCACCCCCCCCAGCCTTGATCATAGCACAGGGATGGCTGAGACCTGCATGCTCCTTCCTTTCTACCTGTTCCTCTCCTTCTGATGTTTTTTTGGCCCAGGAGGGGAGTGACTCCAGTGGGACTCCCCATGCACGGACACAGCAGCAGCAGCCGGCACAGTGTCTTTGGCACGGCCCAGGCAGACGGGCGGAGGAGAACTGAATCCTGCTTCTCATCAGCCCATTCTATCACCCTTCATCTCCCACTTCTAAAGTTTCTGACAAGCTGCTTGATGCTCTCCTTCATCCACTGCCCCTGAGCATGGGAGGAGTTACTGCAAACAGCCACAGAGCTGCCTTCTGTTCTCCTGCAGCTTCCTCCTGCAAAACCCAACCACCAGCTCAGATCAGTGTGCGAGGGAGAGTGCCAACAGTATCCGTACCACCTTCTTTCTGTGGGATTCTTGGGGCTTCCTGTGCAGGGCCAGGAGTCTGACTTGATGGTCCTTGTGTGGCCCTTCCAACTCAGGAGATTCTGTGTTTTTTCCATACCCTTCTGTGTACCTGTCTGTGCTCATCCTTGTCCCAGCCACTGTATTAGGAGAAGGATTTCCTGGGGAGGAACTGAAGTTTGCAGGTTTGGTTCTAAAGGTTCTGATCATGAGTGGTGATACTTCTAAATGTACGGACATAATTTCATGGAATGACCACTTAGGATAGCAGAGAAGTGCGTGAAATGCCAAATAATGATAACAGACTTGTAGAATGTGTGAAGAAGTGGCACTGTGACACACAGGAGTGGGCTGGAACACTGCTGCTCTGGAAACAGGCTGGGATAGCTGGGGGTGTTCAGCCTGGAGAATAGAATGCTCCGGGGACATATCAGAGCCTCTTCCAGTGACTAAAAGGGCTCCAGGAGAGCTGGAGAGGGACTTTGGTCAAGGGCCTGAAGTGACAGCACAAGGGAAATGGCTTCTCACTGCCAGAGGGCAGGGTTTAGATGGGATATTGGGAAGGAATCATGGAATGTTTTGGGTTGGAAGGACCTTAAATCTCATCCAGTCGCACGCCCCTGCCATGGGCAGGGACACCTTCCACTATCCCAGGTTGCTCCAGGCCCCGTCCAACCTGGCCTTGGACACTGCCAGGGATGGGGCAGCCACAGATTCTCCGGGCAACCTGTGCCAGGGCCTCACCACCCTCACAGGGAAGAGTATGTCTCCAATATCTGACTCATCCTCCTGTCAAAGTTGCCTCCCATCCTCTAGGTAAATTCTGGTATAAAGCATTGAGAGTTCCAAGCAGGATCTTGGTAGGATGGATTGTGTGTCAGGGTAAGGGGGAATCGCGGAGTTAAAACAATTGAGGTCTGAACACTGAGGCTTTAGCAGGCTGATCTGTTAATGTCTGGGAGAAAAATTAAGAGAATATTTGGCCAAACGTGAGCATGTCTGTTAGAAGATGAATCTTATCCCATATTTCTTGGATATTATTCACTTATTTTCCATCACCTGCAAGGGGGTGCAGGTAGGCATGTTATACATACATATTTGGTCACTGACCCTTGAGGAATAATCCTGGTTCTTAAACTTGGGGGTTTTGGGACATTCCAGGTGCCTTTGGGCATCTAAAGCACAGCACATGTGACACAAGCTGTGCAGAGACTCACAGCTTCCTCAGCAGCAGCTGGAGGCAAGGCCAGGTACCTTCGGGCATCCCAAGTGACGTGGAGCGCCTCTGTGCGAACACCTCAGTCGCTGCCCTGGCTATGGTTTGTTTGCACTTTTTTTATAGTGACTTACTCAAGACCTAAGGGCTCCGTGACGGGAGGATTTCCCCCCTTGCTGCCTAATTTCCCTTCTGGAATTTTTCTTTCCTTGAAGCACCAGGGCCTTGGCTGCAGGATCAGTGGGGATGTTGCCAGTGTGTTCAGCAGTCTGAAGAATGTCTCAGGTCCTGTATCGGTGTTTTCTGCTCAAAAAATCCAGCTTAAAACAATTGCTGGAATGTTTTCCCAGGTCATATTGGCAGGATGTAGCAGGATTCCTTTCCTTTCCTGTGCAGTGCCAGGGCAGTTCTCTCCCACTCTTCCTGGGAAGCTTTTCCTGATAAAATTGTGGCTACCAAAGGCATAGAGGCATTGGTGATGTGTTTGAGCTTTCCTGTTCCGTTCTGGAGCTGCACTGCAGGGTTTTTGGACTAAGGGACTTCAGGGCCTTAGTTTTCCAATATTGTCATGAAAATGGAAGGAGGGATGTTCAGGGCTTCCCTCTGGCCAAACACGTCACACAGCTTCTCACAGCTGCAGGTGCTGGGTTGACATGAGCTCGTCTCCTCCTGTTCCCACTGACAGTTCAGTGCCTGAGCTGTAGCTGGACACAGAGTATCTTGTTACCCATTATAAAGAATATTTTTTTACCCATTATAAAGACCCCCAAATGAATTGCCACACCTTACTCTTTTTAGCATCCTCATTTTTCCCTCAATTCCTCATTACTCGTGTCAGAAGATTTTGTAAACTGGGACCAGCAATTAAAATAAAATTAAACTCCTAATTAAATAAAATAAACAAGCATGTAAGTAAAATTCTCTATTAATCAGAAGTTACAAGCTGAAAATCTGCATTTGGGGTATTTTTATTTTGTGACTCTTTGACAGTTGTGATAGTTCAGTGAGTTTCTTTGACAGTTGTGATAGTTCAGAATTCCAAAAATACAACATTTGTCTTTCTCTGGGGTGAAAGAAGCTGCAGGAAATAGATTTGCAGGTGAAGTTCAAACAAGGAGCCAACCCCTGCTTGGAGTCACAGAATATGCTGAGTTGGAAGGCGCCACAGGGATCATCGAGTCTAGCTCCTGGCCCTGCACAGGACCATCCCCAGGAGTCCCACCATGTGCCCATGAATGTTGTCCAAATGCTTTTTGAACTCTGCCAGGGAGCCCGTGCAGTGCCCAACCACCCTCTGGGTGAAGAACCTTTTTCTAATTTCCAACCTAGCCCTCCCCTGATCCAGCTCCAGCTGCTCCCTCGGGTCCTGTCACCGGTCACCACAGAGAAAAGATTGGTGTCTGCTCCTCCTCTTCCTCTTATGAGGAAGCTGTGGAGTGCAGTGAGGTCTCCCCTCAGTCTCCTCCAGGTTGTTTGAGGCGCTCCTGATGGAGGAGAATCCAACCATCAAGGAAGAGTACTAATAACTGATACATGTCCAGTCTCCTGTCCCTCTGAGGGGAAACCTGACGTGGTGTTCCCTGAACTCCTGTTAAAAGGAACCAAGGCTGAAAGCATGGGATGCCCTACAAAATACATGCAATACACAGTTCTGGAGTAAAAAAATAACAAGGCAATGTGGCACACTAAGTAATCCATCTCCTGTTTCCTGAGGCATGTGAACTGCTCCTCCACCAAATCCAGCCTTGCTCTGGGATAATGGACACACATAGAATGGATCAAGGCTAGTTAAGAGAGAAGTGAAAAGATAGGAGTTTTAAAACCAGTTCTGTCTTAGAAACCTCCCTCTGGCACACAGATGTCAGCCAGAAATGGTATGTGATTGCTTCCATCTGATTTGGAGAGGAATTGCTTTCCAAATAGTGGATTATTTGATCCAGGCTGGAGAACCAACCTGGCTGTCAGGAGCTTCATGACACGAAATCTGACCCAGGGCCTCACGGCTCTGCCAGCTGCAGACAGGCGATCCCAGGAGCTGGAAGAGAGCAAAACAAAATAAAAAAAAAACTCCATGAACTAAGTGCAGAATCCATCTGAATTCAGTAAGATGGGCTGTATCAGGAGAAATTTATTTATTCCTTGACCTTAACTCAGCTCACGCCCACCAAAGTGGCAGAAGGTCATAAATAATTTTTGGGGTTCCAGGTAATTTCTTCCCTTCTTGTTTACCTGACAGGGAGGGATTTTGGAAGATTATTGAAATATCCGTTGTTTTGTGCATGTGTGTGTGTATATGTATGTGTGTATAATTGTTTATTTATTTATTTATTCACTTATATATATAACCCAGCATTTTTCTTGCAAACTGAGAATTCATCAACATGGTTTTGTTCTTGTTGCAACCCAGGGAATTAAAGGGTGCCAACAATTAATAGAATCATGGAAGCACAAGATGGATTGGGTTGGTAGGGACCTTAAAGCTCATCTTGTTCCACCCCATGCCCTGGGCAGGGACACCTTGTGCTAGACCAGGTGGCTTCAAGCCATGGAACACATGCAGAGCTGGGCAGACACTTATGGGGGCATAAACACAACTTCTGGCTTTGATTTCACAGTTCTGAGTCGTGGGTCTATTTTGGAGGCAATAACCCCCCTATCCCCTTACAGTACGAGCAGAGTTTTCCAGACCTCCTCCAAACGTCCCTTGCAGGCTCCCCCTGACCATCCCTGCCAGGCCAGCAGCCCAGCCCCATTGCTGTGTTCACTGGTACCAGGGCACCCCCAGCTCTGTATCCATGTTCTCCCACTGTCTCAGGAAACGCATGAGGATCAGTTTGCTTTTGCATCAAATTTACTTCTTCGCTGGTACCATTTTTCCTGCTTATTCACAAATATAGCAAGCACCACAAACACTTGGGGAACTCAAGTGACTCCTGGCTGTAAAAAGTGGGAGCAGAGCTTGACCCTCATCTGGCTGCACCCTCCTGTCAGGGAGTTGCAGAGCAATGGAGGATTTCTCCCAGATCAGCCCAGCTGAGCACAGGTGTTTCCTGATGTCCCTCCAAACCTACCACCTGCAAGGGTAATTTTCTGCCCATTTAGTCCTTGTGCTGGCCATGGCGATGCCTGGTCACAATTTGTAGATGCCTTTCTCTAGACTGAGGAGTCACAGTTCAGGCGTAAACCACAGTTTTGGGGATGTGAGGAATAAAACATCCATATCCCCAGCCCACTCCGGCTGTGAGTTCCTCCTGAACCTGTGTAGTGCTGCTGTTTTCTGTGGTCCTTCTAAGCAACAGTCAGTATTACCTGATGCTTCTTTAAAGCTCAACCTTCTCCTTCATTTATAAATGTAGTGAAATAATTATATTAATCAATATGAAATTGTTTCACCACTTTACCAATATGACATTCCCTGTGCTGTTTTGATTGTCCAGCAGTACCACACGGTTCTTCTCATGCTTCTTCCTTTTAATGTTGCAGTTGGTCCTTTGTCTCTCACTCTCCCGTCTCTGAGCACTGTGAGCAGTTTGCTGTGTGACCGTTGTCCCCTTTGTGGGTTATATCTGGATGAGTCAGATATGTTGTTCTCCTATCCAAGATGAATGGAACGTGGGAGCGTGTCCTTAAAATGACATGACATTGCTGAAATAGTTAAAAGCAGGAACATTGGTGACTTGAGCATCCTAAAATCACAGAACCCCAAGATGGTCTGAGTGGGAAGGGACCTTAAAGACCATTTTGTTCCACACCCCTGCCATGGACAGGGGCACCTTCCACCAGAGATACATAGTGGAGTGCTCCGCACTTGAAGAGAAAAAAGAATTCGAGTGGGAAGATAAATGCAGACAATTCAGACTGTAAAGGCAGCTGCATGTGTGGACTATAAAGATGATTATCTGTTGCAGTACATCACACGTGGACCTGTTGGATTTTCCTATCCTTACAGTAAGACCATAATTTTTCCTGTTGTATCATGCAGCTTTACCAGGAGTTTCAGTTTGGAGCAGGAGTAGCTTGTGGGAGGTTGAGGCAGGAGTAACACAGCACTGCTCTGTGCTAGGCAGGTGGTCGGATAAGAACTTGAAACTAGTTTATCCTTACAGCTCTGAATGAGAGTGACAGTCTGAGTCTGAAGTCTTTATCTTCCTCCCAGTCCATGGCAATCCCTCCCATTTTGGAAGCAGAAATGTTGGATGGCAGCGACAACAGCAGCGACCCTCACCTTCTGTACTTACACTCATAACTTAGCAGGAGTCACTCACTCTTTTGGGGATCAGGAGGAAGTCTCTGCTGGCACCTCAGTGGGGGGGGTGCAGGAAAAGAATATTCCATTGACATTAGTTCGGAGTCTAAAGCCAAGGTGCTTTGAGCAATTTGTGGATCAGTCAGATACTACTGTTGTGGCACAAGCTTTTCTTTCAAAAATGGGTTAAAATCAGATTTGTCTATAGTCTCAAATAATTGTCCCCTATAGACAATTATCAAATATTGCATGTGAGCTCCTTCAGCTCTGTTTTTTCTCAACATTAGCAGACTGAAGAAGTGATCACATCCCTTGTTTTTTATTTCTTCATTCATCTCACGAAGACTCCTCTGCCATCTGACTGTGTTACACCAGCAGGACATCCCTAAACTCACCTGCACCCATGCACTGCCTGCTTCTGTTCGTGTGCTGAGGTGGTTATAACACCTGATTTTTCAGGGTCCAGAGGGTGCTCTTGTCTTCAGACAGGCATTTTGGTTTAGGGCCACATTACATATAGTAAATAACTTCTGTAGCATTTGGAAATTAATTTTAATGGAGTATAGATAATAACCACCTACAGATTTGCTCCTGACTTTAAAACAAATGATAAATTGAAGCTTAGCAACCAGCAGCCTAAAAGAGAAAGTTGGGCATTCTGTTGGATACATCAGCCTTGCTTATCCCAGGGCTGCCTGGTTGATTTGTTCTTTATTTTGGCCCGAAACAGTTAACTGTGTAAAGGTAATGGTTAAGTGACTCACACCTTTGCTTAATTTTAGGCTCCCATGCCTTTGGATTGAACTTTCTCCAGCATTGCTCCATGTGCTTTTAATATCTTCCCTTTGCCTTTGCTCTATGAGGAAGATGTGTCGCTGTCATGACACCGCTCTCATGGATGTTTTTTCTTTCCGTCCAGCTTTCCCTCCCCTCATGGCTCGTCGGTCTCAAAGCTCCTCACAGGGGGACAACCCCCTCGACCCCAACTACCTTCCCCCTCACTACAAGGAGTATTACCGCCTGGCCCTGGATGTGCTCACAGAGGAGGGCAAGGAGAGTTACCAGCGCTTCCTGGCCGAGGAGGCGGCCCCCGATTTCCTCTGCGGCTCTGAGGTGGATCACATCATCCAGAACCTCCAGAAGCCCCAGTACGCCAACCAGGAGGGCAGCACGGACACTGCAGGGGACAATGACATGGACGGATCCTCCGGGACTTACTGGCCCATGAACTCAGATCTTGCCGTTCCTGAGCTTGACCTGGGCTGGCCGATGGTCTTTGGGTTCAGGGGAACAGAGGTGACAACATTGGTGCAGCCACCTCCGCCAGACAACCCCAGCATTAAGGAGGAGGCTCGCAGGATGATTCGAGCAGCTCAGCAGGTGAGACAGGGAGAGCCCAGCTAGAGCAGAGGTAAAATCACACATGTGCTGGAGCAGCATCAGAACAGAGAATCATAATGGAGTGGTTTGGGTCAGAGGGACCTTAAAGCCCATCCAGTCCCACCCCTGGCCATGGGCAGGGACACCTTCCACTAGCTCAGGTTGCTCCAAGCCCCGTCCAGCCTGGCCTTGGACACTTCCAGGGACAGGGCAGCCACAGCTTCTTGGGGCAGCCTGTGCCAGGGCCTCACCACCCTCACAGGGAAGAATTTCTTTCCAATATCTCATCTAACCCTGCCCTCTGGCGGTGTAAAGCCACCCCCCCTTGTGTTGTCACTCCACCCCTTGTCCAAAGTCCCTCTTGAGCTCTCTTGGAGCCACTTTAGGCACTGGAAGGAGCTGTAAGGTTTCCCTGGAGCCTTCTCTTCTCCAGGCTGAGCAACATCAGGTCTGGTGCCAATTCCCTTAACTTTGCTTCCAGAAGCTGACAAAGGAGCAGGATGATTCAAATCCACCACTGACTGCACTAAAGCTTGTCTCTGCTCTGCTCTCATGGCACGGTGTCCAAGGCCACGCTAAAATACACCAAGAGTTCACAGAATCCCAAAACAGTTGAAATTGGAAGGGGCCTCTGGAGCTGGTCCTGTCCAGCCCCCCTGCTCAGAGGAGGTTGATTAGAGAGTGTCAGTCAGGATGTGTCCTTGAGCATCCCCAAGCATGGAGACTAAGCCTTTCTGGACAGCCTGTTCCCATGTTCATGGTCTCCTTACAGTCCCAGAGGCTTTTCTGTAACTAAACTGTAATTTCCTGTATTTCAGTCTGTGTCTTGTCCTCTCCCTGGGCACCACTGAGAAGAGTTTGGCTCCTTCTTCCTTACGCCCTTTCCATCCAGTATTTATACTCACGGAGCTGGGAGGGGCAGGAAGGTAGACCTGTGAAGCTGCTTCCCAAATAATCAGCACATGAATGCAGCTGAATAGTGGCTGCCTGAATGTTGGCCAGGAAGTTGCCTAAAAATGGCACGTGGATGTTGGAGCGGGGGGAGCAGATCCATACACCATCCAGTGTGATTACAGGGACAAAAAATTCATGGAATCATTGGATTGAAGAGTCAGGGAACACCCAGGGAGGTTTCCCCTCACCTGCATTCACAGAACATGCACCTTCCTGGACAGAAATTCTCTTTCCAGTTCGGGGCCCACAGTGCTTAATGGAACCTTTAATTGGGATGTTTCCTGTTCCAAAAGGAAGCTGGAATGAAAGTTCCTGTTTCAAAAGGAAGCTGAGATGGGGACAGTGCAGCTTTGGGGTGTGAGGAGCTGGGAAACATGGTTGGTCAGGGCATGAGCCAGGACAGGTGGCTGATGTCCCTGCATCCCTTCCCCAGGTGGTGGCCATTGTGATGGACATTTTCACGGATGTGGATCTGCTGTTCGAGGTGCTGGATGCTGCTTCTCGCCGAGTGCCTGTCTACATCCTGCTGGATGAAATGAACTCCCAGCTTTTCCTTGATACAGCTGCTAAGTGCAGAGTCAACCTAAACTATGTGGAGGTGAGCAAAGACCTGCCCTACCTGATTCATGTCCTAAGGGGGATATGTCCTGCAACACAGAGGGCCAGTATGGCAGGAAGCACCTGAGAAAGGGGAGAACAGGCCGTAGCCTGGTGAAAGATGAGTGTGAGTAAAGTGAGGAGAGCTGGCACAACATGGGGTGAAGGCTGAAGACATGCTGAGAAAGGGGTTTGTGTCGGTGTGTCTGCAGGCAGAACCACTGGAGCTGGAGGATAATCCCAGTGGTAGGATGGAGGTTAAAAGGAGACAGGGAAGGAGGGCCAGGGAAGGGAATGAGGGTCCCATCTGAGTCAATGCCTTTCTGGTTTGCAGTTCCTGAGGGTGAGGACAGTGTCTGGCCCAACCTATTACTGCCGCACGGGAATGTCCTTCAAAGGGCACCTGAAGGAGAAGTTCCTGCTGGTGGACTGCATGGTGGTGCTGAGCGGCAACTACAGGTGAGGAGCCCTGCCCTGCTACCTGTCCAGTTCAGAGAGAGACACTCAGGTGCTTTGTGCAAGGGGCTGGCTGCAGAGGTGCTCAGCTCTAATCTGATCCATTCCAGGGAGAATTTGCCATAGCGAAAGGAGTGTAACATTTGCATCTTAGTCTGGACCAAATGAACTTAGGACCTCCACTCATAAATCATCAAATCACAAAATGGTTTGTGTGGGAAGGGTCTTTAAAGCTCATCTTGTTCCACCCCCACAGCCCTTTGCCATGGGCAGGGACACCTTCCACTAGACCAGGTTGCTCCAATCCCCGTCCAAGCTGGCCTTGGACACTTCCAGGGATGGGGCAGCCACAGCTTCTCTGGGCAACAGAGAGGTGGATGGTTTTAGTGGTGGGTGGTTTTAGTTAGGATTGAGATCAGCCATTAACACATTACCGTCCTTTTGGGAATAGCAATCTTAGCAGCTAAGGCATTCATTTTTGGCAGAATAAATGTTTTTAGTGAGTTTCAGTAGAAGAATTTTTCTTTCACATATTAAAAAGGTGATGAGGTAAACACCTGTCATGCTCTAAGAATGTAATCATAGAATCACAGAATGGTTTGGGTTGGACAGACCCTAAAGCTCATATGGTTTCTCCCTCTGCTGTTGGCAGGGAGACCTTCTAGGCCAGGCTGCTCAAAGCCTACCATGAGTTGCTTTTCATGGTGGAAGATAAGCAAATTAAGGGTATTTTAAAATGCAGTATATGAAGAAGAAAATTATAAGAATCTGATTAAAGTGCACATTCCTTGATAGTAAGATTCCAGTTTGTTTTTTTACCTGATGTTTGAAAATAATTACTCACATTTGAAGCTGTACCAAACAACTAACTCTTCCAATTGGATCATTTTTTGTTTATGAGAGCATCAAGTTAATTGTTCAGTACTACTTCTGCCACATGTGCTTTGGGCTTTCAAATATTGTAGCATTTCTGAAGAGGGAAGTTGTGGAAGTGTTCAAGATGAGGTTCAATGAGGCTTGGAGCAACCTGGGCTAGTGGAAGGCATCCCTGCCCATGGCAGTGGGGTGAAACAAGGTATGATGTCCCCTTCCAACCCAAACCAGTCTGGGATTCTGAGAGACAGGCTGGTGAGTTGGGAAAGCAGCATTATGGCACTTCCACATGGATGTCAGGGACAAAAGTTTTGCTCACTGAAGGACGTTGAGCAGCAATTTTTCAGGAAAAGTACTCCATGCAGTGGAGGTAGATACACCAACTAAAGAAGTTCTTGAGCCCAGACAACCCCAAACCAGGCTTCCTTCACATTAAGAATTAAAAAAAATCTATGGAAAAAGAAAAAAAAAAGACAGTAATTCTAAGGGTTTTGGTTAACCCCAGCAGGCAACCAAGCCTCACAAAGGTGTCCCTCATGATTCCCAGCAGGATGTGGTGGAGAATCGTAAAGGTGAGAACACTCCTGGTTGTGATACAGTTTAGCAGCTACAGCAAACCTGCACACACAGGCAAGGCAAAATAAGGGATCCCTTCCCTGCTTCCCATTGGTCAGCAGATGGGGAAAAAAAAGCAGACCTTGACTTGGGAAGATGAACGCTAGAACACTGAACATCCTCCCTCATTTCCAGCCCAGCTCCATCTGTTCAGTCCCCGTCAGACTGTGTGGGTAGAAGGGTTGTGCCACTGCAGGAGTAAGATCCTGCATTTGTCTTTTCAGAGGTTCCTGTTGGCACATCTCCCCAGCCTTTGGGGTCCCCTGACTGGTGTCACCTGCCAGGTGCTGAGGGTACGCACTGACTGTTGTCCACGTCATTACTGATGGTGTTAAAGACAGGAACATCTACTTGACATAAAGGACAGGAACTTGTACTTCATCAGCTCGCACTCTGGGTGACACAACCGACTGGCTTTTTAGAACAGAAATCATTTATTGCCTTGTAAAATTCTCTGCAAAGATGTGATCCCAAGTCAATCTGTAACTGTGAGGTTTGGGGACAATCATGTGTAACAAGTATCTGCAGAGGAATTTTCTGCTGTTATTTTGTCCTATTTCTGCCCAAGCAGAAAATTTATAATTTGCTTCAGGTGAGCAAATGCTTTAATGAAAACAGGTACAGCTGAGTTACTTGATGGTAATACCCTCCATCACTTCTGTTCTCTCTGCAGTTTCATGTGGTCCTTTGAGAAGATTCACAGGAGCATTGCACACATCTTCCAGGGCGAGCTGGTGGCCAGCTTCGATGAAGAATTCCGCATTTTGTTTGCACAGTCGGAACCTCTCATTCCTCCAGCCAACGTCTTGGCAAAGGCAGAGACCACGTTCGCCATGGCTCCATTTAGCAATAACATGCCTTTCTTTCCCAAAAAAGGCCCCTTGATGTTCCAGAGGGATGAGAGTCTGTTCCCCTCCTTCATGGACAGAGTGGATCCAGACAGGTACTTCCTCTCCAATTTTCGACGGGACGACATGCTGCGGCACACTGTGGAGGGGTCAGCCATGCGGATGTATAAAAAGGTGGAAATGGAGAATTCCCAGATGGATCCGGTCAGGGGTTTCCTCCGTTCCAAGCAGCTGGAGTTGGACGCTTTTAAGAGACACAGTTTTGCAGAAGGAACGTTTGAAAATTTTGCTTCTGCCAAGCAGTACACCCGGCAGATGTTCATGAACAACATGGACGAGTTCAAAATCCAATCCAGTCATTTCCAGAAGGATCAGTTCTACCAGTACCAGTTTGAACATCCCCATCTTTCTGGCAGACCTCAGGGATTCTTTGAGAGGATTCGAGGGGGTAGGCCGGGATTCAATGAACTGGAAGACTACAGAGAGGGACCCCGATACCCTGAACTGGAGCCCAGTTTCACAGAAGAGGGTTTCCCCTTGCGGCTGGATTACGTGCCCTCAAATTCTTCCAGGGAGGTGAGACACGGCTCTGACCAGCTGAACCCTGCGGGAAATGGCCCGATGGGAATGATGTTACGGAGGCAGAATATAGGACAGAAATTCATTTGCCAGACTTCTCCCACACAGAAGCAGAGCCTGGAGCAGCGCCTGTTCCTACAGGACAAGGATGAAGACCAGGATGACGACAAGAGCACGCAGGAAAACAGAACAGGGTTACGGAACTGGAGGATTTCTTCATACCTCAGTGCATACCAGTCTGAACCAGATGAAGGGCTCCCGATGCCAATGGAGTCCGAGGCATATAACGATGCTCTTGGGGATCCCCTCACAAAGCACCCCACTGAGCTCGTCCCAGCATTCAAACACCCCATGCCATTCAATAGCAAGCCACTGGGAATTGACAGTGCCAAGGAATCTGCAGATCCTGATAGAGCAGGTGAAGAAACCTCAATAATGAAACCAGATGCCTTCAGGTCCAGGATAAATCCCTTGATCCAGAGGAGCTCCAGGCTCAGGTCCTCTCTGATTTTCAGTGCTGCCAAATTAGATCAGCCCAACACCACAATAGAAAAGGTGCAGATGATCCAAAAAGAGCAAATGTCCAGTGAGTTAACAAAGGACAATGAAACCATCAAGACAGCTGCCTCCTCCAAAGTGGCCGAGCTGCTGGAGAAGTACAAAGCTGTGGGCAAGGACACGGAACGGGGCACGGTAACCCACACCAAAGCTGTTTCAGGTTACCTACAGGAGGAATCACAGAATACAGAGAAGAAATGTACCAAATCTGTGCAGTATAAGATTCTGGAGAGCAGGGTGCTGGACTCCAAAGACTCCTGCAGTACTTACAAAATGCATGGAGAGTTGGACAGAGCATTTGGAATGGCCTCATCCACCCCCCAGCTTGGGGACACATTGAGTAAAGATCCCCTGGCACATCTTGGCACTAAGGTGGACAAGCTGTCGTCCCGGTTTTACCCCATCGAGAACAAACCTCCTCTTCCAGAGAAGGAGAGCCTGATTTTTGTAGGAGACACTCAGAAATTGGCTCTTCCAGAGAAGAAGGACAGAGTGACCTTCAGAGAAGACACTCCAAAATTAGTCAACACAGAAATGAAGAAACCACAGGTTAGGACAAGTACTACGTCCTCAGTTCTAGAAAGCCTGTCTAGAAGTCAAGGGTCTGACAGCTCTCTCAACAAATCTGAGGAAGACTGTTCAAAACAAGAGCAAAATCCCATGGAGTTTTTAAGAAAAGGGTCACTACGGCTGAAGCAGCTTTTGAACCCAAAAGGTGAAAAGAAATTGGAGGAGGAACCTGCTTCTGAGAGTGGGAAATGTGACAAGCAGGCAGTGGTGCTCAAACGATCATCCATAGGGGACTGCCAGGAAGCGATGGAGGAAGAAAAAAACCACAAATTCGCAGCACCGCTGCCTCCCAAGAGCAGCCAGACAACACAAGGGAGGTTCCCTTCCTCCACAGCCAACATCCTCTACAGCAGCAACTTGCGTGACGACACCAAGGTGATCCTGGAGCAGATCTCTGCCAACAGCCAGAAGAACAGAGCCGAGCTGGCCAAGCAGCTGCCATCCACCAGCAACCCTGACCTCTCCAGGTCAACCACAAGCTTGGAAAGAAAAGGGGAGAAGGAGAAAAGCTGCAACATCCACAGGTCTGAGAGCTTTGGGAGCCAGAAACGGAACCTCCAGCGGCAGCCATCGGAGGATAGAGACACCCTCCTGAAAAAAATGGAGAACATGCGGAAGGAGAAGCGAGTCTACAGCAGGTTTGAGGTGTTCTGCAAGAAGGACGAACACACGAGTCCCAGTGAAGAGGAATATGACACAGATGCCAAAGACAAGAAAATGGGAAAATTCATGCCCAAAATCCTGGGGACCTTCAAGACCAAAAAATGATCCTAGAAATCCTATTTAATTCCATTTAATCACTGACTGTCACAGGGAGACGAGGAAGAAACTTGTCTATGATGGCTACAAACCCCACTGGCAATGCTCTTCTTGTTAGTGAGCAGAAATGTATCCAGCGTGAGCCTCCCACGGCACAGTTTGCTCAATAAAGTCAGGTGGTATCAAACAACCTTATCACAGTATGTTCCTAACAAAATAATTAAAATGCCAACATGCTTAAAACACAGAAGTCTCTTTTTACAAAACAAGTCTCTGTTACTGTACAAAACTAAGTGATAGTCTCTGTTAAACCCAAGGAATATTTTCAGCAGACAAAACCATTCCAATTTCAGAAAAGAATGAAAAATAGAAAATTCAATACTTGAGTTTGGGCCAGAAAAGATAAACACATACACACACACACATACACACAGAGCTGTTAACTGGAAAAAGTATTTAAAGCCCAGTGTTTTTTTAGGTAAAGTTACTCTTTTTCTGTATCTCACAGCGAATCAGACACAGGACGCACCTTTTCGAAGGTTTACAGGCAAAAAAATAGGTGTAACCAACGTTTTGATCTAATCTGTGGTTCTGATCTTCTCCAGCAGCACAGGCCCAGCTTTTGTATTTACCAGTTTCTGAGTTCGCAGGGTTTGGTTTGCTTGTGATTTGTTCCTCTGTGTATAGGGAATTACTTGCTTTAGGGCCTGAGCTGAAAGCAGCTGCTGAGGTGCTACTGATGGAGAAGGGCTTGGTTTTAGGAGGCCTTTTCAGGTGAGTCTGAGTTTAAATAAGCATCTAAAATAAAATCCTGCCTTGGCCAAGTAGTGACTTCCTTGACAGTGTAAGTCCAGTTCATGAGGTGACAGGTCTGGAGCAGCATGAGCAGCTGAGAGAGCTGGGAGGGAATAACAATCATTTATCACAGGTAGAGTAAAACTTCAGGAACAGAGACAAGAGCTTCAAGTTAAGGAGGAAAATGTATCCGAAATCAGCACTGAAACAGGAATATAAAATTTCCTGTAGTCCCACTGTAGACTGGCAACACCTTCACGATGTCTCAGCAATAGTATCTCATGAAACTTTGCTTTCTGAAAGCAAAAACAGTAAAAATGACCAATTATTCATTGAAGAAGACAGCCCTACCAATAGGTGGTTTCCCTCTCAACACAGCAAATGCTGCTTGAAAGACAAAGATTTTTCTGCAGTGCAATATAAAGTCTTTATTATTACAATATTTACAATATTACACACTAGAGAAGTCGTTAAATATTGTAGAAGAAGCCACGTGTATTTCAAATGCTTTTCTACTTGATCTTAACAAAACCAGACCATGATGGATTCTGTTCCTCTAGCCCAGAAGAGTTACAGCAATGAGAAGATTATCTGTGAAGAGTTAGGTCTTCATGGTCTTCAAAGAACAGTTACCTGTTCTGCTCCAATTAATATCCACCATTTAGGCAGACTGCTGAAGAATCCTAGAATGGGTTGGAAGGGACCTTTTAAAGGTCACCCACTCCCAACCCCTGCCTGCCATGGGCAGGGGCACCTTCCACTATCCCAGGTTGCTCCAAGCCCTGCCCACCCTGGCCTTGGACACTTCCAGGGATGGGGCAGCCACAGCTTCTCTGGGCAGCCTGTGCCAGGGTCTCCCCACACTCACAGGGAAGGATTTCTTCGCAAATCCCATCTATCCCTGCCCTCTGGCAGTGGGAAGCCATTCCCCTTGTGCTGTCAATCCAAGCCTTTGTCCAAAGTCCCTCTCCAGCTCTCCTGGAGCCCCTTTAGGCATTGGAAGGGGCTCCAAGGTCTTTCCGGGGCCTTCTTTCCTCCAGGCTGGACACCTCCAGTTCTCCCAGCCTATCTCCAGAGCAGAGGGGCTCCAGCCCTCAGAGCATTTTCTTGGCCTTGTTGAACTTCAGAAGGTTCCCCTAGACCCTGCATACATCTAAAAACCACTAAACTATCAGAATATTGCAGTTTTCTGTGATTTTTTGCAATAATTCGAACATGGAGTACGAACTGACAGCATTCACTGGTCTCATGGTGTGAGAGCAAACATGCTGTGTCCTTGTCTGCTGAGACTGGAAGGCAGAGGGGTTGGATTCCCTTTCCCATTAGCTTGTCCAGAGGAAAGGAAGACATTGTCCTATGCAGTGAATAAAGCCCTTGCTCATATTTTGCTCTCCCCTGCTGCCCTTGCTTAGTCAGGGGCTGAGGGATGAGCTGTACTTCACCTGTCTGGAACATCTCCACAGTCACTGCTCCGGGTTTTTGGAAGCCTTTGCTATCGGAAGACTCTGCAGCGCAGATTTACTGATGGTTCCATAGGCCTGGGAGTAGCTGCCCATGGATGCTCTTGGATCACCCGCAGCTCCCACATTTGCAGTGATCTGGAACATCTTTTTACTGGGCTTTGGAAGGGGATGAACATCTTTGCTGTGACACTGAGAATTTCTGGGATTCTGTGTGAAAGAAAAGCCAAGAAAAGTTAGTAACCTGGAATCAGCTTTCTGGAATGCAAACAGAACACAGGTTTGTCTTTGGTCAGCATTATCCTCTCAGGAAGCAAACACAAACTCAGGGCACATATAGGCTAATCTTCTCACTCTTCTGCTCTTCCTGTCACAGAAAGTTGGTCACAATTCCCTAAAGATTCTTCCAAATGCATTGGTCATGTGTACACCTGCATGTGCAGCAAGTTCCACAATCCCGTCTTGGGGAATAAATGGCTTCTCTCACTCTCAAAACATTTTGGAAGGGATTCCAAATCAGAGGGGCTGAAAGGTGGTTTTAAAGTGTGCTACTGGACATGCTTGAAAGTTTCTGACAACCTGGGCTAGTGGAAGGTGTCCCTGACCATGGCAGAGGGGTGGAACGAGATGAGTTTTTAGGTCCCTTCCACCCCAAGCAGTCTGTGATTCTATGAATCTGTGGTGCCTCCTTCCATACTCTTCCTCTGTCATAAGCTTCCTCTGATCACTTCTGCAGGTGCCAGCGGTCACCAGGCAACAGACAGCCAGCTCAGGAAGAAAAAAAGCAGGAGCAAGAGGTCATTGAAGAACCCAGTGAGGGTAAGGACTTTTGCAAGGAAGCATGGCCAAGAACAGGGAAGAGGGAGGAGCAGAGAGGACAGGACTGACACCTTCACAGCTCAGCAACAGCAATCCATTAGAACCTCAGAATCATGAAATCATGGAATCACTGAAGAAGTTGGAAAAGCCCTCTGAGCTCACTGAGTCCAACCACTCCCCTAGCAATGCCAAGGCCACCACTAATCCATGTCCCCAAGTGCCACATCCACGCAGCTGTTAAATCTCCCCAGGTATGAAGACTCCACCACTGCCCTGAGGCAGTCTGTGCCGGGGCTGCACAGCCCTTTGCAGGTGGGTTTTTTCCAGTATCCAACCTGAACCTCTCCTGGAACCACTTGAGGCCCTTTCCTCTCATCCTGTCACTTGTTTCCTGAGAGCAGAGCCCGACCCCCGCCTGGCTGCACCCTCCTGTCAGGGAGCTGCAGAGAGTGAGACAGTCTTCCCTGAGCCTCCTTTTCTCCACAGCTACTGCTGCTGCTCCAGACCCTCCCCTCATTCTGCTCCCTTCTCTGCACACACTCCAGCCCCTCAATGGGGCCCCTCCTTTCTTGTTGTGAGGAGCCCAGACTTGCCCCCAGGACTGGAGGTCTCTCAGCAGTGTCCAGCATAGGGGACAGGTGCTGCCCCACACCGTGGCTGGTACAAGCCAGGTGCCATTGGCCTCTTGGCCACCTGGGCACACCTGAGCTCATGTTCAGCTGCTGACCTTTTCCAGCTTTCCAGCCACTCAGCTTGGAGCACTACAGGGAGTTGCTGTGACCCAGGTTACCACAAGTAAAGGCTAGAAGTTCAGCTACTCACATTGTAAAGGCTCTGCACACTTGTAGGAGAGAGTCGAGTGTTTGGCCATGTGATTTGTCTCCCTAGTTTCTCATTGCTGGAGATTCTGGACTGTTGAGGTGGTGCAGAGCAGTTCCTGATCCCAGCACCAGGACTTGCATTTCCTGCAGAAGGAAAAACATGAGAGAAAGTAGGAAAATCAAAAGAACACAGAACACATTGACAGAGGCAGGGGCAGTCCTATACTCAACACTAATTCAAAAATGTTTTGTTCTTATGTTATTTCTCTCCCACACTTTCACCCCCTCATTTTACCAAATTCAAATTTGCATCAATTTGCAAATTCCCTCCACTTCTTTTACACCACTCATCCTCTCTTTCCCACAGCAGTACCCCAAGGTGAGTTACACCCCGGTGTAGGAGGGTGGTACCTACTCTGCACAGTGGTGTGTGTGATGGGGTTGTAGATCATCACACTAATCTGTGATCTCTGACACACAGTTCTGGCCAAATCCTTGCGCTGGCTGGATCCTGTTGGCTGGACCCCAGCTGTGGCTCCAGTATGCACATGTGAAGGGTTTGGAAGAGGGGGTGTTGGTTCTTGCTGGCCTTTCCTGGTGGGTACAGTCACTGAGCTGAAACTTGGGAGAAGTGTACTGGATTCAGACTGGCTCAGCTGAATGTTCTCTCTCTGCCCTTGCTCCTTTGGAAGGCTCTTTGACTTCTTTTCAAGAATCATCTGCAGAACAGAAAAGCTGGTTAGACTTAATGCAGCAATACAGCAGAAAAATAAAACATCAAAACAAGGAGGAATACTTATAAATATCTGCAATTTATTTTACAGGGTAAGTAACAAGTATAATTTTGAAACTAGATGATCTTTAAAGTCCCTTCCAACCCAAACCATTCTGTGAGTCTTTCTCAGACATCATGCTTCAGAGATTTTTTCTTTGCCCTGTGGGAATTTGACACATAAAGGTCTCTCAAAGATTATGACAGTATGGAACTGGCTGATCAAACACCAAGGTGTAACTGTGCCAGCAGGTATGGAAAGCCCAGGGGAACACAAACACAAGACAATGACAGAATTTGTTAAGTGTGTACAAGGCTGACAGGTCACCTGGAGGACTAGGATTTGGTAAAATAGGATGAAAGTACCTCATATAATTTATTTCGATATTCTGCCACAGACAGCTGGACATCATCACCCAAAGGAAGGGTCACATCAAAATCCAAAGAGGGCTCCCTGGAAGGACAGTGGAATCTGAGGAAATGAGAACACATCATGAAATTCACTGACTGGAAACAGATGATTAAAATTTAAACACGATTGTTAAACAATCTCGTGTAAATAGGGTTGGAGGAAATAAAGAATTAGCTTTGCCATTTTTTCTGTAATGCATTTAAAGAAAATTTATGCCAAGAGCAGGTCTGTAATGGCTCAGAAAACAACAGGGGAAGTTGCATACTGGTGTCACTCTCACCTGCTCACATAAGGATGCTGCAGAGCCTCCTCTGCTGTGAGCCGTTTGTCAGGGTTAAATACCAGAAGTTTCTTCAGCAGATCCAAGGCAGGCAGTGGAGTAGAGGGTGGGAAAATCTCCTCAAATGTTACTCGCTGCCTAGAAGTCAGAAAACAGTGATACATGTTCTCAGTGTCTAATTCCCAGTGAATTCCTGCGAATGACAGTTCTGGGATCATGTCAAGGTGACAGGAGACATGAGTTCACTCACAAAGTGTGTGTCATAATCACTGAATCCTAGAATGGTCCCTGGGAAGGGACCTTAAAGCTCATCACTTTCCAGCCCCATGATCCCACAAATCTAGACCTGAGATCATAGAAACATACTTCTCTGTAATCTACAGAGAAGATAAAGTTTAAAACTCTGGTTTTGCATTTCGAAATCCTAAATATAATTGTGAACATAATGAAGAAGAAAGTATCTCGAAAAAATCAGTTCCAAGCACCAAATCTTACTCATATTTTAAATAATTTCTATTTAAGAGGAGACAACTTAGAGCCCCTTCCAGTGCCTTAAGAGGCTCCAGGACCACTGGAAAAGGACTTTGGGCAGGGGCCTGGAGTGATGGGACAAGTGGGAAGGGCTTCCCACTGCCAGAGGGCAGGGTTAGATGGGGTATTGGGAAGAAATCCTTGCTTGTAAGGGTAGTGAGGGACTGGAATGATTTCCTGGAGAAGCTGTGGCTGCCCCATCCCTGGAAGGCCAGGTTGGATGGGGCTTGGAGCAACCTAGTCTAGTGGAAGGTATCCCTGCCCATGTCAGGGGAGTGGAATGAGATGATCTTTAAGGTCCCTTCCCACCCAAACTATTCTTTGGTTCCATGATCCCATGGCCCTACATTAGATGATCTGAGACACACGAACACCTCAAGCTTACCGGGAACTCATGTGGTTAATAACTGAGGCCTTGTACTCTGACTGCAGAGCCAAAATATCTGCAATAATAAAAAGATACTGTTACTGCCGAGACGAGGATCAGCAGAGCTACACAGTTTATGAAGGAAAGCAAGTATTTGATATTAACATAGGAAATTATCCTCATAAAAATCGGTCGGAGATCTATGGAAGGGGGATGGAATATTCACTTACACATTTTCTAAGCTTATTTTTTAATTCCTATTTATTAATGATACACTGCATAAACTTCCACTCTCATAGCAACAGATGCAGAAGCACCAGGATATCTGGATTTCTTATTTTCTTCTCACACTAACATTCAAGATGAAGATTTTAATTTCTTTGGAAAAGAAAGGTGCCAGAAGGAATAAGAGATACCATCTTCCCTGACCCAGCCAGGCTGCTTTCTTCCACTCTTAATCCCTTCTCTAGATACCTTACCCCACAGAAGAGCCCTACCTTCTGGGGACGGAGCAGGGATGACCCTCAGGATCTGCTCTATTTGATTCATTGTTGATGTTCCAGGAAAAAGAGGCTTTCCAAGCAGCATCTCTCCAAGAATACAGCCAATGCTCCACATGTCTACACCCTTAGTGTAACTACAAACAGGAACAGAACAGAGGTAGGATTAAATCAAGCAAATATTTTCCTGTACCTGGTATTCACATCACCTACATCGATTTATTTTGCTAGAAAGCATGCTTAGTGACTTCTCAGATACAAATGCTCACAGGTTTGAACCATAAATTGAATAACATTTGGGAATCACAACACTGGCAAGCATGAAACAGAAAGGAGGTTTATCCTACTCAAAGTCTAGTCTAAGAAACCATAAAATGAAATATATTACAGGGAAATGCCAGAACAAGGTAATATATTAAACGTAATGCTACAACAAGGTATTATATCCTTTTCATATGACCAAGAATGAAGATACACGTTGTTCTTTGGAAATAATTGACTTTGGTCATAATGTATGTACAAAGTAGTTACAATTACTTAAGAATTACATTTTTAAGCAAAGTAAATGCCAAACAGTGGGTATAGGACAGTTTGCAAAACATCCACATTTAAAATTTGGGATACTACCCCACCTTCTATTTATTTACTTTTCTGGTTTTTCATATTTAATTTAAAAAAAAAGGACCAAGCCTGACTAACAGCCAGTTGGTTTAACATTTGATTGCGGAATATTTTGTGCAGGTCTATCAAAAAACACTGCTTCAATTTGGAAAAGAAGACTTATGTTCTCAAGCAAATTTTGTAAAGCCATGGGCTTAAGGGAGAAGAAATGTCTTGTGGGAGAAAGGGTGACAAACAGATAAGCTGCTCATGTACGCACACTGACACTCTAAGAACACAGGAAGGACGTACATGTTCACGAGAGGTTTTTATGTCGCAGAAGTTTAATTGTATATGGAGAAAACAGACTGCTGACATGACACTGCATCTGGTGACACTGAAAATTAAAAGACTGAAGACTTTTAGACAAAACAATTTGCAAGCGGTGGAGAAGTGCCAGGCTCCCATGCCTTCACTCACGTGCGAGAGGCCAGCAGGATCTCGGGGGCTCGGTACCAGCGCGTGGCCACGTACTCGGTGAGCGCAGGGCTGGGCTGGTCCTCGCTCAGCTGGCACAGGGAACGGGCCAGGCCGAAGTCACACAGCTTCACACGACACTGTGCATCCAGCAGGACATTGGAAGGCTGGATTGAACACATTAGAACTAACTAGCCTTTTACTCTCTGAATAGCAGAAGATTATTATCAAGGTTCTTCTACTAGTCTCATACTTGTATATTTCTTCATACTTTTCCTATGGAGACAGGCTGGGACAGCTGGGGGTATTCATCCTGGAGAAAAGGCTCCAGGGAGACCTTAGAGCCCCTTCCAGTGCCTAAAGAGGTGCCAAGAGAGCTTGAGAGGGACTTTGAACATGGGCCTGGAGGGACAGGACAAGGGGGAATGGCTTCCCACTGCCAGAGGGCAGGGTTAGGTGGGATACTGGGAAGGAATTCTTCCCTGTGAGCGTGGGGAAGCCCTAGCACAGGCTGCCCAGAGAAGCTGTGGCTGCCCCACCCCTGGAAGTTTCTCAGGCCAGGTTGGACGGGGCTTAGAGCAACCTGGATAGTGGAAGGTATCCCTGTCCTTAGCAGGGGGTGGGAATGGATGGGCTTTGAAGGTCCCTTCCATCCCAAATCAGTCTGTGATTTTATTTAATGTTCAACAGAAAATTGGAGTGCAGTATACAGACCATGACCGAAATGTACCTTCTGATCCCTGTGAATAACATTCCCTGAGTGGATGAATTTAGTTGCCTTCAGGAGCTGGTAGAGAATATAACACTTGTGGATGTCTTTCAGCAAATTCCCCTTCTTAATCACAGCATGTAAATCTGTCTCTGTAAGATACCAGTAATATATTTACATCAGTAAATATCAGTCATATCACAAACATTCATGTATATCACCACCACGCCACCATGAAAGTGATAACTCCTAAGAGAGGCTGGGTTTGAGTGCCTGCTGCAATGCTGAGTCTCACCCATGGACTCGAAGATGAGGTAGATGTCCTTGTCATTCTCTGCTTGGATGACATCGAGCAGCTTGATGATATTTGGATGTTCTCCAAATTCCTGCACACGGAAGAGACCCAGCTGTCAAAACTATGTGTTTTGCTTGTGAATCATAAAAAGAGACAAGAACCTATTTCAGTTTGTATTACTGTCTAGAACAAACATTACCATGCTGTTTCCTTCTAAACTTAAAAAAAGGATTTAAGTTTGTTCCATAGTAGGAAACCAGCCAGTTAATAAAAAAAAAAATCTCTGTTGAACGAGACATTAGTTCTAAAACTCCCTCTACATAATTTGTAATAAAATCCAGTCCCCTTAATGCACCTCACATTTCCTACTGAAGCAAAGAATTATTGTGGCATGAAAATAGATCATAGTTGCCATCAACATTCATGGTTAAAAACCGAAACAACCAGAACATGTCAATCTGAGGGCTGGCTCAGACACTCACAGGCTGCATTGAGGAACTGACTGCACGGAGATCAGACAGCACAGAGAGATACCTGAACACAGGTATCACACTGCAAGTGGAGTCCATCCTCACATTTTTGAAGACTGACAATCCTGATGGGATCGTTAAGTTCATCCTCAGTCTTGAACCTCAAGAAAGAGGTTTAAAACAGGAGGGGAAACTAAAATTTTAAAGTCTATTGAGCACCAAAAGTCATGGAAGTACGGGCTGAACAGCACATTAACTTCCCTCTCCCCGCCCTCCACTGCCAAGTGATTCCCTCATTCCTTCAGAAGAAATATCTTTTTTTCCCCTGCTCCTCCTCCATCCATCCACTCCAGGAGTGCTACACTTTCAGAGATGATCTAACTTACAGGTAATTCACTCCTAAGGAATTGTTTATATTTTTAGCTTTAAAGTTTGCAGCTTCTATTTCAGACTATTTCTATTTCATTTTCAAGAATGACTAAAAAGTACATAAAATCATCTTTTTCCTACTTAAACTTGGCAGTATTAGGAAATACCTCTTCTATGAGCCCTGCCTCACTTGTGTCCTTAGAAAACCACAAGTTATAAGAACATTATTCCAAAATATTGATGTTTCTACATGGTAAGTCTGAAGAGGAGTAGACAGATAATTGGAATGCCATTGATAAGGTCAATTATATCAAAACAAGAGTAGTCTTAAGTTACTCCTTGCAGAACTTCCCTTTTTCTTTTGATTCTATTATTTTAAGTGATTAAATTGCTTACCACATGATGGAGGAAAACAATTTTGGTGTGTAAATCCCTTTCCCACCCCAGCCCCTCCTCCAATCATGGCAGTTAAAATGTAAGAGAAAGTTTCTATCCACAAAGAAGCAAGAAGTGACAGAAGGTGAAAACTAATGTGTTGATGCTGCAGCAGACACATAGCTAAAAATGGGGAAAGAGCGGGAAAGAGTAAAAACAAGCCCAAACGGAGAGTGTTTCATTCAGCTGGGTTCACCCTGAAAGGCTCTTTGCCAAGATGGTGCAGAAAAGAAATTAAACGGTTATCAACACTTATCAATGACCACTGCATTTTGGAGAACAATGGGAAGAAAATACTTAGACATCAGAGATAATAAAAAATCAGAGAAGAGGGGGAACATGGACATTACCTGCAGGAACATAATCTCTCGGAAGGTTCTCTAGAAATAAAGAAAATCAGTTTATTATTACCTCAAGAGAATGGCAGAACTGAGATGCAGTTCAATTACAGGGTTAATTCCACTCCTCTTTTGTACATGCCATGATACACAACGCTTGATATTTATTGCTTGTTTTTATCCCAATATAGCTGCAGACCGCATTGTTACGTGCATAGTTATCATCTTTCAGAGACAAAAATCCTGAAAATACCTATGGAATCCCACCACATCTCAGAACACATCAGGACAATAATTTCTCACCTGAGCATCTGTTCTGTTCCTGAAAGCATCAAAAATCTTTTTAACAGCAACTGTTTCTCCTGTCTTGCGGTCAATTGCTTTCCAGACGATGCCATAGGCCTGGGGAGAAGCACGGACAGGTGAGCAGTGTGCTGACACCTGCACGCAGCTCAGGCCTGCAGTGGAACCAGAATGTGTTCAGCGAGGGACTGGAAACAGAGGTGATGGAAGCTACATGGGAGAGAGATTAGGCCGAGGAGCCACTCTACTCAGGAGACAGACTGAGAGAGTTGGGGTTGTACAGCCTGGAGGAAAGAAAGCTGCAGGGAGACTTTAGAGCTCCTTCCAGCACCTAAAGGGTCTCCAAGAGGGCTCAAGAGGGACTCTGGGGAAGGGCTCGGAGTGACAACACAATTTGGAATGGCTTCCCAATGCCAGAGGGCAGGGTTTAGATGGGATCTTGGGAAGAAATCCTTCCCTGTGAGGATGGGGAGCCCTGGCACAGGATGACCCAAGAAGCTGTGGCTGCCTCATCCCTGGAAGTGTCCAAGGCCAGGTTGGATGGGGCTTGGAGCACCCTGGGATCGTGTAAGGCGTCCTTGCCCATGGCAAGGGGTGGGATTGAGCGGGCTTTAAGGTCTCTTTCAACCCAAACTATTCTGTGGTTCCATGACTCTGTATGGAGAACAGCCCTGGGGAGAAGGACTTGGGGGTGCTGGTGGACGAAAAACTGGAAATGAGATGACAACATGCACTTGCAACCCAGACAGACAACCATGTCCTGGGATGCCTCAAAAGAAGGACAACCAGGGGATCAGGCCCAGCCAGTTTGGGGTTGTGACAGGCAGGTCCTGCCTGACCAACCTGATCCCCCTCTGTGACAGAGTGACCTTCTCAGAGGCTGAGGGGAAGGCTGAGGTGTTTGCCTGGACTCGAGTACAGCTTTGACACCGTTTCCCACAACATTCTCCTGGAGAACCTGGCTGCTCCTGGCCTGGACAGCTGCACTGTTGGCTGGCTCATGGCTGGGCCCAGGGAGTGGTGGGGAATGGGGCCACATCCAGCTGGGGCCAGGCACCAGTGGGATTCCCTAGGCTCGGTTCTGGGGCCAGCCCTGTTTCATGTCTGTATCAGTGCCCTGGACAAGGGGATCGAGGGCACCTCAGCCAGTTCACAGGGGACACCAGGCTGGGCGGGAGCATGGATCTGCTGGAGGGCAGGAACCTCTGCAAAGGGCTCTGGAAAGGCTGCATTGATGGGATGGGATTGATGGGCTGAGGCCAGTGGTGCAAGGGTCAACAAGGCCAAGTGACAGGTCTTGCTCTTGGGTCATAATAACCCCATGAAACATGCCAGGCTCGGGACAGAGTGGCTGGAAAGTTGGAAAAGGACCTGGCGGTGCTGGTGACAGTGGCTGAAAATGAGCCCAGGTGTGCCCAGGTGGCAAGATGCCAATGGCACCTGGCTTTTACCAGCCATGGTGTGGCTGGAAGGTCGAGAGATAATTCTTCCCTTGTATCCGACTTTGGTGAGATTCCCATCTGGAGCACTGCATCCAGCTTGGAGCTACTCAGTACAAGAAAGACACGGACCAGTTTGAGCAGGTGCAGAGAAGGGCCATGGAGATGCTCCAGGGTCTGGAGGCCTTCTGCTCTGGAGCCAGGCTGAGACAGCTAGGGGGGTTCAGTCTGAAGAAGAGAAGGCTCCAAGGAGAACTTACTGTGGTCTTTCAATACTGAAAAGGGATTGGTAAGAAGGATGGGGAGAGACTTTTTACCAAAGTCTGTAGTGACAGCATCCCAGCATCACTGAATTGCTGAGGCTGGAAAAGTCCTCCAAGACCATCAGGTTCAACTACTAACACAGCACTGTCAGGTCCCACACTAAATCTTCTATTTTTCAATTAAAAGCTGTGTTGTCCGTTAAGGGAAGGGGAACTTCTACCTGAGTTTTCCCTATTCTGGATGACTGTGATACTTGCAAATTATGATTGCTCAGTCACACCTGTGGTACAGATCCAGCTTTTTATTTTAGACCATAGATTTGAATCTTGACTCTCCACAGTCTAGGAGCTGCTTTATCTTTGCACAATGGGATCATATCCCACTCAGAAATGCCCACTTAATGTTTAAATACTTGTACAAAGCAAAAGAGCTGCAATGTATGATTCTAGGGATTAAATACTCATGTAAGGACACCAAGGCAGACTTGCCAGTGGCATGTGTGGTCCTGCAGCATGGCATCGGGCCCTTTGCCATGCATCAGGCAGTACAAACAGTTGCACAAGTACCTCAGATAAGCACTAAAGTACTACCCTGCTGGCAACTCGAAAACAGCCTCAAGTTGAGCCAGGGGAGGTTCAGACTGGATGCTGGAAAAACCCTTCTGCAAAGGGCTGTGCAACCCTGGCACAGACTGCCTCAGGGCAGGGGTGGAGTCCCCATCCCTGGGGGGGATTTAACAGCCATGTAGACGTGGCACTTGGAGACATGGATTAGTGGTGGCCTTGGCATTGTTGGGGGAGCGGTTGGGCTCGACAGGCTCAGAGGGCTTTTCCACCTCAGTGATTCCTTGACTCTGTGAAGATAATGAGGGAAATGCTTAAATACTTGTATCAATGCAACTAAACGATGGCAAAGAGCTGCCAGAATAGAAAAGCAGATAACTGGGGAGGGTTTAGAGACTGTCTGAGGAGACATGTCTTAGAAATTACCATTGGCTCATGTATAAAAATACATTTTATGGAGAAGATATGACTTGATGCAGCATGATCTGAAGCGACGAGGTTACAGTAAACGTAGAAGGATTTGGCAGGCACAGAGAGAATGTACTTTGAGACTCAGATCCATTTTACTATTTACTCTTGAGCTCTTACAGTCCCCCAGAGTTCCGCTGGGTCACCTGGAGCTCCTATGGGGCCCTGAGCGACAGACAGAGTTTCCAAGGGCATCTGAACTCCCAAACACCCCCTCAGCTCCCGCGGGCCGCATGGAGCTCTCATGGTGCCCTGAACTCCGCACGGGCCCCCAAAGCTCTCAGGGGTTCTCTCAGCTCCCACGACCACCCCAGCTCCCACAGGCCACCCCCCCGCCAGGCACTCACCCCCTTGCCCAGGCGCCTCTTGACCTCGTATTTGTGGCACACGAGCGGCTCCACCTCAGGCGGGCTCATGGCGGCACCTCCCTGTTGGCTCCCGCTGCCATGGGAACGGCCCCACGCACCGCGCATGCGCAGCACTACCGCGGGGCCCGCCAGGCGGCGCCGTGACCCGGGCGGGCGGTGCGCGAGCGCTGAGGGAGGCGGAGGAGCGGGGAGGGAAGGAGGAGCGGGCAGAGAAGGAGCTGGGGGGAG